>CM060606.1:41196847-41579347 GCA_030578255.1 Tiaroga cobitis
TAGGTGTTGCAATTTTCAGCATTGCCACAAGGGGCGCTCTAGCGAACATTAGCATAAACTGTCTTCTACAGTCAGTTTTCTCTTTCAGGTCACCTACTGTCAGGGCTAAGCACCAGTTTGAAGACAATCGCTCTGAGCAAGTTAGCTGAAGTCAATATGTTTATAGTTAGCTACCTGGTTAATTATTAATAACAAATCCATTTGACATTTGAATGTACGTAAATCTTTTGCCCCCTTGAGTACTGAGGCTTGTTAGCAACCAACAACAAATATTAAAGGGTTAGTTCACCCAAAAATGAAAATTAAGTCATTAATTACTTACCCCCATGCTGTACCAACCCCGTAAGGCCTTCGTTCGTCTTCGGAACACAAATGAAGATATTTATGATTAAATCTGAGAGGTTCATGACTGCTACATAGGCTCCCTAAGGGAATGAAACTTGACGGCCCAGAGAGTCAATGAAGAAAATGTTTAAATATTCCATGTCGCAACAGTGGCTCAACTATAAGTTTATCAAGCGACGAGAATACTTTTTGTGCGAAAAAAAAACACACAAAAATAACGACTTTATTCGACTATTCCTTTTCTTCCTTGTAGGCCTGAAACGAGACTTCAAGAGATTTCCACGACGCACGCGCGAGAATTGCGATCTCCTTCAACTACTTCAGTTAAGTTCTCGCGTGTGCGTCGTGGAAATCTCTTGAAGTCTCGTTTCAGGCCTACAAGGAAGAAAAGGAATAGTCGAATAAAGTCGTTATTTTTGTTTGTTTTTTCGCACAAAAAGTATTCTCGTCGCTTGATAAACTTATAGTTGAGCCACTGTTGCGACATGGAATATTTAAACATTTTCTTTAATGACTCTCTGGGCCGTCAGGATTCATTCCCTTAGGGAGCCTATGTAGCAGTCATGAACCTCTCAGATTTAATCAAATATCTTAATTTGTGTTCCGAAGACGAACGAAGGCCTTACGGGGTTGGTACAGCATGGGGGTGAGTAATTAATGACTTAATTTTCATTTTTGGGTGAACTAACCCTTTAAAGGTAGGGTAGGGAATTTTCGGAGCGGCTAGTACAAGCTAATTAACATCAATTAAGCATAACAAAAAATGTTTCTGGAACAAATCACCTACCCTGCTATCGGTTATTAGATCATATTAGAGATTTTTTAAATGTACAAATACCAGCTGGTATTCGATATATTTCTGTCATTATTGGATTTTTAACTTTACAAAATTAAATTGTACTATTTTTACCTCCAAATTTTCTTTGCCATAATCAAACGCTCACTTAAATGTATTTGTAATGTGAATGGAATCTCAAAATTTTCATTTTTTATACTGTACTATATTTTGTATACTGTATTATAATGTTGTCATGCAATTGTTTATGTTTATTTCATTTCTTTATAGTGAAATATTATGGATAACTGACCTATAATTGATAGGTTAGTTATCCATTATCAGACATAAAATAACTATACATTTCAGTGCATTCCTAACATTAAGTATGTTCAGTGACTCACAATCGATTCTAACATTATATTCATAACATTGATTCATTACATTAGCATCTCGCAAAGCCTACAATGTGATACTCTAATAAGCATAAAAATAAACAGCAAACACACATACAGTCCATTTTACTTGTACTAAATAATTTCTTTCAATACTTTTCAAAATTGAATAAATTGTAAGGATAGGCACCCATTAACAAAATATTGCTTGCCTTCTTGAATGAATTTTGTTACAGAGCTTCTTGAAATGCATTCTGGGATCGCCTTCTCCCTGAAGAGAGAAGAGTCTTAAATTCTGGATAAAACAAGGTCAGAAGCACGCCTACAATGTGTCTAGGAAGGCAGCTCACTGGATTTTGGAACAGGTCATTTCATTCCCAGTACAGCACCCGTCTCAGACTGCTAGACAGATCACAGCTTTCTTTTCCCGGAGGAACGGTCTAAACAGATATGTGTGAAAAACTAAAGGGAAAGGAGCGTCTAAGGCTGTCACTATGGAGACCAGGAGGCAGTGAGGTATACAGCGGCCTCTTTTAAAGATGCTAAAGGTAAAGCCTTTTACTGCAAAATAGAAGTTCAACATCAAAACTTCTGACAGTTACTTCACAGCACAGAGATGGGATGATACAGACCCATCTTCAGTGTTCTGGCTGAGGGAAGGAGGTTCTCGTCCCTAAATACAGTGAACTCGTCCAACCCTTACCAGAGAAACAGTCCAAACGGATGATGTTCCAGCTCTTGACTGTAGGGATGGTGTTCTTGGGGTCATAGTCAGCATTTCTGTCCCTCCAAACACGGCGAGTTGAGTTGATGCCAAAGAGCTCAATTTTGGTCTCATCTGACCACATCCTTTTCTCCCAAGCCTTCTCTGAATTATTAGATGTTTATTGGCAAACTTCTGATGAGCTTGAACTTGTGCCTTCTTGAGCAGGGGGACCTTGCGCACGCTGCAGGATTTCAATCCATTGCGGCGTAGTGTGTTACCAATGGTTTGCTTGGTGACTGTCGTCCCAACTGCCTTGAGATCATTAACAAGCTCCTCCCGTGTAGTTCTGGGCTGATCCCTCACCTTTCTCATGATCATCCTGACCCCATGAATCGAGATCTTGCATGGAGCTACAGATCGAGGGCGATTAATTTTTCATTTTACATTTCTTCCATTTCCGAATAATCACACCAACAAAAGTCTCCTTCTCACCAAGCTTCTTGCTGATGGTCTTGTAGCCCATTCCAGCCTTGTGAAGGTCTACAATTTGGTCCCTGACGTTTGACAGCTCTTTGGTATTGCCCATAGTGGTGGAGAAATTGGAATGGAAGATACAGATTCTGTGGACAGGTGTCCACTGACATTAGGACATTAGGAGTACTTTCTTAAAGTGACAGGACTAATCTGTGTTCCACATAGACACCTAAGCAATCTGTGGGACACAGAATTCTTGTTGGTTGGTAGGGGATCAAATACTTCTTTCACTCGATTAAATAGTATTCTGTCTCTATACGTTAAAATAAACCTACCATAAAAATTATAGACCCTTAATTTCTTTGTAAGTGGGCAAACTTACAAAATCAGCAGGGGATCAAATAATTATTTTCACCACTGTATATATATATATACATACATATACATATATTTATCTTTTGTGAATTGACAATAGCACTATGTTTTTTAAATGGTTTTGATATATCGTGCAGCCTTAGAAAATGGTCTAATAATACGGTTCATGGATTCTCTTCCGTGGAATGCGCCACTTCCGGTATTTTGCTGATTACTCGATATGAGTAAATAGCAATTGAGGATTTGAGTCCCTCAATTGTCCTCGATGTGAAAAGATAGATCTCAAAATGATACAGTTAGTTGCGGGACCTGGAGAATTTTTCTGAAGAACAGTGGGCAGATTTACTGCTCAGGGCAAACAAGGGACTATCACTAAACAAACAAACAAAAACAGTCATGGATCATCTAGGTAATGACACAGTATTAAGAATCAAGAGTATGTAAACTTTTGAACCCGGTCATTTTTTTATAAATTCAGCTATTTTTTGTCTTGTGGACTATATGTAAACATATTTTTATGTAAAATATCTTATTCAGGACAGTACTAAATAACAAATAACATGCATTTTTTACGATCCCTCTTATTTTATTAAAATAATTCGCATTTTGCAGATTCTGCAAGCCGCATGTAAACTTTTGACCACAACTGTATACAGTAGTGGCTTAAAAGTGATGTCCCCGCCCCGGCCTAGGAAAATTAACATCTTTACTCTTATTCAAATATTAATCAAAATTTGTTAAAGATTTTGTAAGCATATTGTGTAGTTGTACTTGGAGTCAATTATTTTATTTGTGAAAATGCAATGAAACATGCCAAATTTTGCTGATTTAATTTTGGCAAGGCTGTCATAAAAATAAATATGAACACATGCAAAAACAAGAGAGAACCAACGAAATATTAATAAATGATTATGTTGTAGTCAATGTAAGCTTATTCCTGTGAGCTTTGTTTTTCTATGCAGTGTTTTTTGCACCGTAAAATAAAACCTTTTGCCTTTTTTTTGCCAAATAATATTGTCTCATAAATGCTTTAAACTTGTTTAGTGATTTGTTCATCCCTTATATTTGTATCATAATCATAAAATTGATAAGCTCTATCACCAAGTTCTATTCATCAAACCAGAAATGGCTTATTTCTCAGGGATTTAGATGAAGTGCTTCTAAGAATGAGGGCAAGTCAACACAGCTCATGACAGGTATTTGATTACAGAGGGTGTGTAAATATCACGTCTGACAGTGAAAAACCACAGCCTTGAGCCACGTGACCTCAAAACCTATTCAAAAGCAAATTGACAAAAGTAAGTCTATTTGTGTCGTATAAATATTTTATGTATCAATCTGTCCTTCGTTGGTAACTAGTATTAGATCGACATTGGCGTATTTGCCAATATTTAAAGTTGAAGCATGTAATTTCCCAGGTAATTACCAAACAGAATTGCAAACACAATGACTGTTTTCAAATAGTTTTCCCGAACACTTCATCCATCTGACATTAGTCAGTGTTTTGATAAATTTTTAAAGGATTCATCCTATGAATGTCTTCTAGTTGTCTGCATATTAAACTGGGATACAAGGAAGTATTTTAACAATTACATTCAGCTTTAAAGACGAACATGTTGTTGACATTGAGTTAATAATCTAAAGTCAATAATTCCAGCTCTTATTTGTCTTGACAAACACATGGATACCTCGACTACCTCATAGAGAACTTTTCTGCAAGACTGGCATTCTTCCTATCAGCTGATGAAAAACAAAGCACAGCGTTTCCTGACTAACAATAAACAGCAGCATTTCCTGATGTCACCTCATGATTTCACTGTTCCATTAAGGCCCTCTCACATGATTCCTGTAAACCAGAAAGCTTAAGATAACAAAAGCACACAGAGCTTCAATTCTGGAAAATTGTTCAAAAAAATTCCCAGAGAGCCTTCAGTATGAACGCATGCCATGCTCAGGGTATGTCCAATTGTGTGAGAGTCCTTCAACAGCACAGGTTAAATGATGAGGCTTGTGTGGTGTGAAGAAGGAAATGTCACATACCGTGGTCACTTTCTCCAGGTCAGCTTCAGAGGAGGTGGGAGAGAGTGGGCTGCTGGGACTGAAGGAGGGAGAGCTGCCCGCACTGGACGCGTACTCCGGATCAGGAACATACAGAACCTGCAAACACAACCGCAGCGTAACGCTTTATAAACACCAGCCAGCAACTGCATGCATGGACGAACAATCAATACTCACATACAGGCTGGTCAACTTATGTAAATGAGGACATACTGTATCATAGACCTCTAGTGTTTTGTAAGAAGATAATAATAAGAATGACTAATGTACAACTAACCTGAAAATAAAACCGTTTGCATTTTTATACTTTATTTTTTCAAATGTATTACGGTTACATCAGAATAATTTTATGGATGGATGCTAAATATTGCTACGTTTGTAAAATTTGAAGCTGAAAAATAACAAATCTGTTCTGAATCTGTCATATTATATAAATGCATTAATGGCATCACTATGGAAGCTTGTTTCCACCACAGAACAAAAAATGAAAAGGTAATTGCGACACAATTGTGTGATATAAAGTCGCAATTGCGAGTTATAAAGTCAGTGCATGTTTATATCTCGCAATTCTGACTTTATAACACGCAATTGGGAGATATAAAGTCAGAATTGTAAGATATAAACTTGCAATTCTGAGGAAAGACGTCAGTCTTTTTTTTGCGCTTAGAATTGGACTTTATAACTCGCAATTGCGAGTTTATATCTCAGAATTCTGAGAAAAGATGTCAGAATTGTGAGATATAAAGTCTCAATTGCGTGATATAAAGTCAGAATTGCATGTTTATTTCTCGCAATTCTGACTTTATAACACGCAACTGCGAGTTGTTTTATTCTGTGGCGGAAACAAGCTTCCATACTGTACATCACAAACAGTGTACATTTTGAAATAAAAAAAAATTAAAACACTTTTCAAAATATCTATAAAAAAATATTTATTTAATATATATATATAATTATAAATTATATAAAATATAATTAAATTTTATATTATTAAGTTCTTTAAGTTCATCCTATCTTATGTGGTCTCTCTTCAGGTGCCCCTCAGATTTCTGAACACCGAACAGGACTCCACTCGAGTTAGTTTGGGGGCAGTAGAGTCCGAGTGGAGGGGCTGTTCAGCAGCCCGAAACACTGGGGAGGATAATGCTAATGGAAGGAGCCGCAGAGTTTGGTCACGTGATCCGTGCTGAGAGCCCTCCAGCTGTACTGTGTCAGGCGGCGGTCGCCATCTCCAGCGTCTGACTCTATCTATTACCCTCTCATTACTGTGAATACCACGTGAATATCAACCATCAGAGTTTGAGCTTCGGCTCTGCTTAGCATGTACTTGTGAGGAGATGATCAAGCAATACTAGTGCTGTTTAGCAAGAGATCTTTCATAACCGCTCATGCACTGACTGGAAGAGAGAAGTCATTAATCACTGCATCTATCTGAGAGATATTATCTGGTTAAATGTCAAATCGGCCAATAATTCACGATATGCTGTTGAGCTATATTAAACAGAGAGAGATTGATTCTTTGTCTAGCACTTGGCAGAGATCTAATGGTAAGGGAGTGAAGTGTTGTAATGAGTGTCTGCAGATGAAACCCGCCATGAATTCAGTAAAGAGTGTGTGATTTTTGTGACTTTATAGCCTGTATGTAATGGGATTTACAACCTTTTTTACTTTTGAAATGTGATATTACAGAGCAAAACATGATATTCAATGAGTAAAAGCTAAAAGTTGGGTTTTAACTATAGGCATTACAACATTAGCTTAAAACAATTCCTAAAAATAATATAAAAATCCATTTTACTGCAGAAATACAGGTATTTACATATTTAAGAGTGAAATAGGATATTAAACATATTAAAATACATACCTGACCGGGGACCACATTTCTGGAGAAGAGTTTGTTGAGCTGAACAAGTTCATTGGGAGTGGTGTCAAACTTCAGCGAAATGCTATTTAGAGTGTCCCGCGACTCCACCTGCACAACAAATGTACAAAAACACGTAAAAACAAGGAAAAAGGAGAAGAGAAAACCATTTCTTTGGGTTTCTTTAGGTCTACATAAGGTGGATGTCCTACGCTACCATTCAAACGTTAGGGGTTGGTATTGTCTCTTATGTAAAAAATTATTTTCTATTTTGAATATATTTCACAATTCCTGTGATGCAAAGCTGAATTTTCATCATCATTACTCCAGTCTTTAGTGTCACATGATCCTTCAGAAATCATTCTAAAATGCTCATTTGCTGCATTTATTATTATCAGTTATAAACACTTGTGCTGCTTATTATTTTTGTTCAAAATATTTTTTTTCAGGATGTTTTTTGATAAATAGAAAGCTTAAAAGTACGATTATTTGAGATAAAAATCTTTAAAAGTTTTTACTCTCACTTTAGAAAGTTTTAAATATGAATATTTTTCTTACACAAAGTAAAATAACTAGCATCCGGCCAAACGAACATACGGATTCCACTTAAGTGTAAAGCGCAACTTATGCGAGTAATGCAATGTACTGCTGATATTTATGCTACGCCATGACGCACTACGCTACTTCTGACGTCACAAGTTTCGTAAGTTGCGCATTAGGGGCAAGTAGACTGCGTATGGCCGGAAGCTAGAATTTTACTTTGTAACATTTTAAAGATGAATATTTTTCTTACACAAACTCATAGTTTTGCTTCAGAAGGCCTTTATTAACCCCCTGGAGCCGTTTGGAGTTCGTTTTTGAGCTTTAATCTGTTGGTTGCAATCCACTGTCATTATAAAGCTTGGGATGCCAGGATATTTTTTATATAACTACGATTATATAACTGTATTTGTCTGAAAGAAGAAAGTCATATACACCTAATGGCTTGAGGGTGAGTAAATCATGGGCTAATTTTCATTTTTAAAGTGAACTAATCCTTTAAATGCATCCTTGCTGAATTAAAGTATTAATTTCTTTCCTTCAAAAAACAAAACAAAAAACATACTGACCCCAAACCTTAGAAGGGTAGTGTAAAACTGTAATTAATTTCTAGTCCAATTTGATCCAATTCTGATCCAGTTTGTGCTACTCCACATTATGCACATGTCCAACCATCAACTATGAGTGAGAGATTTGATGAATGATAATTTTAACTTTATTCTAAACACCTTCTACTACTATAGAATGTTAGACAGCAGTCCACTATCCAGTAAAATAATAATAATAATAAAATAAAATAAAAATTGACATCAAGGTCAGTGAATAGCAAGCAAAAAAAGACAAAGAAAAAATGTTTGTGTTTGACATTGAAACAAAGTGAGAGGACAAAACCCTAGCAGCAAGATAAATTTTGCATGGTGGAAACACATTCTTCCCCTTTTGCACATATTGTGTAGAACGTATTGCTGCATGATCAATTCTACAGAGCACTGGCATGCTAAATATCTCTCACTCGCCATATATCCAGATTACAGTCCTCTAAACATCTGAGCTTAGGACAGTACAGATGACCATTACATTGTTGATAATATCTTAATTTAAATGATTCTACATAGTTCTGAGACGGTCTGTTTGCTACAGTATATCAGGAGGACATGTATACAGTATGCGAGGAGGACAGTGAGATTAATCAGATCAAGGAGACACAACACAACACACTACAGAATGTGGCCTGCAGGGAAATGTATATTGAAGCTATACATTAAAAAAAGAAAATCCATTCAGGTTTGGAACAACTTGAGGGTGAGTAAATAATGACAGAATTTGTTGGTAAACTATCCCTTTAACCACTTCCTAATAAACAAATGTTTTGCCTCATATTAAATCACATGCCTCATTTTTTCCCCCAGAATCTTGCAGCATGAATGCTGTGTTTTTGCGAAACCCCATTAAGTTAAAAGTAGTTCCAACTTTGAAAAACATGCCTCAAGATCCTTCGAATGTGTTCTGTGTGCACAGGCCGTAAGAGGACAATCCAAAAAAAGCAAACAAAAACAAAACATAAATAAATAAACTTGCATTTTTATAACTGAACTGGTTTACGTCATCCCACAGAGTTTTCCCCAACATCAAAAAACGGCAAAAAGCGCCAGCATATCCAATGCCATTTCTACTCTGAATCAGACTTCTGAGAGTTGTTTTTTTTAGAGAACGAAAGAACCCCCCCACGAATTTGCACAGAAGTTTTCTGGTCGTCTCCAGATGGGAACGCCAGTAGTCGATATTCCCAATGCCCCAGCGCTAGTGGCGTCCTTTCATCCCGTCTGTCTGGCACAGAACATTGATTCCCTGCGAGAGGCATTTGAGACCGGCTCTTCCGTGGGCTATTTATTTTGTAGCTTCTGGACGCTTCGTTTCAGAGCAAACACAACCTGCCTTCACCGGACACTAATGCCTCTGTTAGATGGCGAATTTATGATTTGCTCCGAAGTCTAGACGTGCTCTATCCTTCGTGTTTTCTCTTCTCCTAATTCAATAGCAGGGAGTCCCGCTGAGGTCTGTCGTCCTCTTTCTAAAGGCAGCCGTGGATAAAAATATCACTTAATATCCAACACAAGCAGTGCCAGCGGAGATGTCAACCATTGCCAGTCGCTTCTGTTTGGAAAAAAGACACATGCAGCAGTAAAAGTCATCAAAACGGTCTAGACAAACTCAACATTTCCCAGACATGGGCGACACAAGTTTCCTTCTGAGAGGCAGGAACTGTGAATGGATCAAATGAAAGTCAAATGCATTCTTGTTAAAAAGATTAGGATGCATTAAAGTTTGTATTCTGTATCTCTACAGCAGCATCAACAATAAAACTATTAACAATGTAAAGAAAATATCTGCTAAGAGAGAAGATGTACAGCTATTTAAAATACCAGAACGCATCAGTCTTCCAGGTTACTGACACATACGATTATCAAGGTTAATAATTCTTCTGACAAGTAGAATTCTTTACCATAACTATATTGTTTAGCCACTTGGCACTTTAACAGAATCTGCAAGCAGAGGCACATTTTACAATGTCTTCAAACGCAACTCATGCATTCTGAATTTAGAGTCAAAGACCTCTTAGGTCATTAGGATCAAGACTAGTTATGTCTAGGGTTGGTTCCAAACCCCATGAGACGGTGTTTAGCTACTACACCACCCTACAGCAGCTCCCACAAGTTCTCAGACGCGTCTCATCAGCAGTCATATTCAAGCCCAAAACATAACTCAAAACACATCATTTGTGTGTATTATTTAATTATTATAGTAATTAATTTTTACGGCATTATTTCTCTCCTAATTTCACTGATTTGTACATCTTCTATGGTAGCTCGGTTTACAACTGTTTAAAATGCCACAAATGGCTTTATAACAATAGATAACAGTTTCATATATATATATATATATATATACGTATGTATGTGTGTGTTTTTTTTATGTTTTTCTTTAAAGTAAAAAGAATCTAAAGTAAAAAGAATTTGCATTATGAATTATTTTCTTGACAATTAAGGTCACATCTGTCAGGAGTGAGTCGTGTGTAGAGACGTGCACGACGGAGTTTATAAAAAAAACTTTATTCTAATTCCCAGACTAAAACACAGGTAATCACTGGAGATTATAGTTAGTATAACCACTAAACATTGATGACACCAAACAAAGGAACTGAGAAAACACAGGCTTAAATACCAGAGGAACATAAATTACTTGATACAGAACAGGAGTGAAAGACTTAACAAACGAGGAAACTAACTAGGAAATCAGGCAGGAAAAACGGGAACAGAACAAAACCAAAACAGGTCATAACCAAATCATATATATTATGAAAAACAATAATATTAATTTATTTTGAATAAGAATCTTTATTGTTATTGTATGCAACCAGTAGTACATATTAACAAAATGGAGTTAGCAGCTCTAAAAAAGACGCATAAAACAATAAGTAATAATAAATAACTAGTAGAATAAAATGGATACAATTTTTTATATTATATTATAATCTATATATAAGTTTCTTTATACAATGATTTTTTTTTGCATTGGGCATTCATTTAATGACAATTAAGGACATATTTACAGGTCATCGAATTTAAAAACAAACAAACAAACAAATAAATATGATATATAAATTCAATGCAATTTAAATCATACGTTAATCTTTTTTTTTTTTTTTTTTTTTTGCATTTTGTTGTGGATGAGGTGTATAAAGGCCATTTCCCAGGCCAAGCAGGGAGAGTGGATGAGATGGGAGAGTGTGAAACAACGCAAGATGGGCTGGCAAGACCTTTGGTCAATGGAAGAGAGTAGGATCAGTTTCCTTATTAGGTCAACATATGATGTTCTCCCATCACCGCAGAACCTAAACCTCTGGGTAGGAGAGGATCCCTCTTGTCCTTTGTGTTCATCACCTGCCACATTAAGGCACATTTTGACAGGATGTAAGGTGGCTCTTAGCCAAGGTCGGTTTACTTGGCGCCATGACCAAGTACTGCGATGTTTGGCTTTAGCATTGGAGGGCAAGCGTAGCATGACCAATAAGTTGCCGCCTGTTCTAGCAAAACATTACACGCAGAAGACAACATTCCTCCGCCCAGGCGAGCAACCACCAAGAAAAGGTGTTAACACCAATTCTCGCCCAGGACAACTGGAAGCTGCTGAGGACTGGAAGATGCTGGCTGATCTTGATCAACGGCTTATTTTTATACCTGAGATTGCCACCACTAACCTACGACCAGATATTGTTTTGTGGTCTGGATCAGCACGCATTGTTCAACTGATAGAGTTAACAGTGCCATGGGAGGATGCGGTAGATGAGGCATATGAGAGGAAGAAACTGCGGTATGCTCATCTGGCCACTGAAGCAGAACAGCGAGGATGGAGAATCCAGGTTTATCCAGTGGAAGCGGGTTGTCGAGGTTTTGTGGCACACTCTACAACCCGGTTCCTCAGAGACGTCGGATTCAGTGGCCAAGAGATGCGTCGCACAGTAAAGAACTTATCTGAAGCAGCAGAGAGGAGCAGCAACTGGCTGTGGTTGAGACGGAAAGATTCTAGCTGGCTGTGTACAGGCCGCCACGCAACGGTCTCGTAGAATTCTTGAAAAACTTGGAAGAGTCTGTTGGTTTATTTGTATAGGCTGTATAGTATTTACAGTCATTACGTTCCTGTGTATATTGCGTGAATGACAGGTGGTTGGGCAGATATCGTGTTTTGCGGTAGGTGGTATGCCATACGGAACCGTTTCCACTGAGCCTACTTTAACGAAGACAGTGGGGCTCGACAGGCTTAGTCAAACGGGTTGGCGCGTATGGTTGGGTTGCGGAGAGATTGTGGTTAGGTCTCAGCAGCAGGAGGGATGTAAAGGTCAGTAAGCTGGGCTGAGTTGAGTGGAGGACGGAGGAGGGTGACTCTGGGACGCCAAAGTCACTGTCGAGCCCTCTTGAGGTGTCGTGGGCTAGTCGACGAAACACTGAGGACGGAAGGTGCCCACTTGAAGACCCTGGAGATGTCCCCTACTCGTCTCAATCCAGACGGTTGTCGTGCTGGTCCACTAGGGAGACCACACTGTAGTTGCAGCCGTCGTGTGTGCTGACGCGCCAAGTACACTGCAGCCGTTAACGCCGGACAGAAGGGGAGTCACACCACCATATGGAAAGAAGCGTAAATGGATGGAGAAGCATAGTTTACTGTAAAGCTACGTCTTAGTGTTGCTTATCTTGGTGAAAGCCGAGTACAAATCAGCATGAAGTTTTAACATCTACACTTGTGTAATGGAAATTGTTAATAATAATGATACAAATAGTTACAATGTAAAACATTTGTATTGGTCCTAAAATAAGCTTTGGTTTCATTCTGCAAAATACAACTTTATTTATTTTTGGGATTAAAAAAAAAACAACCCATACATGTTCTTGACTGATTTTGTGAGATTCACAGAACACACAGCAAATGACGTTCCAGCAAACGGTGCAATCAGGCAGAATGTCAAATCAGACGAGCTCCATACTGCGTGGGACATCACGGCTGCCGTGGCATGAGAGTTGCCATAGTGACGCTGTCATTGCTACCCTCATGGCACACGCTGGCTAACTGCGTCGATGATCACTTAAAGAACTCATTTTATCTCAGCAGTCTTGGCAAGATGTTGACGTTCTCCATTTTACAGGACGTACAAGAGACAGCGATTACAAAAACAACACAGAAATATCATCCGTGCAGCGGGCACGGTAAACCCCTGGTATTCCTTAAAAACTTGGGAGTACTTTGTAAAAACCATGCTACATGATATGATAATCAATGATCATTTAGTACCACAGTAAATATCAAAAACCCATCTGAAACCATCGTACCTCCACAGTACTTTTGTACCAGCTCGAGCTATATTTAATACCCCAACAGCCTGTTCCGGAAAAGGTCAGCAGGAGGTCAAGGGGCAACTGGTGAGCCTGGTTACACACACTCACTGCATGAAGCTCTTCACATTCACCCTAAAACTATTTAAAACAGTTCAGACCTGTGATAAAATTCCAAAGGAGCTTCATGTAGAGTCGGAAGTGTATTTTTAAGAGTGATTGTTGTGATCCGCTGATGTTAAATACAAATCAATGAAATTATAAATATGCACAGAATATCTATTGATTTTGTGCACAGTATGCATCATGCATTGTGAGACTATAAGCTTTAATCACTAGCTACACGACTTCAGTGCAGTTACAACTACTCCAGCCGAATCAGACTATTGTAGGAATCAACAGATTTAGGAGAATCAAAGCAGATGCTGAATCCTCAGTGTTTCTCTCCGATGAGATCTCAATGTCTCTCGCCCTTTCCTGTCCAACTGATTTAATTGGCCACAGACTGACCTGCGGTGTGTTATTAGTGACTGAGCAGATGGGCTACAATAGTTTAGCTCTCCTTCAAACCCTCTTGAGGTCAAAACTGCTTCTTGAGAAAACAGCAATGCAGACATTCACCTGTAGCAGGAGGCAAGACTTTCACAATTATGGAGACAGTTTCACTGAAGATCTTACAGGGATAATTCACCCAAAAATTAAAGTTGTAAATGTCAGCATTTAAATTATTTTTTTTTTTTTTTACAGTTTTTTCCCCATACAATGAAAGTCAAGCGGGTTCAAAACACCACTAGACCCCAATGAATTTTATAGCATGGGCATGTTAACCCCCACCAACAACCACAAACAGCCTCATGACACGCTGTTTATCAACGGTGACAAATTCCCCAATCCCCGCAGTCATCTTGCACACTTTTCATGCTCTGCGGAGGAAAACAAAGGCCCTGTCAATCACTTCTCGGCCAACAAAGACAGATCTTCAGTGTGTGTGGGGGGAGACGGGTGTCAGACACCTGGCCAGATCCAAGGGGAGAAAAGAACCGTCTGGAAACAGAACCGTGACAGCAGCAGCAGAAACCCTGTCACTGATGAGCAGAGCACGTCAACTACACCAGCATCTGATTCCACGGCTGCCTGATGCCCATTTTCCACTCAAAGGGTGCCGGTGCCCGACCAGTCAGTCTAAAACGAATTAATAATATGAAAATTTCATACATGTGAATGAATTGCTCAGAATTATTGTAATTTGTTTAAACAATGTTTGCTGCATCAAAAGCAACTCACCATATTAAAAAGATGGGTCACAATGGTTGACCAGTCTAAAATAAAATATCAGGCAGCACAAATGTTTTTATCATTGATAATAATAAGAAATGTTTCTTGAGCAGCAAATCAGCATATTAGAATGATTTCTGAAGGATCATGTGACACTGAAGACTGGAGTAATGATGCTGAAAATTCAGCTTTGCCATCATAGGAATAAAATAAAATAAATATATATATACTTACTGACCCTTTCTGAATGGTAGTGTATATTTAAATAATATCAAATAATATGTAATAATATTATATTCATATTATAATTATATATTTAAATATAGTTGATAATATATATTAAAATAAACATACAAAAGCAACTTGTGGTATCAAAAATACGCTTAATTAAATTATTTTGGATCAGGGATGGGTCACACTGCTTCACTATTCTACTGATCATCCAACTACCAACTAATCGAATATCAAGGTTAATTTACTTAAATGTATCGATTAGTTAACTGAATGATCAATCGATTCATTAATTGAATGGTCATTCAGGTAACCCTGACTAGTTGCCTTTACACGTCCTTACTTTGGATGTTAAAATATGTTTTCAAAACTTGTAGACTTGTAAACAAAGACAGTAATCTAGTCAGTTCGTCCAAGTCAGTGGAAACGTGGGCTGTTTCAGATAGACGTTATCAGATTCCCCGGCCGAGCACCATTTTTGGTGGAAAAGGGGTATGATTCCGATCTTCTGGCTAAATGACAGCTGTAGCTGCCAGCAGTTTCTTCTCCTCTGTCTCTCTACTTCCAGGCAGAACTCCAGAGCTCGGCTCAACCCACACGCTCCTCTGTTACTAGGGAGAGAGACGAGAAGCGCTCTGCCCGCAGCTGGAATTTGAGGGTCATTTCAAGAACACAACAATCTGTTAAGATAGACAATCGAAGCTCACACAATCTCTCTCACACAGCACACACACACACGCTAAATCAATAGAAATGCAAACGCAGAAAGGAAGGTCATTCACCAATACTCTGCTGGAATGCATGTTGAGGACATTCTCATGCAGACCGGTGAAAATAAACAGGCTGATGTAAACATTCGCACGGCTTCATGCACCCTCTCCATACTAAACGCTGATGAAAACACGCTCGGTCTCAAATCATCCCTGTGGACAGTCCTCGGGCAAACTCTCACAGAAATCTCACTGGTACATGTGGAAAAAATCCTCAGAGTAAACAGAGCTGGGACGAGCTCCGCGAGATACAACCTTACAAAACACAAAAGCACATGCACAGAAATAACGAGGAAAGGGATTGATGTTCTCACTTACGGAATACTCGATGGTGCCCTTCGGTCTCTGGAACGACATCCGCCTTCCATCCTTCTTCTCCGGCGTCTTCTTCTGCCCGGTATCTGAAAGCAAGCGAGGGAAGGTTCTCATTATGTTCATGATCCGCTCTCCCCTCAGCTTGACACAAGCTGCCGAGCTCTCAGCCTCGACCGACGGCTCATCCGTCAACAGCGAGTGTGATCGAGCGACTCTGGTGAGCCAGAGAAGGCAGCGTTTCTCTCTCTCTCTCTCTCTCTCTCTCTCTGTGTCTACCCCTCCTTTCCCCGCTGTCTCTTTCTCTCTCTCGCTCAGCACAATGACAGCCGATGTGTCTTCACCTCGCAATGCCTCCTGCTGCTGCAAACACCGTAACAGACAGAGACCACCCTGACCTCTATGAGAGAGAGAAAGAGATGTAGTGATGCCACCCGACACTATCACATTTGCGTTGTGCTGTGATTCTGTGTGTCTTTGAAGCGAATTTGAATGCTTATGTAAAGCTAATAGAGATGTGTTACGTATGACACTGATTCAATTTAATTCAATACTTTAATTATTTCAATAAATAACTTCAATTAAGCTGGGATTTCAAATGGCACACTCTACAAATATGGTGAAACTTTTAGAGGAATAGTTGTGAGAACTATTAGATATGTTAGGAAACTACCTAACATACGTTAACCTAGGCTACTACCGGTATTCAAATGTTTGGGATTGGTAAGATTTTTTTAATGTTTCTGAAAGTCTCTTCTGCTCACTAAGGCTGTGTTTATTTGATCACAAACACAGGAAAAAAAACAGTAATATTCTGAAATGTTATTACAATTTAAAATAACTGTGTTCTAAAATGTAATTAATTGCTGTGATGGCAATCATTGCTCCAGTCTTCAGTGTCACATGATCCTTCAGCAATCATTCTAATATGCTGCTCAAGAAACATTTATTATTATTACCAATATTGATTTTTGTAAACTGATAAATTTTTCATGATTCTTTACTCAAAGAACAGGATTCATTTGAAATAGATTTTTTTTGTATCATTATAAATGTCTTTTCTGGTGATCAATTTAATGCAGCCTTACTAAATAAAATTTAGTTTAAAACAAATCTTACTGACCCCAAACCTAAGATCACGTTAGCATAGATTAACATACTCTTCCTTCCTTAAAATGAGGATTCAGAGGTCTAGACATTTATGCAATACAAATTATTAATTAATTAGTAAATAATTGTATTTACCAAAACGTATACATAATTGTATTCCACATTTTGTTTGCGGCCGGCAATGTTACAATATGATTTTCCCTCATAGTAAAACACGTAGCATTCCTCAAATTGTGACTTCTAATAAACAACATCATCTGGACCTTTTCAACAGCACGATGGGTGACAATAAAATAATAGCACAGCATTTACATCAAATTACAGCTGTTTGCTTTCATCCAACTATGTCAACCCTGGTACCCATGTTACTTTAAGAAATAATGGTAACACTTTATTTTAAGGTGACCGTTACAGAAGTTACATGACCTAAAAACTAACAACCTTGAAATAAAGTGTAACCGAAAAATGGAAAACATTTTTTTTTTGATGTATGGGAATTATAAGTTTCCCACTACAAACTATATAAATATATAAAAAAGTAATTAAAAAATAATAATTTTAAAATTTAACAAAAAATAACAAATTTCCCTCCTCTACTGAAAAGGATTGATAAAGGATCATTCAAATTAAGATTGCATTTAATCTGAAACAAAAAATGATATCCAGTACTAAAAGCTAATGTGTTAGTATGGGTGTGCGTGTCTCTGTGTGTATGTGTAGTTTTCAAAGTTATCACAGCAGTGTTGGCAAGTCCCCCACATGTTCACTTTGCTTTAGGCGGTCGGTCCGTCTCCAGAATCAGTCGACTAACAGGTTCCGCACTTGTGACAGTGTGACAGAGAGACTCTCGGCTGTGCAGCCATGAATCATAGTCTTCCTGCTATTTCTTTGCTCACACCAAAGAGACGGCAGCGAAAGAAACCAGGCCAGCGCAAGCACCGACACGAACGCTAATCTTTTATCCAGCGCTTTCACGCCTCTGTTTGAGACTATAACCTGACAAACAGTTACAGTGGCTGATCTCTCTTTATTTACAGTATGTCGCCTCATAGATAGAGTTTTATTACTCAGAAACACATTGTCATGAACTCATGATATTTATAAAGCTGCTCTAAATTGATTCAAATTATTATTTTGAGATTTCCACATGCAAAGACAAACTACTATATAGCAAACACTACTATTATTATTGCCCTTTTTTAGGCTTAGGAATTTGGGATGAGATGGGAACTGAAAGGAATTCTGCTATTTTCTTTCCTGTGTTGACATTTTAAATGAATCAGAAAGTCTGGGCAGAGCATAACTGAAGGGTTCTTCCTTTTAATAAAATAAATAAAATAAAATTGATATATAGCAACGCCTATGGAAGTAAAATAATGTCAAATGTTTTTGAAACAAAAAGCATGTTGAATTGCACCAATAGAAAAAAAATATGCATTGCGTTAACCATGCTTGTATTTTAATCCATTGTATTTTTAAGGCTTGCATTTTTATGGGCTGAAATTCAACATGGTTGAATATTTCAGCTGTGAATATTTCAATTAAAAACATTTCAAACACATTTTCAATATTAAAAATTCAATAACCCATATTCACCTTTCATATTTCACTTCCAAAATTTTCAAACTGTTTAAAAATACAACCTATAATATTCAACAGGCAATTTTCGGTCCATTTTATTTCGCCTTGAAAATTCGCTTCCACAAATTCAGTGGTTCAAATTCGACAGTAAATTCAACGTCGACATCCAGGAACTGCAGGAAAAGCAGTAGATTACCGATCATAATCTCCATCTGCTGTAGTCAGCTTTACCAGCAGGGGGTGCACGCGCATGTTGACAAGCACCAAAGCAACAGGAGAGGCCTTCACAAAACGTCATTTGCTGAAATGGACAGAGCGATGAGTACGAGTTATAATTTATGTGTGTGGAAAAGGTTGATTAAGACACAAAACACACGAGCGTTTACTCAAGTGTCTTATGAGACTTATTTTTACCCCCGTGCAAAGTAAGGTGATTTGTCCACTGCAAAACTAAATTCTCTCGCCGTTGGCATTGATATTAAGTTTTAGTAAAACAACTGTAATACACTGAGACAGAGTGAATTGTTTGTTTTAGTCACTATGACGGAATACTAAATTGATGGCTGGGTTTTACATGATGGCAAAGGCAATTTTATTTAAATATAGCATCATTAAATACAACCAAATTACAATTATAAATTAAATTCAGCAATTATAAATTAAAAATTACATCTCTACCATGATATCTGGTAATCTCTGTGTTATAACGTGAATTGTCTCCGCCATTATCCAGGGCTGCGTACAGTAGGGGTATTTGTCATCTTATTTTATATCTTTTTGTCCATTTGGAGCGCGCGCCACGTCACCTATTAGCGTCGCACCTGCCACAAGATCTCTCACTGTTTACATGAACCAGACACTCCGATGAGAGCACATAAAGTGCAATCCATCTCTTATTTACCATTTTTTCATCTTATCGTATATTTTATTCGCTCCTTTGCCCGTATTGGAGCGCGTCTCATGGCTCTTACTAGCGTCGGGCCAGCCACACGATCCCTCACATGTATAAAAACAAAACAAAATCTGTGTTCATTTAAATCTAAAAGATTTACATGAATTCATTCTAGATTTTAGGACCTTTAGTAAATGGAGGATTTGGGGTTTAATTGATATCAGAATATTTACTACACCTCCCAATAATAAATAGCAAAAATATGCTAATGTCTATGTATTCCATTGACCAAGGCATGAGTCAGAGACTCAGTGAGCAAACACACAGCAGAGATAAGTTCCATGAAAAGCAGCAAAATTGTATGGAATTGAACCCTCACATGTGTGTATCGCCTGAAACAGGCTTTTCACATGCTGAGATAAGAGCTGCCACATCGAAACAAAACAAAGAGCCCAACGTGTGTCTGAAAGACACCAAATCCATCATCTCTGTGGTTCTGGAACATTCTGTGTGCAGCCATTTGTTCTCAGTGCTTATGACACATTGGGTCTGTTCTAAAACCTAGTAAGCTGCATGCAATTGCTGCAGCATCCTAGCTTAAATGAAACCTTATAAGTCACTAATTTGGAATTAAATAGCACTTTTGGAACAGCCTTTGCATCGATGTTGTCTTGTAATGTTGCATATGTAGGCAGCTTACTATATTTTGGAACACAGCCATTGTACAGTGGCTCACTTATTATCTAGCATTTTGTGCTCTAAATATAAAGTGAAATATGTGACAAGGCCACATGCAGTGGAAAAAGAAAATAATATTATTCATCAGATCCATTTGTAACATTTTCCTTATTTTGTCTCTAAATGTGATACTGAATGTACGTGCACAAAACACACACACGTAAATCAGTCTTGTGATTTTAAGCAGTAAAAGCTTTTAAACAAAGCTCTAATGGTCTGCAGCTGTTATACAATCAGCATTAACCCAATGTTGATGATCAGTTATTGACGCATGTAAATTTGTGGATTTTAACCATGGAGATGTGATAAAACACAATGGCTTATACCTACGACTGATGTTTGTACATGCACAGAAGGCCTTAACATAGAATCACAATATGGCTCATAATGATCTAATTATAATAGTACATTTATTTATTTTTCATTTTATTTTGGTCACACTTTAGATTAGGGTCCAATTCTCACTATTAACTAACTGTTAACTACGACTTTTGCCTCAAACGCCTAATTACTGCTTATTAATAGTTAGTAAGGTAGTTGTTAAGTTTAGGTATCGAGTAGATATTGGGTAGGATTAATGGATGTTGAATATGATCATGCAGAATAAAGCATTAATATGTGCTTTATAAGTACTAATAAACAGCCAATATCCTAGTATTATGCATGCTAATAAGCAACTAGTTAATAGTGATAATTGTATCCTTACCTTTACTTTTAATTCATTTACTTTTTAAATGTATTTACCATAATGTTTAACACAACATAATGCGAATTAAAATATTATTTAAATTAGATTTAATTTTTTGAAGGAAAAGGAAGCATTAATATGCTAAAAAGTGACAATAAAGACTTACAGTGTTACAAAACTATTCTATTGAAAATAATTGCTGTTCTTTTGAACTTTTTATTAATCAAAGAATCCTGAAAAAAAAAACGTATTACGGTTTACATGAAAATATGAATTCATGTCTGTGAGGTATTAAACGGTGCATGCTGAGTTACGTACCAACATTTAACATATAGAGTTATGGATAGTAAGTTAGTAACCCTACATATGAGCAAAAATAATAATGGCTAGCAAACAGCGCTAAAAACTAACAAAGCTGCTATAAAACCGACACAGCAATCACAGTTAAATAAAATGTCCTTTTTATGTATTTGTTGTGTGTTCTTTATTTGAGTGTTGTTGTCACACAAGGACGCAGAACGCATGCGACCAACTTCAGCGTGACAGAGAAAACAACCAGGCTTGTGTTAGCGGCAGCTGCAACAGCCCGGCGGATGTTATTCTTAGACCGCTCTCATTTACTGCTCAGAATGGGGCTGGAAACAAGTGCCCCATCATAATAAGCAGGTGGCACTGCACACACACACACACACACACACGCACGCACATGCGCGGACACACACACACACACACACACACACACACACACAATGTGCTGGAATGAGATGACTATGGCTGTGGTGGGGAGACAATGAACAAACAATCTGATTCACTATTCCAACATCAGTCTTAAAATAATAGTTCACCCAAAATGAGCATTCTGCATTCTATTATTTACTCACGGTCATGTCATTCGAAATAAATGCCGTTACTTTTTCCAAACAAAAATAAATAAAACAGCACTTTGGAAGGACATGAGGATGCGAGTAAATAATGGCAGTATTTTTATTTTTGAGTGATATTCCTTATGCGTCGACAGAGACCTGTACCAAACAAAGCATCCTTACCGATAAAGAGACAAACACACATGAACATATAAATAAATACAATGGTGTGACAGCGTTCACTGCAGAGGATGACTCGACTTGACAGCCAGATACAAAAACGAACACAGATTCTAGAAACTGTCGACTGCAGGCATGAAAGAGCTCTTTTGTGAATAGCTACCGGCAACCGTCACACTGTCCAGCCTATTATAAACTATATGACACGCTTTTCTGACTGTAAAGTATACATCCATGTAATAAATTAGCATGATGTTTAATGCTTTTGCTCATATAACTGTATGTAACTGTCAGTCTCCATGAAGCCCCACGAAGCTTATGCATCTTATTAATATGAGCGTCCGTAACAGTGGCTGTGTCGTGTATTTACATCTAAACACTATGTAATATAAATCACAGGATTAGTCTAATCTGATTTCTGACTAATGCTAATGAAAACATCTGGCAAGCGGTAAGCAGGAAAAAAAACTTTTGTGCAATCACTATGTACAGGGATGACACTTTCTCATGACTGTGAGGAAAAGTTGAAATGCTTTTCATTTCATCGCTGTCTTCATTGAACAAATTGATTATTATATACTTCTACAGTATACGTAAATAACCACCATTACTGTTAACATTCAGACTGTGGGTGCATTATTTGTAAGCCATTATTTGTAAGCCCTGATTTGATTGGAACCTCCCCTTACATGCTAAATAAACACTGTCTAATTAGACTATATAAAACAATTTCCCTCTTTTTTCATGTCTTTTTACCTACAGCAAAAAGTACAGAATATGGGTGTAATGACTAAACGTAGCCGGTCATGTGTTACTGTTAGTTGTGATGTCATAAGATGATTCCTGAATCAGCTGTTATTGCAGATTAGTTTTAATGCAAGAATAAGTTAGTGTCTGTATGGTACATCAGACTGTTTTAGTTCAAAAGTACAATACAAATCATGTTTCATCATATGACCCCTTTAGCACAGGGAGAAATAACAGCCATGGGAAAAACATGGCAAAGTTGCTCACTGAACCGAACAACTTAAACACCCCGGCAGTCACGGCCCAGACTGTCACAGTAGCTGGTGTGTGTGTGTGTGTTTGCTTGCTAGATCTGCAGTTTGAATGCTGTGTCAGGGGAGATGCTGAACTCCGCATGGCCTGTTCCTTTCCCTCATTAACACACACTCAAGGTCAATTAATCAAACCCCGATACTGTCAGTGGCTCTGTGTGTGTCACCCGCACCATAGCCTCTCATTAGCACTCACTCCAGGGTGACTAATCGCAGCAAGATCCTTCCATCCACTCGGTTATTGCTTTAGTGAGCACTATTTAGTTTGCAAATCAAATAAAGCAGTGGCTAAAGTCTGCCTCTACTCTGTTGTCGCAAGTTCAACTCTGCTCTTAATATGAGCGTCTGAGAAATGCTGAAGATACCCCGGTTTGGTAGGTTGAATAATGAATTGAACAACGAGATTTGTTGAAAGAATAATTAATATTTAAAGTATTCTGTCAAGGAAGAAAATACTACAACTTCAGGAAACAGGCAATGGCTTTATTCGAAGCACTTAGCACAGTCTAATACAGTATCTACTAGTATTTAAAAAATAGTAAATAAAACCGCATACAATAATGTTCTTCATTCCTCGGCTTCAGTTTAGCTAATGGCATCAAGTTATCTTGTTTTTAATGATAAGTTTGTGTAACATGAAATAAAATTCATCTTTTCATGTGCTTTTTAAATAATATTCTTATTTATTTATCTTATTTGCACATTAATCAACATTTAAATGTATGTAAATGTACCAGAGCCAAAAGGCAAATTTCACCATCAGTCCCTTTGCAGAAAAACCTTATAAACAATAACCTTACTTATAACCTAACCTTAATAGGAAATGTTTTCACACAAACATTGTTTTTATTTGCCAAAAATGGCAGACTGCAGGAACCTAACAACTCTTGTGTAACATTAAATCTGTGACTAATTTCCTAACTTATGCCAGGAAGTCTTTTATCCACTGGGAGAAAAAAAACTCCTGTACACTTCTCTACACTGGAGAAAAACTTATGGATTCAAATATGATCACTTCAAATTTCTTTAGAGAGAAGTATTATTTTTACTATTTTTACCCAAAATAGGGTGTTATGAGCATTAATGAGTACACACATAATGTAATGTCTGTTTTGTTCATACTTGTAGCAGGAGGGCAACCTCATGCTGAAAGTCCACAAGTGAGACTCAAAGAAGTCATAAAACTTATGACGTTCCAGGAAATCCCTGGACAAAGGCATCAAAGATTACAGATATACAAAGACGGCGCACTTCTATTACTAATGAATGGGAGAAACTGAAACGCGCAATGTGGCGGATTATGTCTCGCCTTCTAAATAAAAGTGTCAATCGCTGATTGGTAGAGTCAATGCATTTGCCATTGGAAGCGTCCGTTCCCATAGAATTGGCTGGTCTAGCCTAAAAGAAGAAAAGGTTTTTAACGCTATTTGAGTCACTAAGCCAAATGGTTTCATTTCGGTTAATCGTCCAGGCCTAGAATAACCTCACGCACAAACAAGTACACAACAAATGCTCACTTCACACAAACAAGCAGTTCGGTCTCATGCACATGCAACCGGTAACACACGTGTGCGACTGTGGTAAATACATTTTTTTAAACAGACCAATTTTTTTTAGCACATATATGTTGCACTGTATAGCTCTGTATATACATGTATATATATACACTCACCTAAAGGATTATTAGGAACACCATACTAATACTGTGTTTGACCCCCTTTCGCCTTCAGAACTGCCTTAATTCGACATGGCATTGATTCAACAAGGTGCTGAAAGCATTCTTTAGAAATGTTGGCCCATATTGATAGGATAGCATCTTGAAGTTGATGGAGATTTGTGGGATGCACATCCAGGGCACGAAGCTCCTGTTCCACCACATCCCAAAGATGCTCTAATCAGTCTAATGGGTTGAGATCTGGTGACTGTGGGGGCCATTTTAGTACAGTGAACTCATTATCATGTTCAAGAAACCAATTTGAAATGATTCGAGCTTTGTGACATGGTGCATTATCCTGCTGGAAGTAGCCATCAGAGGATGGGTACATGGTGGCCATAAAGGGATGGACATGGTCAGAAACAATGCTCAGGTAGGCCATGGCATTTAAACGATGCCCAATTGGCACTAAGGGGCCTAAAGTGTGCCAAGAAAACATCCCCCACCCCATTACACCACCACCACCAGCCTGCACAGTGGTAACAAGGCATGATGGATCCATGTTCTCATTCTGTTTACGCCAAATTCTGACTCTAACATCTGAATGTCTCAACAGAAACCGAGACTCATCAGACCAGGCAACATTTTTCCAGTCTTCAACTGTCCAATTTTGGTGAGCTCTTGCAAATTCTAGCTTCTTTTTCCTATTTGTAGTGGAGATGAGTAGTACCCGGTGGGATCTTCTACTGTTGTAGCCCATCCGCCTCAAGGTTGTGCGTGTTGTGGCTTCACAAATGCTTTGCAGCATACCTCGGTTGTAACGAGTGGTTATTTCAGTCAAAGTTGTTCTTCAACAAGGCATTTTCACCCACAGGACTGCCGCATACTGGATGTTTTTCCCTTTTCACACCATTCTTTGTAAACCCTAGAAATGGTTGTGCGTGAAAATCCCAGTAACTGAGCAGATTGTGAAATACTCAGACCGGCCCGTCTGGCACCAACAACCATGGCACGGTCAAAATTGCTTAAATCACCTTTCTTTCCCATTCTGACATTCAGTTTGGAGTTCAGGAGATTGTCTTGACCAGGACCACACCCCTAAATGCATTGAAGCAACTGCCATGTAGGGCTGGGTACCGAGTTCGGTACTTTTTAGGTACCGACCGAATTGCTTCGATACTACCGAGTATCGAAACATGTCTTGTTTTTCGGTACCAAATTTCGGTACCTAAGTGGTTAATCTCGTCAACGTCAGTGAAACAATAAGCATGCAGCATGATTGGCTGTGGTGGAAAAACACTATTTACGCGGCTCCCCAGAGACTTGGCTCGTGAGGCTGTAATGTGTGTGTGTGTGTGTGTGTGTGTAAGCGCCCCAACCCAGACAGATAGAAAATATGTGGAAATGATCCAAAGTGTACCTATGTGCCAGACTCGAAGCCAAAAGCACGCGATGCAATATTTTCGACAAGATAATTGCTGCCAAGACCGGTAACATGGTAAATCTGATAAGGCAAAGCGCACAAAATACACTTGAGAGTAATGGTGTGTTCACACCGAACGCGAATAGAGTGTCAAATAGGCGTCTATCACGTCCAGTTAGACGCTTGTGTGCAAATAATTAAATTCGCGTTCGGCGTGAACAGTGAACACACCATTAGTAAACACTTGTTCATTAATAAACAATTAAAATATCTCCTTGCTATTGTTTTCCGACAAATCCATAATCATTATGGCTACTTTTGCCAGTGCTTTGCGGCAAGCTTCATGTGTGCTGAGCGCGAGGCATATATCCCGCCCCCCAGTAGCCTATATTTAATTTAATTCACATTTATTTGTATAGCATTTTTCACAATACATATCGTTTCAAAACAGCTTTACAGAAAATGCATGTGTCTAAATTACAATTTAGAGTGATCTGTTATCAGAGGTGATAATTTACATTCAATTTCATTGTTAAACAATGCATTAAGTTAAAGGGTTAGTTCACCCAAAAATGAAAATTAAGTCATTAATTACTCACCCCCATGCTGTACCAACCCTGTAAGACCTTCGTTCGTCTTCGGAACACAAATGAAGATATTTTTGATTAAATGTGACAGCTGGATCACTCCTCCATAGGCTCCCTAAGGGATTGAAACCTGACGGCCCAGAAAGTCAATGAAGAAAATGTTTAAATATTCCATGTCACAACAGTGGCTCAACTATAAGTTTATCAAGCGACGAGAATACCTTTTGTGCGGAAATAAAACAAAAATAACGACTTTATTCGACTATTCCTTTTCTTCCTTGTAGGCCTGAAACGAGACTTCAAGAGATTTCCACGACGCATGCGCGAGAATTGCGATCTCCTTCAACTATTTCAGTTAAGTTCTCACGCGTGCGCGTCGTGGAAATCTCTTGAAGTCTCGTTTCAGGCCTACAAGGAAGAAAAGGAATAGTCGAATAAAGTTGTTATTTTTGTTTGTTTTTTCGCACAAAAAGTATTCTCGCCGCTTGATAAACTTATAGTTGAGCCACTGTTGTGACATGGAATATTTAACTTTTTCTTCATTGACTTTCTGGGCCGTCAGGTTTCATTCCCTTAGGGAGCCTATGGAGGAGTGATCCAGCTGTCACATTTAATCAAAAATATCTTCATTTGTGTTCCGAAGATGAACGAAGGCCTTACGGGGTTGGTACAGCATGGGGGTGAGTAATTAATGACTTAATTTTCATTTTTTGGTGAACTAACCCTTTAAGGCAGAAACAATGAGCTCATTGAGGTAAAGAATATTGTTAAATGATTAGGAAACATAGAAAACTTTAGCATTGGTGCTCTTTTACATACTCAAAATATGAGTGTTACTGGTTACATAAAATTGGTATCGAAAAAAGTATCGTTCAGGAACTGGTATCGAAGTATCTGTATCGAACATTTTGTTATGATACCCAGCCCTACTGCCATGTGATTGGTTGATTAGATAATTGTATTAATGAGAAATTGAACAGGTGTTCATAACAATCCTTTAGGTGAGTGTGTGTATATATATATATATATATATATATATATATATATATATATATGTATATGTATATATATGTATATATATATACACACACACACACACACTGTATACACACACACACAAGAATATGTATATTCTTCAGCACACTATAAAATGGTAGTATGATAGTAATACATTTTTTTAAACATACATTGTGTTCCAGATTTTCTTGTGGGAGGTATGATGCATGATTTCTAAGACATGACCTATATGACACACGTGGCACAAATAAAGAATGAATCTAGAGTCTCAAATTTATCGGCATGACTAAAGAGCGCATTGGGATGAGATGTGACATCTCTCTCAACACTTCCCTTCAGCAGAGATGCTTTAACCATTCTTCATCTTACGGCATGTGGCAGCCTTAGGGCTAAATTCATATCCACCATCGGGAAAGCAGGACCAATAATGCAGGTCAAGGGGGAAAAAAAAGACCCAGACGCAGGCTGGCGTTGAAAGATCAGCCGCTGTGATGCAGGTAAACAGCTCCCTCTGCCTTTGACACACACTGGGCCTGGATGCTTAGTCAGAATTGAAAAGGTTATTGAATAGAGGGCAAAGTTTGATACGTTGAGCATCAACCATCCCTGCTACTTTAGCATTTAGTCTAGACAAGAGCAAAATAAACACCACTGGGGCCGCAAAGCTTTCGATCTATCAATGAAGTTCAAAGGTAACGTCCATGGAGTTAATGCTAATGTTTCATTTTCCTTTTGGTTTGCATCCAAGATCCAAATAAAAGAAAAAATAATCAAATGAGATGACGTAACTTTCATTTGTTACTGATTCATTGAAGTATTTAATTCACTGGATTATTAACAAATAATTAACAAATAAATATATATATATACACAATATATATCAATTTATTTATATATTTTAATTTACTTAAATTATAACCGTTAATTCGTTTAAATTTACATTATTACATTGTGTAATATATATATATATATAGTAAAATATCTCTGAAGTATATTCCCATTAGTATTTACCTTTTTTTAGCACACCTGGGTGACTAGGAAGTAGGAACATGAAATTGCTAGCTATGACTTCTTGTTTCACAGGAGTTTAAATATAAGGAAACACAAAGGCCAAATTTCATTAATCATCCATCACACTGAGTAAAACCAAAGAATATAGTTTTGATGTGCATCAAAAGATTGTTGAGCATCACAAAATGGCTGTAAGAAAATAGCTAAAGAATTGAAAATCCCCATTTTGACCATCAGGGCAATAATTAAGAAGTTTGAGTGTGACCAAAGATTCTCCAAGGATCACAGATGGAGAATTGCAGAGATTACTTGAGTCTTGGGGGTCAGAAAGCCTAAAAAAATATATCAAACAACCCCTACATCACCACAAGTTGTTTGGGAGGGTTTCAAGAAAAATCCTCCTCACTCCTCCAAAAATATACTCCAGCATATTCAGTTGTCAGACATGACTGGAACTTCAAAAGGGACCGGATTCTGTGGTCAGATGAAACAAAAAAGGAGCTTTTTGGCAGCAAACCCACCAGAGGTGTTTGGTGCAAACAGGGATAAAAAGTACCCCATGCCTACGGTTAAATATACTGCTGGATCTTATATGTTGTGGGCCTATTTTTTTTTCCTGGAGGTCCTGGACATCTTGTTCAGATACATGGTATTATGGATTCTAGCAAATACCAACAGATAAAAAAATCAAAACCTGACTGCCTCTGCTAGAAATCTTCCATCAGGACAACGGTCCAAAAAAAACATCAAAATCAACACAAAAATGGGTAACTGAGCACAAAATGAAGCTTCTGCCATGACCATCCCAGTCCCCTAAACTGAACCCTAAAATGAGTGTGTTGAACTGAAGAGAAGAACCAACATGAACTTGTGAATCTGAAGGATCTGGAGAGATTCTGTATGGAGGAATGGTCTCTGATCTCTTGTCATGTGTTCTCCAAACTCATCAGGCATTATAGAGGAAAACTCTATTATCTATTATCTTGGCAAAAGGAGGTTGCAAAAAGTATTTAATAACATGGGGCCAAAAATTATGGCCAGCGTGTTTTGGAGAAAAGCATTTATTTCATAATGTGATTTACCCCCCATTTTCAATTATTTTACTTCAATGAAAGGTTAGATTTTTGCGAATTCATTGAATGAAAGATCAAAAGGATAGACAATGCAGATTTATTTATTACAGCCATTTTTGATCATATTTACCAGGGGTGCCATTAATTCTGACCACAACTGTGTGTATGTATATATATATATGTGTATATGTATATGTATATGTATATATATATATATATGTATATGGTCTGTTTCAATGGTCTGTTGTTGATTAATGCACTGCTTTCATATATGCATATTATGTAACTATTAAAAATAATTTTAAAAGGCTAAAATACATCCTATTGACTATTCATTAAATATATAGCATTATCATAATATAAAATACTCATATCACTCAATATCAATATACGATTTTGATAGCACTCAAGCCCTAGCACAGGTAGTTAGACAGGTAGTTTTACAGATAAAGCACTTGGCCAGGAGGACATGAGCAGTCATGCCATGATAGCTTCGGTTCTACCTGCTTTGGCATCCAACTATGACCTCTTGGGTTGGCACAGCATATACTGCCTAATGCACCAAGGAATTAGTCTTAACTCAGTAATGAAAACACACCCACACACCCCATTCATCTTTGGGGGTGATCTAGAGAAAAGCAGGACGAGTCTTGTGCCTCCCACATCCTTCTAAAGCCAGTGCAGATGTATGCTAATGGACTCCCTGTGCTTCCAGCACGGCATCAGTGCGTCCCACTCATCCTTTAGACCGGTTCCTCTCTCGTAATGAGGGGCCAGAGGCGCATCAGAAAACGGTTCTATTATAACGGTTTTGGAACTGGATGCAGACTGAAATTCCAACACTAAGCATTTGGGGTTGATAAATACTTAAAGTAATAATGAAAATATACACATAAAAAAAAGTGTTTAATTTTTGTTTTGTTGTTATTTGTTTAACCCCATTGTACCTAGAGCAGTGCTTCATTTTAAGAGTTAAGCAATGCAGAAATGTAATGTCCTACAGTCAGATGTTCTTTACACGAGGACAAGGTACCACCTCTTTTTTTAAAATCCATTTATCCGAGTAGGCTTAATAGCCGCGTTTCCACTGCCGGGCTAGGGCCGGGCCAGGGCTAACAGCGAGCCGAGCCAGTGGCCTTGGGCTTAAGCACCGGGCTTGCGTTTCCACTGCCGGGCCAGTAGCCCCGCAACGCTGCCCTAAACCCTGCCCCTAACACGCCTTTCTGGATCAAACGTCATACATACAACCCAACCCATTTCAGCGGATATTATGAATTTATTTATTTTTTAAGTTAGGAAGATAGCATGTATATTAACTCACCGGCCGTGGCTGCAATAGTGTCCCGATTGTCTCCCGAGTCGCCACTAAAAGAGGGACGGTGACCCAGCACACCGATGGTGACCCAGCACACGGTGACCCAGCACACGTCCATCAAGTCGAACCATGGAAAGTTCCTTTTCTGAGCTCCGCTTTGTCCGTTGTGCGTTTTAATCGCCTTGAACAATACTGCGCCCCGCAACTTTTCTATTTTTTCCTGAACTTGAAGCGTTGATCGCTGCACGCTTAGCTTAGAAAGTTCAGCATCGATGTATTTTATAACGTCCTCGTTTCTTCACACGCCGTCAAATTGACGTTGTACCCTTTCTTCTGCCCAAATGCCCAGAAGAGCTTTGCAGCGATTATTTTGCGCGGTATAAAAAAGTGAAATGTGCATCTTGCTTCAGATCATAACGTTCCATAACACCGATAAACTCCGCCTTTTACCTTGAGCACGCCTCTAGCCCGAGCTGGCCCGCTTTGGCCCAAGGTATTCGACGGGCCAGAAATCCTGGCCGTTGGCCCCGACTAAGCCCCGATCAAGCCCCGGAAGTGACAGTGGAAACGCGACTGGCCCTGGCACGCACTAGCACGGCTCGGCCTTGGCCCGGCAGTGGAAACGCGGCTAATGTTGCACTGCTTTGAAAAGAGCCAAATAGGAAGCAATAAGTCGAACAGCATATTGTTTGCTGTGTCTAACAACTGAACATTGAGGCCAACCGATGGTGCAATGCTGTTCCTGGACTTTGTCAATTTCACAGCAGTCAAATCCTTGCATTTTACTCTTCTTTTTTCTAGAGATGATGAGTGACCTTTTTGTTCTGCCGGTGTGACTAAACTTTGTTAGAGGTCACACTGGTGTGCCCACCATGTTGCCCAACTGATAAGAGGTGCAATTTTTATTGCATATGAGAAACATCAAACGGAATGAAAGTGGAACGAAACCGCGCTACTCGTTTGAGCTGCGCAATGCGTACCGCTTATTACCTCGGACCAATGACAGACATGGCAGCGTGAGCTCAGAACAGGTACTTGCGGGCCAATCTTTGATCACGCGACACGTTACTACACAGTGCTGGGAGATCCAGTGAGAAAGCGTTTGAATTTGCTGCAGAATTAATAACATTGCTGTGAGATCTAGTGAGAAGCATTTAAATTCGGCGCAGACTTCTCAGATCAAACAACGCTGATAATGGAAATCAGGAGAAAGAAATGTGCCATGAATAAGCAAATTATAGGCTTTTCAGTCCACAAATCACCAACATTCACCATGGATTTAATGTAGAAACACTAACTGTAACCATGGTATTGTGGCAGAAATAGTCAAATGTTTTTACATTAAACAGTCCCTCCAGAAAAACGCGATTATGCGATCGCTGAATTCAATGCATAATCAGCCAAAGTCCGCATATTTATGCGGGGGTCGCATTTTTTCAAATATTCCGCAATTTCGCCGCATAAATTGCTGATTTCCGCGCAAAATATGCGGGGCTTGCATGATTTCATAATCCCCGCATTTTTCGTCGCAAAAAAGTCACATATATCTTAGCAGAAAGTTGGAAAATGTTGCGTTTGCTTCACACAAGAGCAGCCGTTTCCCCCTGTTGCCATGGGAACGTTATGAATTGACGTAATTACACGACGTGAACATCATCGAAAAGCTGTAAAACAGGAGCACACTTTATTTTTAAATATTTCATTTATTCATTTTTACTAATTTTTTTGTAGCATAATCCTCTAGTAAAGCTACAGAACTTGTTTGACTCCTCAATGTTTTGTAAGTTTGATGTGTTTATTAAGGTCTTGTAACGCGTTGTGTCGGGAAGAAAAATAGGGATAGCTCACAGATGAAGTTATTGCAGAGGCCAGACAGACTCACAGAGGCGATTGGCATCTCACAACTAGCACTTTATTCCCTAATCGAACTCGTATAACTGTCTGTCACATGTTCTACCGTCCACATCGCTACTTAATAAACAAAATAAGATAAAAGAAGTAGCATCAAACAGAAATGACCCGCACACATGGGGTGTTCGAGGCGCGCATACAGTATAATACTGCAGACCGTTCAACAGGAGCGCGCAGCTCTTAAAGGGGCCACACCTTATTTCCACTCGTTACAGTCTGAAATAAAACAAGATGAGAAATTAAATATTTCCAGCACTTTCTGTGATGTAGTTATGCTTGCTTATCGTAGGAAGTAATAAGAAAGGACTCTTTACAATAAGGTAGTAGCGAACAGGGTGTTGGGGGAATCACTTTTTTTTCTCTTTTTCATCAAACCGCAGTTTTTGCAAGTTCCCGCAATTTTTGCAAGTTCCCGCAATTTCATCGCAAAAAATTGCATAAATATCCCGCATATTCCATCGCATTTTTAAAGAAAACGGGCCGCGTAATCAAGGATTTTTGCCCGCAACAATCACAAAAAAACTCCGCGTTTTTCTGGAAGGACTGATTAAAGGGTTAGTTCACCCAAAAATGTCAGTAATTACTCACCCTCATGTTGATCCAACCCCGTAAGTCTTTCGTTCATCTTCGGAACAACAAATTAAGATATTTTTTTATTAAATCTGAGAGCTAGATATCTCCTCCATAGGCTTCTAAGGGATTGAAACTTGCCGGCCCAGAAAAATTATTAAAGACATCGTTAAAATAGTCCAAGTGACTACAGTGGCTCAATCTTAAAGGGTTAGTTCACCCAAAAATGAAAATTAAGTCATTAATTACTCACCCCCATGCTGTACCAACCCCGTAAGACCTTCGTTTGTCTTCGGAACACAAATGAAGATATTTATGATTAAATCTGAGAGGTTTATCACTCCTCCATAGGCTCCCTAAGGGAACGAAACTTGACGGCCTAGAGAGTCATTCTCGCATGCGCGAGAATTGCGATCTCCTTCAACTACTTCAGTTAAGTTCTCGCGCGTGCGCGTCGTGGAAATCTCTTGAAGTCTCGTTTCAGGCCTACAAGGCCTACAAGGAAGAAAAGTAATAGTCGAATAAAGTCGTTATTTTTGTTTGTTTTTTCGCACAAAAAGTATTCTCGTCGCTTGATAAACTTATAGTTGAGCCACTGTTGCGACATGGAATATTTAAACATTTTCTTAAATGACTCTCTGGGCCGTCAAGTGTCATTCCCTTAGGGAGCCTATGTAGCAGTCATGAACCTCTCAGATTTAATCATAAATATCTTCATTTGTGTTCCGAAGACGAACGAAGGTCTTACGGGGTTGGTACAGCATGGGGGTGAGTAATTCATGACTTAATTTTCATTTTTGGGTGAACTAACCCTTTAAGTTTATCAAGCGACGAGAATACTTTTTGTGCGAAAAACAAACAAAAATAACGACTTTATTCCACTATTCATTTCCTTCTGTGTGGGCCTCTGAGTGAGTTCACGTAGTGTAACAGCGCAGCACTTCTGGGTTGTAAGAGATGAAATGTACGAGAGTCTGGTGGGACCAGGCCAGCATTGATGAGCACAAGAGACTTCTTTTAAAAATTGTAAAAAATAAAACAAAAAAATTGGTACTGCTGCCATACAGTACCTGCCATCAGGCCTAATTAGTCTATGCAAATTACCTAACTCACAACACTGTGACACGAATACTGAACACTGAGTGAGCTGTTGATGTACAGGTAGGGTTCACAGAACACAAACACAAACTATTTTTATGGTGGAGAAGTCTGAACCTAGCAGTGCTGACAAAATATGAGGAGTTCCCACAGTTTTTGACCAATGGATTTCCATTGATTTACCAATTGTATCATGATTATATATATTTTTTTAAATCAATGAAAATTAATCAATCTTTACGTTATTCCAAATAGATAGATTACGCGGGGGACGGGGGGGGGGACGTGCCCCCCCACTTTTTATACAATGTAAATTCGTCCCCCGCACTTTTTCATAGGGCAAGTGTGTCTACGACAAGCTGAAGTTTTCGCGGGTGTGTATACCCTACATCGAGATTTAAAATCCAAAGAGTCAAGGATAGTCTATCTACATACGCGACTTGCACGTTTCCATGGTAATCAGTCACTCGTGCATTAGCCTACGACACGCCCATGCGCGCACCCGCGCCGAATCCATCAGTTTCATAGAGTTCAAAATGGCAAAAAAAACTCTTCACTCCTTTTTCACGAAAAAGTCAAGCACAGTAAGTAAGTTGTCATGTAGTATCCAAATTGTGTTGCACAATGATGAATAACTCCGCCTATTTCTCTTGTTGAATAATTAACAGGTTTTGTTGTAAATTCACTACCCGAACAAACATGTAATATTTTCAATCTATTTTACTCGTAATGCATTTTATTTTCACAGATATGTTATCAAAGCCCTTCAAATTAGAATAAACATGCTAAATGTTAATGCTGAATTTGTATTTTCATGCATCAACAGCCACGATCTGCTTGAATCAGGCAGCGTGGTAACGTGTACATGATGTTTATCATAATTTGGTAACACTTTACAATTAGATAAAAAAGTTTGTAGACAAACTTTAAGTTCTCTTGAAAAAGCATAACTAGAAAGTTTGAAGTAGTTTTAAAAGCTTGAAGTTTGAAGGTTTTCAATTGGAAAGTTTTAGTTTAGTAAGACAGACTTTGTTTAGGCTAGTAAGAAAATGTAATTTTGCCAAAAAAAGAACTTTAATTTTAAGTAAATGTTATTTTTAAATCAGCTTCAGTGTGATATTTAACCATATTATCATGCTTAACACTGATAATTTGAATAATTGTAATGCGATAATCAGATATCTAAATCAGAGAATAGGCTATCATATGTTTGGGCAGTTGGATTATTTATTTTTAACAGTGGATTCGGGGGACTCAAAGTGCACCAGATTAATGAATTTATCTTTAAAATGTACAAAATTTGCACGCCCCCCCGACCACCCTAGAGGTACCGAGATCCACCAACAAAAATACTGTGCCACAGCAGACTATATGATGGTCTACGAAAAATACACATATCTTATTAAAATACATGATCACGATTTTACCACCTCCGCCTCATTTTAAGCCAGGAAAAACCCTGCATGTGCAATATAAAGAACTGGACAACTTTCTTTCTGTTTTATTGCTTTAAATATAAATAGCATATTAAGCTAATTAAGCAAAAACCTCAACAAAAGTCTGAAGAAAAAAAATGGTATTACACTTGACATTCTGTCCCCCTCACTTTTAAAATGGTGCCTGCCCCTACCTATGACTTTCTATTATCCGTGAAACATTACAAATGAATTTCGGCAACACTTTACAATAAGGTCTCATTTGTTAACATTAGTTAACGCATAACTAACCTGACCTAACAATGAGCAATATATTTTTACAGCATGTACTAACCTGTTAATGCAACTTAAAATTATGTTCATGCAAGTTCACAGTGCATTAACTAATGTTAACTACAACTTTTGATGTTAAAAATGTATTAGTACATTTTGAGATTAACAACAAGATTAATAAATGTTGTATTGTTAATTGTTATTTCGTGTTAACTAAGACAAGCATATTCATTAGACAAATTTCAAATTGGTTTTATATGACCACAGGAGCCCTGAATATGTCAGAGCCTGAGCAAACAACACCTGGAACAACAATGCAGCAATAAACTTTAAGTTACAAAAGTAAATGCATCTACGTGTATTGCAAGGTCGGGGACATAAACTCTTAACTCTACCTCGCAAAAGTTCAACAGTCAAATCCAATGCAAAATACACAGGAGGCCAGCTGACATGTAAAACCTCCCTTAATAAATAACTCACTGTAAGTTACTGCAGCCATGTTGCGCTATCAATGTTTACAGGCGCACACCAACTGCGTTTCAACCAGTTTGTAAAACTTTTGAGAAGAACACAAAACTAATACCTGCAGAGTGTGTTTCAGGCGCGTTCTCCATTGGCGTTTCGGCATCAGAGTAGTCTTTAAACTGAACTTCTCTCAGAGCTTCGGTAACAGGCCAGATTTTACCAGCGATCGCGTCTCTGAACGACTGAATATAATCCATATTCAGATCTTCCCCAAAACATTTAAAACATTTAAAAAGCAATAAAAAACAACGTAATAACGCCGAGCTATCTGCCCAGAGCTAACAGTGAAAACATGAGAGCAGAATCAGGAACTGAAACTGACAGCAGCTGCCTGTGACTGCTCAACTTTTCGCCGTTATTACCGCGAACAACGTGACGCGACGCTACCAGAACGCACATCTTCTACACTGCGAGTGATGGAATGCTGACGTAAACAAAGACTTTGATTGGTCGACTGTCTGCGACGCCAGTGTTTTAAAGCGCGATAGACGCGTCGCGTCGGTAGCAGTACTGTATACAGTGAAACACACGAGTGGGGAAAAAATGACCTAAACAACATTTAATGTGAAAAAATATCGCACAGTTTCAAGGTAATAGGCCTACCAAATTCGTGGTTTGAGTTTACGTCCCACTCTAAAAACAAAACAAAAAACCGTTGGTTAAAAATCGTTATTGGCTAGTTTTACGGAAATGTTTGTGTTGGTAAATTGGTCCTAAACAACAAACACCTATGGTAGCCTAAAAAACACATAGTCTACCCTATTGTGCATGATTGACCTGGTAATATTTTAATACAGTGGACACTATATTGTCTTTGAAGTTACTTGCCTACCATGTAAAATAAACTGTAAAATAAATCTTATTTGAATATAGAAATAGAGTATTAAACTACTTCAAACTAATATACAAAACTAATATATTTTTGTGAGGTTTAAATTTGTATTTATTTCAATTAATTTAAATGCTGTTTTGAAGCAGTAAATTGTGAAAAATGTTGTGCCTTAGGCGTAGTTAAAACAATTTTTTCCCAGTCCCAGATGATCATGGCATGCTGTATGATTTCACCATGCCTCAGGCACACTTTTGACCTGTTACATAGCATGACACACTGCTATCACATGATCGCCTACATCTCAGCATGCCAAAATAACAGTAAATCTTGAATTCAGAGGGGGTAAATTAGGCAAACAAGCTGTAATTATGCAGAGAGTCACAATTATATTTTAACTTGATGAAAACAGCTTGCAGGGAAACGGATAAGTATCTCCACCTCCCCAACAACATCTATACAGCTCATCTGATGATTTGAGAGCCACTGCTAATTGCAAAGATTGTTCAGTGTCTTTTTAATTCATCAAGTTAATTACATCCCAAAGGGTGACAAATGAAATGTGCCTCTCAGGCCAAATTTACAAAGATCCCAAAATCCCCAAAAAGGACATGAGTGAAACTCCATCTGCTGGTCAGCCGTAATGTTGCACACTGCTAGATTTGTGCCACGTTTAGCCCAGCTGAGTTAGCAACTTAGCAACTAAGATGACATGCATAAAAACCACTGCTGATAAAAGACATCATCTGAGTAACACTGAAGCCAGAAAGTTCTGACACCAAGCCAAAACAACTGTGATTAGAGGAAAACAGCACAATGAAGGTTCATCTGATGAATGACACTTCCTCATCATCCTGACCTGGTATTTTATCATTCCTCTAATTGGTCAGTTTAGTGCAGGAACTGTGGAGTAATTCACTCTATCAGTGTTATTTTAGTACGTGTTAATATTTTGAACTAGCTTTTATTTTTTATATTTTCATTTTAGTTTTTAGTAATGTGCTTGTGTCATTTTTATTTGTTTAAAATGTTTTTTTTTTGTAATTATTTTATTTAGATTTTAGTTTTAGTCATTTAGTACTTCAACTTCAACAAAGCAAAATTTCTAATTTTCATTAAAAACAATTTTTTTCCATAATAGGCTATTTTACTTCAATTACTGAAAACAGTTTGTTAATGAAATGAAAATTCTCTATTTACTCAACCTCATGTCATTCCAAGCGGTTACTTTTTTCCTTGTGGATCTCAAAAAGAGAAATTTAGAATGTTATTCCATGAGTAAGAATCTAAATTTCTTTCTGTTTCTCACACAAAGATATTGTATGGCTTCAGAACACATGCTCAATTTGTATGGGCTACTCTTACAGTTTGCTTTGGTCTTTTTTTTTTTGGGAGAAAAAAAAAATTCTCCCAAAAAATTCCATTTATATTCCACTGAAAATAGGATGTTTCATTTGTTTGTGAACTATCCCTTTAAGGGCACACAGAAGCTAAAAAAGGAGCCCTTGTTATGCTGTAAATGCATGGCAGTTCAAAAACCAGCATGTCATTAAATTATTTCTTATATAATAAGAGGTTCTGCTGGACTCAACTCAGATACAGAAACATCCTATTGATTCGATGTTCTCCGCAAGCTCAGCTGTAATTAAAGAACGGTTTAATTTGATCGGCCTTATGAAAGATCTAGCGTTCTCATTTCACAGACGAGAAATAAAATAAGCCCTATTAGTTGAGGGAGATTAAAGCAGGGCTTCCCTCCCATCCAATATTCCTCTCTACTCTCATTGCACACAGTGTTCATTGGACGCCTTCTTCTATTTCAATTTCCAGAATGGAAAAGAGTCTGGGGAAATAATAAGGAGCACACTGAATTAGTTCAGTTGTTCTCCATTAGATATTTATAGTGATTCATCAAACGATCCAAAGAGAATAAGGCAGGATTTTTCCTTATGCATGGATCCATCCCGCCTTGTTTAATCAGCTCAGGCTGCTGGTGGTGGTGTTGTGGGAAATATTTTCTTGGCACACTTTAGGCCTCTTAGTAGTACCAATTGAGCATCGTTTAAACACCAAAGCCTACCTGAGTATTGCTTCTGATCATGGGTACTTCCAGCAGAATAAAGCACCATGCCACAATGCTTAAATAATCTCAAACTAATTTCTTGAACAATGAGTTCATTATCCTCAAATGGCCTTCAGTCACCAGATCTCTGCAATAGAGCAGCTTTGGGATGTGGAGGAATAGGAGATTCGCATCATGGATGAGCAGCCGACAAATCTGCAGCAACTGTGTGATGCTATCACGTCAATATGGTTTCAGAATCTCTGAGGAATGTTTCCAGCTCCTCGTTGAATTTATGCTACAAAGAATTAAAGGCAGTTCTGAAGGCAAAAGAGGGTCCAACCCGGTAGCAAGGTGTAATTAAAGTGTGAGTGTACACACACACACATCATCACTGTGACCAATAACACTTTATAGGTCTCTAATTATTGAATGCAGACAACAAGGGTCTAAAATTAACACACACAGCACCAGATGCAAGAAAAATGGCCTTTGAGTAAATTAAATGGAGATACTTGCCAATCTGCCAGTAAATTCATGAGGAACTGTAAGGCTTAAATTAAATTGTAAGAACAGTCTGATCCTCACTGATGTAAGAGACGTGCAAAGACATACAAACATTTAAGGTTCAAACTGCTTTTGTCAGGGAGCCTTCTATGGTACATCCTACTCATTGAGGCCTATGGGAACAGGAACCACCAACAACAATTTGTTCCGGGCCCTGTGAATTGAAACCGCTTTTGCTGCCACATGTGGAATATTTTCCACATAAACCCATCAAAATAAAAATATGAAGCACAAAACGTAAAGTTGTTCATACCAAATTTCTACCTCGTAACATAGTTAGGATTTCCTGTGAGATCAGGTTGGAAGAGATGACATAGATGAAAAGTACCTGAAAATCTTTTTTTGCATGTAGTCGAGATGGATCTCATTACTAAACCACTACCAGAACTGCCATCTCTACATTGAATGTGTCCGCACACACACAAACACGGATGAACATCTGCACATTACCCTTAGCCTCACAGTTTACAGGCCCAATTAGACAGACACAAATGGAGCAAAAACTCAGTCCGGCTAGGCATAGGCATATGCAGTTAATAGAGAAGGCAGTGAAGCTCTGCTGCTGTAATGAATGAGCACTAAATACAATCAGATTACGGCAGACAGACTGTCTCCCATACAACAGCTGTATTTGTGATAAAAGATAAAGTGAAATGTTATTTATTACACAACATGTGGAGCAGAGGAAGGAACTGTATAGAGATTGTGAATGTGGAGATGAAATACAGCATGTGGATGTATGACATTCAATGCCTGAAACATTTCTCATTTCCTTGTGTGGGATTTTTTTGGATGGTAATTTGCTTTCTCCTTTCCCAGTGCAGCTCCTTGGGGAATATGAGAGCACTATAATAGATATCATTATAATAGGGCTCAGTTTGAAACTTTTGTGCATTTGACATTGTACAAAGTTGTTCAAATGAATACATAACTTAATTAGTCACACAAAAATAGTCCAGAATATTATATTTCTTATAAATTTGAAATCAAAACTGTTAAAATAATATCTCACTCACTCACTCACTCACTCACTCACTCACTCACTCACTCACTCACTCACTCACTCACTCACTCACTTTCATTTTGTATAAAAAGTGTGGAAAACATGCCTTGACTATTTTTAACAAGATTTAATTGCATTTTACTTTCAATAATATCCGTTTGGCTGAAAATTGTTTCCTCTGATTGAGAGGATGAAAAAAAATCCCTTCGTTTATTTAACCGAAAATGCATACATATTGAGATACATATTGAATATATACTATACATATGAAAAATAGGCTTTTTTTTAGCAATAATGCCATGGCCTACAGTTTGTTGCTGCAATCCCACACTTCAGCTGAGGCACAGCATACAGGTGGCAGGCTTTGATGCCGGTGGATAGTGTGCTGCTGGTCAGGTGTACCATTGCCTCAAAGACCTCTCTCAGATGACAGCACCTTTAGGGCCCTATGAAATCCGTTTTTATTTTTTCCCAAATTCCGTTTTATTTTTTCCCAAATTTCGTTTTTTCCGTTTTAATTTTTGGGAATTATTTTTTTTTTACCCTTGACTGTTATTTTAGTCGTAAAAAAGAGTGTGCTTTTAAAGTTAATGATTAAAATGTATTAAAAAATACAAATAAATTAGGAATGACCTTAAATTTATTGAGGTAATACAGATATTTACTCAGTAGCCTTTTCAGGACAAATACTGCATGATGCAACAACACTGCACTCTTCAAGTAACAACAAAATATGGTTATGAGCTTTAAACTGTCCAGTAATATAAATTAGATTAGTTTATATAAGTTTAAATAAAGTCACACTCTGTCTCTCTCTCGCCCAGTGTCGCTCACGGAGTTCGCTTCGCCTTTGTCCAGTCCGGCGCCTCATAGACAGACGTGGTGTGCACGTTGTGTGTGTGTGTATGTGAGAGAGACGCGTGAGTGTGAGAGAGAGGCGGAGGGAGAGCGGGGAAATACAACTGAAAGAATACGCTGCGTGTTTTAAATAGTGTTAAAAAACGAAACGCAGTATGTGGCGGCGAATTAGTCTATGTGTGGGAAACACTGCATAAGTCACGTGCGAACTTCTCGGCTCGCCACTGACGGCTTATAGTGTTGAGTTTCTTAACTTTTTGCCGACGAAAGGAGAGCCGTGGAGAGCCGCTTCGCCATGCTTTCATTGTTTTGATTTCGTCATTGTAGCTGAAATGACGGGGGGGTGGGGGGGGTTGTGTCACCCAGATTTGCTTCCCCCGGTCTGCATTTTAACCAGACATACGTTCTTCTCCCACACAAAAACAGAATTTCAAACCAAATATGTAAAATTCCACGAAATTCCGCGTTAACACTAGATTCCGCGTTAATTGGCCAATTCCGCAATTCCGTCCGCGATTCCGTGATCGCGGAAATCATAGGGCCCTACACCTTCTAATCTAACAGATGATTATGCTGTCCAAACTGCACAGAAACAAGTAGCCTACGTATTCACAAGACAAATGCAAATGACTCAGTCTGGCCTTGAATGGCATCAGTAGAATATCAAGAGAATCAATCATTTCACTAAAGACACAAATGCATAACGGTCCATCAACTGAGGCATTAAAGGCATTTTGAATATGTGCAGTCATGAGAGGCATCAGTCAGATCTTTTGTCAGAAGTGTTTTTAATGAGGCTATTTGAACTTTTCTGCTCAATTGACCTCAGCAGTTGCTTAGCCATTGCAGTGAGAATCAGGGACTGCAATTACACACTGCATTCATCAAACTAAGCGACTGCATAGACGCACACGGCAACCAATCAACTGCTAAACTTGTCACAGCAACCAATCATCTGGTAAACTGTCATTACAGCAAGCAATTGCTGGACTCAGCCAATTATCTGCTAGATCAGGGGTTCTCAGCCTTTTTTGGACTATTTTTAGGAAACCGACAAAAAAAAAAAAATCATGCAAAAAACTTAGCAAAATATCATTATTTTTGCAGTTCTGTTTGGTTGAGTGATGTGTTTTTTGAAAGAAATTAATACTTTTATTTGACAAGGATGCATACAATTTATCAAATGTTTCAGTAAAGACTTTTAGATTGTTCCAAAAAAATATTTTTCAAATAAATGCTGTTCTTTTGAACTTTCTATTCATCTATTCCTCAAAGAATAAGGCAAAAAATGTATTGCGGTTTCCAAAAAGGTTGACTGCAGTTCTGCAACACATGATTTAAATCACACCGTGAAAACAAAAGATATATTAACATCAGATTCAGTTCACAGAAATCTCCCACATCACCACCTGTATCTCTGGTGACCCCACGTGGGGTTGTGACCCAAGGATGAGAACCTCATCATGTGAACGTATCATTCACTATTAGACTCTTCAAAATAAAGGCATCACTGGCAGTCCCATGCATTCAGTCCTATGCATTCAGTCCTGTACACAAGGGGACGACAGGCAGCTTTAACGGCAGGCATTTCCGGATGGCATTTGTGAAGGAAAAATCCCTGTACAAAGAAAGAAAATCGCATCAGGAAGACAAAGCTATTTTTAGCAGATAAGCCTCTCGTCATACTGAATTGTGTTCATTTTGGCATCAGCATTTTTTTCCATCCCGCTCTGTTTTTTTCTGTAGCTGATATGGTTGTGTCATATCTGTCCTGGTTACAGAGCACAAAGGGTTTAGCTTCAAAATCCAAAGGAGGCATTCGAATTGTGGGACACCTGAACAAACAACCAACCCCCTGGGAAAAGCATCGTGATTCTGAAAAGTGGGATTCTTGGCTCATCAACCTGGAAACAGAATACACAGTTATCATTGGTAATACAGGAAATCTTGATTTGAAAACTGTCTCCATCTCTTACTTGCTCTTCATGAAGATTTACAGGAGAGCCGAGATCTTTACTTATAACACACGACTGCACTGATCTGATCCACATCACAGCCTAAAGCCGGGCGTACACTTTAGGATTGTTGCTGTTGTAGGGGCTTGCAGGCGATTTTTTGTGTCTCTCTGGAAAATCATGTGGAAATCGTTGATGTTCGTATAGTCGAGGCTCGCATTGTGGGAGAGGAATTACGAGCCGAGCTGGGAACGTTACGAGCACCTCCCGTCCTGATAATTTTTAAACATGTATGGGTGGGCGAGTTCGGACACTCGGGAGGCTGTGAGCCATTGCACACGTTACGAGTCAGTTAACCTGATAATCGTGTCAAAGCAGCAGGTACACGGCACGGCACGACTGCACGGCTTTCAGTGTTGCTTCTAGCTTCAGATAGAAAAAAGAAAGAAAATGAAAAAGACTAGTTTGCAAATGATTTGGTGAAAAGCAGATAACAGCACAGCCATTCCCTTCAACAAAACAACTAGAGACTGTGTGTGTTTGTGTGTATATGCACACGCTGTAGGGTTGTAGCCACTTGGCTATAATAATATTCTGTAATATATGACGTGGTATGATTTGGCAATAGGGGACAGCCTATACACTGGTCAAAATTGGGCCGACTCCACGTTCGGGAGGTGCTCGTAAGGTACTCTTCTCAGCTCGTAATTCCTCTCACACAATGCGAGCCGTGACCATTCGAGCATCAATGATTTCCATGCGATTTTTCCTGAGATTCTGGGAGTCGGCCTGATTTTGACCAGTGTCCCCCTATTGGCAAATCATACACAACCACATCACATAGCAACACCAGCAACATTGAAAGCTCCAGTGTCGGTGTTTATCAAGAAAGCTCAGATGATTGCCGTGTACCAGCTGCTTTGATGCGGTTATCATGTTAACCGACTCGTAACGTGTGCAATGGCTCACAACCTTTCGAGTGTCCTAACTCACACAGTGTACACCCACCTTAACAGCCCACTGCATGGGGTCTGCTTCAGTGTGCAGCTATAGAGGACTTCGCCTCCACAGACATATGGTTTAATGGCAAAATGTATAATAGCCTATACAAAATGTACTACAAGGGGCAAGAAAATGCATTTCCAATCATAAAAAACATTTTAGATAAATGCAAAATATATCTAAAAAAAAGTATTATTATACATAACATATAGGATATATAAGATATAACAAAGTTTGGGCCATTTTTGGTATATTTTGAAATATATTTTGTACAATAATGAAATTTCAAATTTCAATGAAAAGTCCAAAAATATATTAGGAAATATAATTAACTAAAATGTATTGAAAATATTTTAAAATCTATATTTGCAACAGTTTTGAACAGTTTTGGCTGTTGAAATATACCGTATGTAAAAAATATAGCTAAAATAATCTGTTTGAAAACGTGAGCTCAGTAGTGGAACAGAAAGAAAGAACCGTCGGAAATGCACTAGCATCCTTATCTGGCCAATTTATTAAAACAATAAAGCCTAAGCTTCACTCAGTTGTGTGGTCAAGTCGTAACCCAGCAGGATGTTGTGGGAGAAACACAGAGATCAGGCTGATGTAAACAAAACACGTTCAATCTTATGCTAACCGCTGTGTCAATATCTTCTCCTGAACTCTGCAGGGGGAATTAATTGCTTTCCCTTTCAGAAGGACATGCTCATATTTTTCATCATTATGTTAAGCGCTGGTGCATGAATTATAATAGCCTAACGCCTGTCTCCTTTCATTCCTGCGCTGATTAAGAGAAAAGAAACGGACAAGTGCTTGTGATAAAGAGGATGGAGGTGGATGCTGCTGCTGAGAGGCTCAGGGTGGCAGAGGGTAATCAAGACTATGAGGCTATACAATCACAAAGATGTGCCAGTGTGATTGGCACTGTGAGCAGAGAAACATCTGAAGATATCTCTCATTTCAGGACCGGAAAGACACCATATAATGACCCTTCAGCTGATTTGGTCTAGAAGTTTTTCCAGTGCTTTAAAACGCTCATATTATGAAAAATAGTGTTCTTACGAGAGGTTCTCTCGTATTGCGTAAGCTAGCTTACGTTACGGGAAAGATTCATCTTTTCTGAGAAATTGAAGCCAAAAATTATCCTATAATTTTGTATCCATTGTCAACGCAGTTCAGCTGCAGCAGACCATAAGCGGGCTAGCTAGCAGCTCATTGGTTGGCTCACAGAGAATTGCTTAAGCCTATGAGGAGACGCAGATGAACTCTCGGCCAATGAGAGTCTGTCATGCTCTCATTGCGTCAGAGCCCGCCGAAACGGGCGTGGTCGGAGAGTATATCTTGGCGTCCCAGGCTGTCAACTCTGATTTTTCATTTCTTCAGCGAGCTACACGCATCTGCTGATCCTGAGAGAAGCCGCCGTCGTCGAAAAGGCAACTCTAGCGAGCATCTGGGAGACTGAGGAAGCCGGCCGTCTTCGCCACCTTCAGCCGTCCTGCGAGCTAGCGCCATCCGACGGATTTGTATCCTTTTTACGAAAGCTTCCTATATTACATTGTTTCTAAAAGAGCCGAGCGTCTTTTTAAAGATGTCTCGTAAATCCTCCTGCGGTTCTTGCCGCGCTCCCCTCGAGACTGGAGACCGCCACGTCATCTGCGCTCTCTGCCTCGGATTGGAGCACGCCGAGCTCGCCCTCGCCGATGGCGGCTGCGATCTCTGCGAGGAGATGCCGTTGTCGACCCTGCGGGCTCGACTTCAGGCCACTAAAGTTGTTTCCGCGCCGCCTCTGACTTCGCCGCGTAAGAAGAAACGCCGCTCTCAGAGGCCGCCGGAACCCCAGCTAGAAGCGTTCATCTCGCCGGAGCCTGTCGCCTCCCGCTCTCCTTCTCCGCCGCTTCCGGACGTACAGTTGCCGCCGAGTGGCCGCTCTGTAACCTCCGATGACGCCGCGGACATCAAGGAAACCTGTTCGCTTCTCACTTCAGACAGTGAGGAATGGTCCGGTTCTCACGCCTCCTCGGCCCGAGAATCCTCTGGGACCCGCGCTGGAATCGAGGAGGAATTAGTGCGCCTCCTTTCACAGGCTGTCGAACGCCTCGGGCTCGATTGGTCCCCTCCCCCCGAGCAGACCATCAACCGTATGGACGGCAGCTACTTCCGCCAGCGCTCGACTCCTATCACTAAACGGGCCGGGCCCTTCCTGCCTGAACTGCGCGCGGAACTCACGAAGTCCTGGAATGCCCGGCTCTCTGCCAGAACTCGCTCTGACTCTTCCGCCCCGCTTCGCGTTGTGGACGGAGCCGCAGAAAAAGGGTATCTCTCCATTCCCCCTGTAGAAGACCTGGTCGCCGCACATTTATGCCCGCCTTCCACAAGATGGCGTTCATCACCTGTGCTTCCCTCTAAAGCCTGCAGAGCGACTTCGAGCTTTCACGCCCGCGCTTACTCAGCCGCCGGTCAAGCAGCCTCTGCACTCCACTCCATGTCCGTCCTTCAGATTCTACAGGGCGATTTACTTCGTGAATGGGACAAGAGCGGAAAAAATCCAGCTCAACACAGTCAGACTTCTCAGGGACGCCAGGGCGGCCGCCCTCGTTCTCGCTCTGACAGCCGCCACAGACCGCCGCCTCGGCCTCGGATCGCGCTGAAACCTGATCACTCGAAGTCTGCCTAGCACAGCTGAGGAAAAAGACGGCGCTCTCCCGCCGCGGCCGGACCGCCGTCAAAGTTTCGCCCTCTGTTAGTCCCTGCTCATGCGGCTACTACAGCAGTGTACACCGCCATTACCAAGCCGGTCTCCCTTCCCGCTTGCATGAGCGAAAACGCCGACCCCGAGAAATCTCAAAAAGAGCATAAAAGCCTCTTGTGTAGAAAATGTGCCCACAACACTGTGTTCACTCATACACAAAAGCACTTCAGTCCCCGTGTCTCACACAGAGCCCACTCTCATTAAGCGGTTCCAACCCGCTCGAGTTTCAGAATGCATGAGCCCGCCCACGAGCCCGTGTGCGAGTCCCCCCTCTGCTCACTCTGTTACACGGCCCATAAACTCCTCTCTGAGTGTAAGTCCCGCTGTCATAAACAATATGAGCGCGCTCACGCAGCCCGCTATGTGCAACGACGGGGACCATGTAGCCATTCACCCCCTAGCGTTACGCTTCAAAGCGTGGGAAGCTATTCCAGGAATTTCCCAGTGGGTGCTAAACACAATAAGGCTAGGCTATCGCTTACAGTTTCACCGTCGCCCTCCACGTTTTCGAGCGCGGCTAGAAACTACTGTGAACCCAGAAGCAGTGACGCTGCTCCGCTCAGAGATAGCTAAACTATTGTGCAAAAGGGCTATAGAGAGAGTTCCTCTGTCTATGAGCGAGTCGGGGTTTTATGGCCGTTATTTTCTTGTTCCCAAGAAAGACGGCGGCCTCAGACCAATCTTAGACCTCATATTTCTGAACAAAGTTCTCATGAAGAGACCGTTCAAAATGCTCACGATCAGAAAACTCCTTGCGCACGTGCGCCAGGGGGACTGGTTCATTTCACTAGATCTGAAAGATGCTTACTTTCAGATTCAGATAAATCCCCTTCACAGGCCATTCTTACGCTTCGCCTTCGAAGGCCAGGTTTATCAATACACCGTCCTTCCGTTTGGCCTATCCTTAGCACCCCGTATGTTCACGAAGTGCATGGATGCGGCGCTCGCCCCCCTCCGGAGCCAGGGGCTGCGAATACTGAACTATTTGGACGACTGGCTGATTTTGGCACAATCACAGAGAGAGCTACTGTCTCATCGTACAGTTCTCCTCGACCATCTGAAAGCTTTGGGCCTCTCTGTCAACTGGACAAAGAGCGCACTACATCCCAGTCAGACAATCTCCTTCTTGGGTATAGAGCTAGACTCGGTCACGATGACGGCTCGTCTGTCAACACAGCGCGCGCGCGCCGTGTTCAGCGTCTCGCCGCATCTTTTCAGATGAACAGACTCACACCTCTGAAAACTTTTCAGAAGGCGTTGGGTTACATGGCCTCAGCGTCCGCGGTGCTCCAGCTGGGGTTACTGCGCATGCGCCCGCTTCAGTTCTGGTTGAAGAGCCGTGTGTCTCACCGTCCGTGGACCACGGGCCGCCAGCTGATAAAGGTAACGCAGACCTGTATCACAGCTCTGCAGCCATGGACTGTGGCAGAATGGTTTCAGCGGGGCGTTTCCATGGGGACCCTTTCTCGCCGAAAAGTCATCTCGACAGACGCATCCAACACGGGTTGGGGTGCGGTCTGCGAGGGCTCACCGGCCTTCGGCCCCTGGTCAGCTCAAGAGAGCCTCCTCCACATAAACTGTTTGGAGATGTTGGCGGTCGAGAACGCGCTCACGCGTTTTCTCCTGCGCATTCAGGGTCACCACGTGCTGATCCGTTTGGACAATATAGCCGTGGTCTCCTATCTAAACCGTCAGGGCGGAGTCAGATCCAGGAATCTCTTCCGGCTGACAGAACGCATCTTAGTTTGGTCTCAGTGTCACCTGCTCTCGCTTAGAGCGACGCACGTGCCGGGCCATCTGAACGACGGTCCAGACAGTCTGTCCAGGAACCCCATTCCCCCCGGGGAATGGTCCCTGCACACTCTTACAGTTGAAAAGCTGTGGCGGATATTCGGCAGAGCAGAGGTGGACCTCTTCGCCTCAGAGGAGAACACCCACTGCCCAATATTTTTCACAAAGAGCGTGGACGCGCTAGCCCAGACCTGGCCCAGCCGCACGCTTTCTGCTTTCCCTCCGGTTTCTCTGCTACCACAGGTGCTTCAGAGAATCAGGGAAACACGCCACTCGGTGCTCCTCATAGCCCCGCGTTGGGAGGGTCAGACTTGGTTCCCGGAGCTCACTCAGCTGTCACAGACAGCCCCGTGGCCCATCCCAGTCAGAGCAGATCTCCTCTCCCAAGCTCGCGTCATGATCTGGCATCCCCACCCAGAGCGCTGGGCGCTACATGCGTGGGTGATCAACGACTACCCGTTGCTTTGCCAGAGGGAGTGTTAAACACGATCATGCAGGCTAGGGCGGCTTCTACTAGAAGGCTCTATGCGTCTAAATGGTCTGTGTTCTCTAAATGGTGCACCGACAGAAATTTGGACCCACGGTCATGCGAGGTTCCTTCCTTGCTAGTTTTTCTCCAGGAGACGTTGGACAAGGGCAGGTCCCCGTCCACTCCCAAGGTGTATGTAGCAGCCGTCGCAGCGCTTGTTGAACCCCGGCGCGGCCAGTCACTGGGCAAAAACGACTTGGTCATCCGCTTCCTCAGGGGAGCTAGAAGGATGAACCCCCCACGCCCCCCTTCGGTGCCGATTTGGGACCTTTCCATAGTTCTCGAAGCTATGAAAGCCCCCCCATTCGAACCGTTAAACACCGTGGACCTCAAATACCTTTCGCTCAAAGCCGTTTTTCTGCTCGCGCTCGCGTCAGTAAAACGTGTGGGAGACCTTCACGCGCTGTCCACTAGCGCTTCCTGTCTCGAGTTTGGGCCCGATGACTCCTTAGTCGTTCTCAAACCTAGACATGGTTATGTCCCAAAAGCGATTGGTACCCCGTTCAGGGCACAAGTTATTTCCCTATCGGCTCTGCCTGCATCCGATAGTGAATCTGACGCTAATCTCCTGTGTCCGGTCAGGGCCCTGAGATTATACACTACTCGCACTGCTCCGGTCAGACGATCCGAGCAGCTTTTCGTTTCGTTCGGTGGGCGCACCAAAGGGTTGGCCGCCTCGAAACAGACTCTATCAAGATGGATAGTTGATGCCATTGCAGCCGCATACGCATCAAAAGACCTGCCATGTCCTCTGGGCATCAGGGCTCATTCCACTAGAGGCATGGCCTCATCGTGGGCATGGTCCAGCGGAATTTCCATTCACGACATTTGTGTGGCAGCGGGATGGGCTTCCCCCTCCACTTTTGTCAGATTTTACAACCTGGAAGTTCCTGCCTTGCAGGCTAAACTACTAGCAGTCTAGTATGTTACAGCTCTTCTGGTTGAGCTGCACTATAGGGAGCTATTCACACAGACCGGTTTCGCTGTCCCTCTCTTTCATGTGCTTATGTACGACACAATCACCGGCCCGCTCTGCTGGCCTTTGTCACATGTACATATATTACTCCCACTCATAAGGGCTCCCCGGGGTCTCCCCTGGGACTCGTAGTGGATGCTTAGCACGCACGGCGTTGACCAGGTGTTCCCGTAACGTAAGCTAGCTTACGCAATACGAGAGAACCTCTCGTAAAAGAACGAATCGGTTACCTAACGTAACCTCGGTTCTCTCTAGATGAGGGAACGAGTATTGCGTTCCTGGCCGTGCTTGTGCTACTAGCGTTCTCACTTCATTCATGAAAACCAGAGTTGACAGCCTGGGACGCCAAGATATACTCTCCGACCACGCCCGTTTCGGCGGGCTCTGACGCAATGAGAGCATGACAGACTCTCATTGGCCGAGAGTTCATCTGCGTCTCCTCATAGGCTTAAGCAGTTCTCTGTGAGCGAACCAATGAGCTGCTAGCTAGCCCGCTCATGGTCTGCTGCAGCTGAACTGCATTGACAATGGATACAAAATTATAGGATAATTTTTGGCTTCAATTTCTCAGAAAAGATGAATCTTTCCCGTAGCGTAAGCTAGCTTACGCAATACTCGTTCCCTCATCTAGAGAGAACCGAGGTTACGTTAGGTAACCGATTCGTTTTCTTTTGAAATAAAAGCAACATATTTAGAGATTACTTTAGCATAATGATGCATCATCCAATATATTATAAAATGAAATGCATTTAATAAATGTATAAAAATGCTAAATTAGAAAAGCATGAAAGAGTGCCATTGTCTCTGATAGATGATGTAAACCTATCCCAATCATCATATGATTAAATATTATAATCAAAACATTTATGTAAAGTCTATATAAATGACTGCATTTTTGACAGTTTATTTTGGCATTTTCTTTAATAATTGAATAATGACAGACAAATCAAATATCAAAAGCGCAGTCAAGGAAACGCATCTGAATAATAATAATATAATTCAATGAATTACACATACAGTAGGTCTATATTTTTAACTGATGTAGCATAATTGCAAAAAAACATGCAGAAAGAATGCAGGTTAAAGCAGCACTCAGTAGGAATTCTGTTTTTGTCAAACGGCGACCCCCAGAGTCGCTGTGGAGTACTTGTACTGTCGTGAATAGCACTCACGCAGAGATGGCTCGCACTCACGGCCGGATCCCCTCCCCCTGTACACCGGTACCTGTTCAGTAGGATGGACGCTGTAACGAGTGGAAATAAGGTATGGCCCCTTTAAGAGCTGCGCGCGCCCAACACCACATATACGGCGCCGGGTTATTTCTGTTTGATGCTCATTTTATCAGATCTGTTTTTTGCCGTAAAGCAATTCGTTACCTCGCGAGACCTGATATCACACGATACTTCCTAACACTGAGGCCGACGGCCCGCCGGCCCAAAGTTGCAAGGGTGGTTTTGCGGCTCACAGGCACCAGGGGGGTGCGAGACGACCACCATTCAACACGAAATCAGTAATATAAACATTACAATGACTCCAAAGCTGTTCGGTTAAGGTAAAAAAGTTACTTAGTTCACCTTTAAATGATTCCACTACGTTATGATGAATAATGAAATAATAAATTCAGTCACACTTTAGATTACGGTCCAATTCTCACTATTAACTACGACTTTTGTCTCAATAAACTCCTATACTGCTTATTAATAGTTAGTAGGGTAGTTGTTAAGTTTAGGTATTGGGTAGAATTAAGGGATGTTGAATATGGTAATGCAGAATAAGGCATTGATATGTGCTTTATAGGCACAAATAAACAGCCAATATTCTTGTAATATGCATGCTAAGCAGTTAATAGTGAGAATTGGACCCTAAACTAAAGTGTTGTGTTACCATAAATTCTTATTAAAAAAAGCAACTTTCTAACAGGGGCTTGTAAACCCAATGGTCTAACTTTTCACCTCAAAATAAAACAATAAAAGCTACCACACACCTTTAAATAAATTAATAATGTTCACGTACATAAAATGAATTCATAGATCACTATTATCAAAGGAAAATATGCAGACAAGTTTTTTTTCTAACCAGCCAAAGACTGAATAATATCTAAAACTCTTTGCTTGCTGTAGTGTAACAGTGAAAAATGGTCTTCAAACTTTTCTTAGTGCTTTGAATAACATTATAAATGGACTCGAGCCACAAATGCACTCAACACTGAAACCAAACATAATTTATGATGTATTTGAGCAGAGTCTTGGGGTGGCGACAAGGAGCGAATTTCAGGCTTTAAGCTTGATTTACATTTACTTTTGGCAATAATGATGAAAAGATAAGGAAAACAATAATCTAACTCAAGTTTCAGTACACAAGCACAGAAATCTGTCTGACGTGACCCTGCAAACGCACAAGGAAACTAAAACAAATATCAGCCTTTATGAGGACTGGAAGAACTTATTTTACACAGCGAGGGGTTCAATCGATAGGAAGGCAAAACCACAGGGAAAACTGCTTGCCCCTCAATTAAAATCCCCTTAATCAATAATAATCAATAAAAATCCATCCCTGGCTAGCACAATGCACATGAGCCGAGTTTTGAGGAGCGACAGAAGGAGAACTCAGACTCTGATAGATAAATTGCTCAAATCAAGAGAGAGAGAGAGAGAGAGACAGAGAGAGAGAGAGAGAGAGAGAGAGAGAGAGAGAGAGAGAGAGAGAGAGAGAGAGAGAGAGAGAGAGAGAGGCGTAATTATACAGCACTGGTTATAAATCCAGCGGCACCAATCTTTCCGAGGGGAATGCAGCAGTAAATTCAGCCCTGGATGCAGAACCACCTCCAGGAAAGCAAACAGTTTTCATTCCACCCCACGGCATAATCCATGAATCTCTGTGCCTTCGTCTGAGAGGTATACTGTGACTGCCAATCTAGTTAGACATGGAGAGCATTGAGAGCAGCAGGGCAGCAACTAACAAAAAGTATGATGCTATTAACTTAACTAGAGTTTTCCAAACCCAGCACTTTTTCCAATACCGACCCAGTTAAGCAAACTGAGGGAATAATCAAACATGATATCCTAAAGTATCCACTCCATCTTTCAAACGAAGCACTGGGAAAGTTTGATTCATTTTAGTGATTTAGTTCATTCAGGTGTTTGAGTGAACTAGCTCAATACAACTTTTCACCAAGTCCTTATACAGCAAGCACACGTTCAAAAGTTATATTGTGAAATATTACTAATTAAGAGAACTGTTTTCTATTTTAATATATTTTAAAATGTAATTTATTCCTGTGATGGCAAAGCTGAATTTTCATAACTCCAGTCTTCAGTGTCACATGATCCTTCAGAAATCATTCTAATGTGGTGATTTCCTGCTCAAGAAACATTTCTTATTATTATCAATGTTGAAAACAGTTGTGCTGCTCAATATTTTTGTGGAAACTGTGATAGTTTTTTCCCAGGATTATTTGATAAATACCAAAGATGGTTCAAAAGAACAACATTTATTTATAATAGATATCTTTTGCAACATTATGCATATATTTACTGTCACTTTTGATCAAATTAATGTGTCACTGCCGAACTAAAGTATTCATTTCTAAAACAATATGACATCCACAGGAATGATGACGTCCTCTAGTTTTTGACCATTAATGCGTGTCTGAGCTGTTAGGATGTTGATTTACAATCAGTTCCACCCTGTTGCTTTAATGCTTGACTTAACCTTTCTAGAGCTACTGTGATGTAGCTCATATCCTCCTCCACATGACATTAAGAGGACACCGTCATATAATTCTGCTCATTCTGTGTCAGTTATTGACCATATGTCAAGCATTTGTCGCCACTTTGTACTGTAACTCCGCTTTGTCACATAATCTTTCGGCTCTCACTTTTCACAGACCAACTCAAACAAATCATTTGGTTCCAGAAGGGTAAATCTGTGGAAGAGATGCCGGTAACACGGTGGCATGACAATAATATGCACAGAAAAGCCAGAACCATGACCAAAAAAAAAAATATATATATATTTTGACAATAATAAACAACACAGCAAATCTGTTGTGAAGGGAAGGTTAAAGCAAACAATTAACCTTTAACCGAGATGCTGTGTTTTTCTTGGAAGCAGTTGATGCACACTGACTAGACATTTATTTCAATCTGTATTCATCAATAAAAAGGACGCAGCATCTCTCTCATTCAATTCACACATTCACATTTATTTGTATAGTGCATTTTACAATATATATCGTTTCAAAGCAGCTTTACAGAAAATGTGTGTGTCTACATTACTTGGACAGTCAGCTCTGATAACAGATCTCTAAATTGTAATGTATTTCAGAAATGTACATATATAGTACAAATCACGCAGTTATCTAACAATGTATTAATTTAGAGCAGAAACAACAAGCTCATTGAAGTAATAATTACAAGTTGTGAACATAATGATTACAATATATAGAAAATGTTGCAATGGTGCATGTTGATTCAGAGTTTGATTCTGTATGATCTTGTCATTGACTTCTATTGTTTTTAAATTGAGTAACGACTGCTATTCTATTTTCTATTTGACCTATTATAACACTCACGGCTTATGGTTTCTGATTAGATTGTTGGTTGCTATATTTCACACTGCCTGTGTTGATCTAATGTAACATATGGTGCATCAGACATGTTTGCATGCTAATTTTATGCAATGACTTCTTGCTTGATATCTTATCCTGTTTACACCTGGTATTAAGATGCGTTTTGGTTTGATTAATTGTAAAGTGTCCTTGTGCTTTGGAAAGGCGCTATATAAATAAAAAGTATGATTAGAATAAGAATTATTATTTTTCATTCAAAAATGTAGTAACAGCTATTGAAAATCATTGAACAGAAAGTTTTCTTTTTTGCTCAAGTATCTAGTTTTTGTTTCAATAGTGAAGTTATGAGACACAACTCATAAAACAAAGCTGAATATACAATTCTACCCATGGATATATCATTTTACATGCCAAAGCAACACATTCTCATCCTTTGGGGTCATAGGTGACGCCATATGACATTTCGTCGAAATATGACGCACATGGCACCCTTTAGGGTCAATATAACACGCACTGTTATGGGTAGGTTTAGTTCTGGGGTAGGGTCTGCGTCTCATATTGACGCTAAAGGATGCCATGTCAGCGGATTTCGACGAAATGTCATATGGCATCACCTATATGACACCAAAAACCAAACTCGGAGGTTCAGATTTACTAAATAGTTGCACCACATTAGCATGCAGTATTTTGTGTTGAAATCTTTTTCACAGAGCACTCGTAACCGATTTTATGCAGGTGCTAAATGCACTGGAATAGCACAGTGCCGTGAGCATTGTCATCCTGTTCAGCACAAACAAAGTTTATTTAAAAGGGATGCTAAAAGCCATTAGTTCTTACCAGAGTTCTTACCAGAGCTCGAGTTCTTACCAGAACCAGGAAATATGACCATATTAGCCCGGTTCTGTCAACACTGCATTGGCTCCCTATTAAACATCGTATACATTTTTAAATATTGTTGATTACCTACAAAGCACTAAATGGTTTAGCTCCGCAGTACTTGAGCGAGCTCTTAACGCATTATAGTCCTTCACGTCTATTGTGATCTCAAAATTCCGGCCAGTTGATAATACCTAGAATATCTAAATCGACTGCAGGCGGTAGATCCTTTTCCTATTTAGCACCAAAACTTTGGAACAGTCTTCCTACCATTGTCCGGGAAGCAGACACACTCTGTCAGTTCAAAGATAGACTAAAAACACATCTCTTTGACCTAGCATACACATAATACATTATAGACTTCTATAAATTCAATGTTAGGCTGCATAGATTAGGTCAGCCGGAACTGGGAACACTTCCGTTAAATCTTGATGTACTCGCTACATCATAAGAAGAATGGCATCTACGCTAATATTAGTGTCTTTGTTTATCCCGAGGTTTTCCCGCAGCCTGCCGGATCCAGGCCGTATCCAGATCTGACGAAGGAGATCCGCCTGGACCCGATGACAATGCAGTGCTGAAGTGCCCACTATCCTCTCCCTATGGAGGATCCCTTCCCCACTCTACAGATAAAGCGTTGTGAATTTCGGCTCGCGTACCCCGAAGTGATAAAATAAAACAAAATTCTGTATCAAAATTTATAGGCAAGAAAAGTAGTTTGTTTAGGCTGGGTTGTATGAATTACAAACCTGCGCACATATTTTAAAAAGCACATAACTATAGAATCAATTCTGAATGAGCATGTGAACGCATGTGAGCATGTGAACGCATGTGAGCATGTGAACGCCGTCAGCGTTAATCACAGGTTCGCGTTTAAAGTCTGATCATTTCAATGGAGGTGAATCAATCAAAGTTAACTTTAGCTGGAAGTAACATTATTCAAGAATCGCTATAACACCAAAACAATCTGTTTTATGTTTATCTCTGTAAAGCTGCTTTGAAACAATCCATTGTTAAAAGCGCTATATAAATAAAGATGACTTGACTTGACATTAAATGATTTCATCATTACCTGATTTGCATAAAAGTGAAAAGAGCACAAAACAATGCAAAATCAGCTTGTTTTTGTTTCACAGAGGACAGATAAAAACCCGTGGACGCTGACTTCTGGAAACTGACTACATTAAATAGTAAACAACCCCTAACATAAAACTATGAAATGTGGCAAACAGCCTCATATTAGCTGTAGGACTCGCCTCAGTAATCCACCATCATACCTGACCTATTCAGCAAGTGGTCCCGGATCCTTCTCTTTATATCTGATCTCTGCATGTCTGTGGCCGTGAGCAGCATTAACTATAACTAGGTTCAAGACAGGTCAATCAGTTAAAACACAAAAGGTCAGCGTGAACTAGGGCGGAGATAGTAATGACATCATGAAGGGCCACTGCACCACAGCTAAAGCTGACCTGAATGGAACGTGATTGATCCCAATGCAACATGGTTCACATATTTCTGCCGTTTAACAGTCACAGTCTTGTCGATAATGTGTGTTACCCACACTGAAGCCTCCGGGGGTGTCTGTCAATCCTGTCTGCTACAGACGTGGGGCTATTTTTCTGCTCAAAAGTGGCGTCTTCATTTGCTGTGGTTGTGTAAACAGAAGGATGCACAGGCACTGCTGGAGATCAGGTACATGCGAGACAGCATCAATCTGAGCAAATAAACATTAGGACTTTACAATACGGAGTGCTAGAAACTGTCAAGTTCTCCTCTAGGCCTAACAGACCAGTCATACACTCTAAATAGGTCTGCCATTTTGGCCTTCTGCATTTTATAGCAAAGGAGAGTAAATGTCACAGACGTTTTCTCCTGGATAATATATGCAGCTCATTTGCAGCCTGAGAGAAGCCTGCGGAAGCCACGCTTGAGCTCAACACTTGCTCAGTCTATTGAACTGCTGCTAATTGAATTGGAGTCAGCAGGACGGGCGCTGGTGGAGCGTGCAGGTGGAGGCTGAAGGCTGGTTACAGTAACCATCTCTGCGCCGCCATCATTCCACCTAACACCCAAACCAATCTATTTCAGTGTGTAAATAACATGGGTAATAGCAGGACACTGCTGTGTGCAAACAAACATGATATATGAGTGTTTTTGTGATTTTCATGCATACAACCAGTGAAAGATGCCAGTCAGACATTGATATTGTGTTTTAAAATGAATTAAATATATACATATATAAATCTAAAATTTAAATATATTAGAAATACATTTGAAAAATATTTTGTATATGCATTAAAATAAAAATATATATAATTTATGAAACATTATGACAATGAAAACATTTAAAATATTTGTATTTCTATTTATTTTGAATACTTAATATGTACTAGGGGGGAAATAAACGAGTTTGAGCAGTGTGTGGGATATTTTTTTCTAATTTATATTGTACTTTCATCCCATGCACTTGCGAATGACAGATGGTCATTACATATATTTTATTAAATATTAAACACATTTTATGAAATACAAATATTTTAAAATGCTTATTTATTTATATTTATATTTTTATATATATATGTATATATATATATATATATATATATATATATATATATATATATATATATAAAAAACATAAAATTATAAATTAAATTATAATATTATTAGTAGTTTAAATTATAATATTATTAGTATATTTATATATCAACTGTTTATATATTTATATTTGTATTATATTATTTTTTTTTATAAAAATAAATAATTGTATTTTCCAATAATAACAAAAGGGTGGTTTGGGTGGGTTATGCTTACGAGTGAAAAACAAAACAAAATACACTTTTCAGATCTTAATATCAGCTGACATTACCTTTCAAAAAGTTCAGTTATTTTCACTATTATTCAGATAGCTTCAGATAGTTCTGGAATATGTGAATGCACATAGAGCCAGCAGACGACAGTACGAGGTCTGTAAGGGCAGACAGTGGGTAATTAGAAACCCAGCTCCAGTTCCCAACAGCCTGACCGTTCTTCATCAGAATGACATTTGTTTGTTAGCTTGCTGCACCCTCATCTGTTGCTTCCCTGTAAAACAGATCTTCATCCCGGTCAGAATCTCTCCTGACCCCACTGGTCGGCACCTTCAGAATACGTTTCAGCATAACAAGGCAGTGCTTCTGAGAAGACAGGAGACTGAGGAACAGGACAAACATTCTACCTTTCCACAACCATTAATGCTGTTATCAGTCTTGAGCGGTCTGACAGTTCACCCTATCGCACAGACAGCAAATCATACTCAGCCTCCTAATGAGAACAGAAACACAGAGGCATTAAGCATGACGGTGTGTTAGCTCACATGTGGAGGGAGATGCTTACATTTAACGGCTGGAGGATGACATGAAACATCGACTGAAGGGAACTTAGAAAAACTCAAAGGAGAGGCTTTATCCAAGTGTCTAAAATCAATCGCTTGAAGTTTAACTGCGACTCTTCATCCTTCTTAAATGGTATAATATACTGAAGAAATTCTTGGTTAAATACACTACCATTCAAAAGTTTGGGGCTGGTACAATTTTATAATGTTTTTGAAGTTTCTTATGCTCATCAAGCCTGCATTTATTTGATCAAAAATACAGAAAAAAAAAAGAAAAAAACCCCAGTACCGGTAATATAGTGAAATATTATTACAATTTAAAATAATGGTTTTCTATTTGAATATATATTTTTTAAAAATAAATTTTTGTGATGGCAAAGCTGAATTTTCTGATTTGGTGCTCCAAAACATTTCTGATTATTATCAATGTTGAAAACAGTTGCGCTCCTTGATATTTTTGTGGAAACAAATGGATTCCTTGATGAGTAGATAGAACAGCATTTATATGAAAAATAAATCTTATGTAACATTATAAATCTTTTCTGTTACTTCTGATCAGTTTGAATGCATCCTTGCGGAATAAAAATACAAATTTTATTACAAAAAAAGGCCAAACTTTTACAGTAGTATGTAACCACTTTAAATGTACAGTTAAAACCAACTGCTGGTTATCTTTACTTTTTTTGCTTTTTGGTGAATCACCAAGCCATGTAGTTTTTGCAACTATGTAATTCCTTCTTGATCTCCTCTAAACTTTACACGTATACCACCATAACCAGCAGCAAAGGCTGAGGCTAGATAATGTCATCGTAAGGACCTACAGGATAAAGATCAGATAAAGGAGGCTTATATAAAGAGACTATCCAGTATCTTGTTAAAAGAATTAGGCGAGTTAGGTATTAAGGCTAGAACAGGACCCTATGGGACCGTTGTGGACCAGACTCCTCTGGTGATTACCTGAAGCGCATTTCCCACATCACCCCAAGATCTGCGCTTATTTCATTATTGCAGGCTTATGTCCACATGGACGAATTTAAACCCCGCTCACCCTGACCCATTTGCAGCAAACCAAAAGTACTTATTGCGGCATGTATGCTTTCCTGCTATAAAACCACTCTCATTTAAGGAGACCGAGTGGTCTGTCAGGGTCATTTTCATTTAAAAACATTAAAACACTCTTAACCATCGCTCACATCGAGCTGGAAATGACAGTATAATTTCGTGGGATACATGAGGGCAGGTTATTAAAATGTAGCGGGATATGTGGTGTGGTTTTAATGGCGGTTCTGACACAGGATGAAAAGATGCCCAGCGTGCGGCCATCAATAACACTTCTCTCTCCCGCTGTCGTCTCCACCAATTAGAGGCACTATGAGGCACTACACAACTGTGCCATGATTTGCAGTGATTGCCAGAGGGCACGGCCTCTAAAAGACAGGAGAAAGTCAAACAATGAGAACAGCAACATCACCGATAACCTTAAAGAGTGGGAAATGATAGTAAAATATCGTTCATTATGACACGACTCTCAGGAATACATGATTGTGATAATAATGACTGTTAAAGTCACCCTGTAGGCGATAATTTTATCCTTCAAAACTCATATTTGATCACCAATATGACATATTTAAAAGTTTTTACCTTGAAAAAAAAAATCTTCCTGCCTTAAAATAGCTTGAATGTAACTCTAGATGCCTCATTTAGTATACGCGGATCTATGAATATGCAAATTAGCCCCGCCTCCACTCACTCACACCAGCTCAGAGAGCCACTCGTTGAGGATCACATGTTGACGTGATTGGTTACAAGGTAGTTTGTGACGTCAGAAACACCAGAGATTTCAAACCGCGTTTTTGATATTGTCTTTGGTTCACTGCAGTTTTAAGTAAAAAATACTCAGCAATGATGTTGACATCATGTCTTAACGCATATTAAAAACACCGCATAGACTTATAAACAACATTAAAAGTCCGATTTTCACCACAGGGGGACTTTAAACTATAATTGGATACTATTCCAGGCGACAAATTTTCTACATAGCTGTGCCAGTTCAATGTCTCTCTTATGGCTCCAAGGTCTCTTTCTTCTCACTTAATGAAATCAAATTTCAACTCAGATATACTCAATATTCCATGCTCATTTATTTAAGCAGCAGCGGATAGTCAACCGATCATTATAGTAAAATAAAATAAAAATCACTTTGTTGCTTGAAATTAATCTGAAATAAAATAAAATATAAATATTAGATGAAAAATGTCAACTTAAAAAAACTCAAATGATAATTAGAAATGTTGCATTGAAACTGAAATAAATTAAGTTTAAGATGAAGAACTATAAAGACTAAAACTAAAATAAAAATAAATAAAAATATTTAGAAATATAAACAACTAGTACAAATGACAAAAGCAAAAAACTCAATTACTAAACCTTGACGTAAAATGAAAAATGAAAATGAAAAAAAAAATGAAAATAAAAGCTTATTCAAAATATGAATAAATAGGCCTACTATATAAATAATACTAAAATAACATTGTTATTGTGGGGCAAGTTAGCTATAGCTAAGTTCTTACCACAGGAGTTTGCTCAAATCCCTACCATTAAATAAAGCTATACTAATCAAGACAATAGTAGCTATACACAACTTATGGTTTTGTAGGTTTGCTGAATGTATAAAACAGATAATAAAATATGCACATTAAAGCAGCTTTACAAGAACGGGCAAATGAAGTGAACACAAAGCAGGTCTATTTGCTAACCCGTGTTCTGTGAGAGGCACTGAAGGACCTTCTTGATTTGGGGAAATGCCTCTTTCAATCGTCTCTTAAACTGTGCCGTCAAATCACCAGCACAATCAAACAGGCCGAGATGAAAGGAGAGCAGTCTCCTGTTCTCTCTAAAGCATCTGACCTCTCTTCACAATCCCTTCAAAACCAACCAAAACGCACTAGCATCTTGGACTTAGAGAGAAAAAATAGGAGACAGGGGGAGAAAGAGAAGAGACAGAGATGAGAGCAATGAGAGAGAGGGGAGATGAGAAAGAGATTAGATCGATGAGAACAAAAATTGAGATGGAGACAAGAAAATATGGACTTATGGAGGCATAAAAAAGAGGTGAGATCTAGAAGAAAGAGGAGATCTAGGAGAAAGATGAGATGGGGAGAAAGAGATTAGACAATAGAACAAAAAAGAGGGAGTGGAGAATGAGAGAAACTATTGAGACATGAAAAAGAATTGAGATGAGATAGATGAGAAAGAGAGGACAATAGAAAACGGGAGAAAGAGAAGAGGCAGAAATGAGAGCAAGGAGAGAGAGGAGAAAGAGATGAGACAGATTAGAGCAAAAACAGATGGAGATGAAAAACTATGGAGACATATGAAGATCTGGAGAATTGATTAGATAGAGGATTAGAAAGAGGAAAAAGATGAGCAAGAGAGATGAGAGCAAAAAGAGAGAGTGGGGAATGAGAGGAGATAGAATGGAGATATACATGAGATCAAGGAGAAAAAGATGAGAAGGAGAGGGAAAATAGACGAGGAGAAAGAGAGGATAGAGAGATTAGAGCAACGAGAGAGAGAGAGGAGAGAGAGATGAAAGTTGACATGAGCGTATTAGGAGAAAAAGAGGAGAAAGTGAGAGAGTTGAGAATGAGGTGAAAGAGCCGAGAACTAGAAGAGAACAAGAGGAGGCAGATAAGAGGTTATCAGAACTAACTTTCACTCGTCTAAAGTGAACATCTACACAGAGATGAAGCGCAAAATGAAACTAATGAGATGGAGTGACACACACACACACACACACACACAGGTGAATACTGAAGAGATGCTCATTTACCTATGGTGTATCCTCGTTTCAGGTCACTGCACCGCGGACTACGGAACTGGGTATTGGTGGAGTTGTTTTCTTGCACCTCTGATGGGGTTGTCTTGGCAACAGGTGGTGAAGATCTGTTTAAGGACAGACTCGGGATGAGCCGTGCTGGAAAAATTTGAGAGGCGATATCCACCGACTGGGACTTCTTCTTCAGTCTGAGAGGAAACAACACATGAGACATGAAGAACTGATACTTCACGCAGTATTTGAACACTTAAGTCCAATTCACACAGACACTTACAGCACTTCTCAGACATTCTAATTCAGAATCACTGTTAAATCGCCGAAAACAAGCTGATCCGACAAACCCGACGAAGCGCGTGTTGCCGTCTGTTGGTGCGGTGTGAATTGGCCTTTATGGACCGTTGGAGAATGTGTGCGACTGCAAATGTTTTTGTGCTGCTAAAGGCCTGTCATGATTGATTCCTACTAAAAAAAATGGTCTATTATTGTGGTATCATGTTTCCGTAAAAAAGCCAACATATGGAGGCAACGGGTGACACTGTGAAACTGTTTCTTTTTAATGGGTTATCAGACTGTAAATGTCTGTTCTTCGGTAACGCGGCTTCTTCTAATAAACGTTATGATTCTAATATATTGTGCAGATTAAAAAGAGAAATGCAACATGGTGCAGTATTTGCTTTCTGGTCCTCAAATTTAACAGCAGCTGTAAAAATGCGGCATTATTCAAACGAGGCATTTTCGATTCAAACACTACTGAACAAAAAGAGTTTGATTCCTTAGCTCAGGGCAAATGTTGAATCTTGAAATTGATTTGCTTTAAAACAGGTAGTGAACATGAAGGAGAGGCCGATCACTGGAGTCAAGATCAGTTTATTTTTTGATCTCACAATCATCTTCACCTTTTATCTCAACCTATAACTTATGCATGTCATTGGTGATTCATTGTGTCACTGGTGTTACAGTCTTTTTTTTCCTGTCACATTAAATACAATGCCATATGTGACATGATAATAATTTTACATCCATTTAATTCTGCTACACTCAAAAGTTAAGATTTAAAGGATTGCATCATTACTTGATTTTAACTGGTTTTCAAATATTTTCATTGTTATAGCAAATACAAGGTTGCGCAAATGAACTAACCTGATTCAAGCACACTTTTAACAAACCTGATTAAAATAAATAAAACAATCTCCTTATTTGTTGCATTATTATTATTTTTTGGTAACTCTGACTACATGTGCTGAAAACATTTTGAAATAATATTTCATAAAAACATTTAATATTGCCAAAGTAGTAAGGTAACACGAGTGACAAAAAAATGGTACATGTGATCTTTAAATAAATGCACAAAAAATATAAAAAATCATTAAGCTGTCATTTATGCATATCCATAAAGTCAAAGGGTAATCTAATAATGTGGTGTAAGTTTAAATGTTAGAAAAAGAAATACATTTTAAGACATCTTGCCATACTAAAAGTGGACGTTTCAGTAAAATGACCCCAATCAGCCAGAGGACAAACACCGGCCGGCAAGATTACACGGTTAAGAAAGCCCAACAAAAACAAGAACTAGTAGTTGGTTAGACACCAGAGCAGCAAGTCAACCAGAAAACTGAAGCCAGTTGGCAAGACTTTAACCAAGGGTCTCTCTTAACCAGCTCAAAGAATACACATCCAACAAAACTGTCAAACGGCAAGCTGAATGTATAGCGATTAACTTTAACATTTGAGAAGGATGTTTACAATAAAATAATTTTGTACCAAAAAGCACTGATAAAAAAAAGTTCAATTTAAAAAAAAAATACTGTTATCCAAATAATAAGTGTTATTCCTTTTTATTGCATTGTTAGCTTAGCAACCAATTGTCAACATTTATCAGTCACACTATAATTACTATAATAAACTATACTATAATTAGCTACTATTTATATATTTGCATACAGAGAGAATGATAATAAATTACATAAAAATATATAATTAACCTCATTAAAAACCCATTATACAATAAAGCAACAAAATCCTTCTCTGTATATACCAGTGGCGTAGGTTTGATTTTGAAATTGGTGGGGACGGGGACATCAATATAAATATATTTTAAGTTTTGATCGAAATTATTGCTAGGGATATATCAGTGTCACTGGATATTGGTAGGGACACGTCCCTAGCGTCCCTACTAAATTCTACGCCCCTGGTATATACATATATATACATATATACACATACATACACACATACACACACCCCTATAATATATATACACACAAGCTCTTGATGCTGTGATGTTATTATCATCAAGAGGTGCATCAATTTTTGGTCAAGATCTTGTATTGACAATGCAAGAGTCCATCACTCTATAAAGTCTCAATGAATTTAAGGTCTGGACTCAGAGGTGCCAATTCAGATGTGAAAATGATTCTTCATGCTCCTCCCAACCATTCTTTCACAATTTGAGCCTGATGAATCTTGACATTCTCATCCTGGAATATGGCCATGATGTGTCTTCCTACATGGTTGTTTAAGAAATAAAAAGCTATACACTCCATCAATAAGGGTTAGAAGAACTGTTGCTAAACATATAACATGCTAGAAACATAATAATCCCTGCAATGATGATCCAATCTCTAAAGCATTTGCCTATTTAAATCCAAACAGCGACTTTTTTTGGTCGGACAGTGTAGATCAATGAATCAACTATTCAATATATCAATAAAGAATCAACGACACTAGTTCAGTTTGTGATTTGTTCAGTCAGACATACTGCTTATGCACCTGTAATGAGACATTCTTCAGTCCTCCATTTAGATGCTTGTGTTGTTATTGTAAATGCAAAAGAGGCGTTTTTGAATTGAAAATTAAGGCCGAATGGCGAGCAGTCGCAGAGGTCCTGCTCTCGCTGTGATGCGGGGTGCGTATTAACTAGCTGGCATGGCGCCCTTTCATTCCTCCACACAGATGAGAAGTGGTGCCAATCATCACCGAGCCTATATCTATTATTCACAGCTCAGAAAGACAGTGAGGGGGAGAGGGAAGTCTGGCCAGCTTTCAGCCTTCGCAAACACCAGATGTAAACAGAGCACCAGCCTCCTTTCAAACAATAGCAACCACAGCCGCCTCGCCACATGACTTCTGCTCTGAACTGATTAGGAGAACGTATTCATGCTGAAGCTGTATTTTAACCGTCAGCACCGGCCGTCGCTGCTCGAGTGTTTATGTAAACAACATTCTCCTTCAATTAAAGGGATGATTATGTGATTCACAGACGCAGAGGCTGCACTGAATCGGTACAGAACATCTGCCGTAAACCACTGCTTACTCCTCAAGGTATCATTAGAAAATCAGTTTTCTAAGTCAGATTAATCAGAACTGGGAAACCCTGCTAAGCTGCCAAGCAAAAGATGGTAGGTTAAGCAAGGTCATCGGACGCCATGGTATAAGGGTGAATATCACGAAAACATGTCTGGGTCATAGTTACAAAACATACAAACACTCTAAAAAATGCTGGGTTGTTTTAACCCAATTTTGGGTCAAATATGGACAAGCCCAGCTGTTGGGTTAAATTTATAAATTGCATTTTTTAATCCAACAATTGGGTTTGTCCATATTTGACCCAAAATTGGGTTAAAACAACCCAGCATTTTTTAGAGTGCAGCATGTACATCTCATTATATAACTTTAAATCTCACAATATGACTTTATATCCTACAATGTTATCTGATCTCAGTGGAAACACGCTTCATATTTACAGAGCGCCTAAAGGGACATGGTGGTGGGAAAAAAATATGAGACGAGAGGAAAAATAAGTCATCGATGCTTTTGCGCTCTCTCGCAAATGTTTTGCATTCCCCCGAGAAACCTTGCGGTCGCTCGCAAAACGTTTTTCAGAGGGAAGGCAAAGTTTCTTAGGGGAACGCAAAACATTTGCGAGAGAACGCAAAAGCATTGACAAATATTTTTTTCTTCATATTCATATTTTTTCCCCTTCATGTCCCCTAAGGGGCTTCATGCATATTTCACTTTAAAATCAAAAGAAAAATGAAGTCTTTTTTAGGAGCATTATGGATTTTGCACTGTGTATTCATTTACATGACAACTATGCATATGTCTCACCAAACTCTCATTAAAGTAGTTTTCATATAATATATATATATATATATATATCATAACTAACAATTTAAACATTTCATTTAGTGTGATATAAAAAAAAAACTTGATTAAATTTTTTTTTAAATGATCCTGTCCCTCGACCCATTCGCAAATTAAAATATTTTTTGCCTTTAATGAGTTTTTTGCACTGCAGTATTAAAACCTGCAGATAAAAATGCTTAATCATCATGAACACAATGTCACAATGCACACAATCTTAATGTTTCAAAAAACAGATTTTATTTGAACTATAAAAAAAGAAAAAGAAGAAGCTATTTCTTTTTGTTTGGGGTGATATATGATCTGTGGTCAGGCTTCATGAGATTCACCCACACCTTTTTCTCTTGGGCCGTTTTGTCGAAACCCTAGAACTGTCCCAAATCCCCCCACTCACAGGACACAGTGCGGATCAGCCGGAAAACAGAGTGGGAAATTGCAGAGAGATTAAACGTTTTGGCAGGCGGATGATGGAGACCGTGAGTGTGGCTGCTCTTTATCGTGGCCAACAGAGTACGACAGGGACATGGTGGGAGGGGAGCAGAAGGAGATCTGTGTGTGTGTGTGTGTGTGTGTGTGTGTGTGTGTGTGTGTGTGTGTGTGTGTGTGTGTGTGTGTGTTACAGTACCGCCGATACTTATCTTTCAGCTAATGAGTAAAGGAGAGGGAGAGAGAGGAAGAGCAGGCATTTTGTTCTCCTCTTCCTCAGGCTCCACGCAGAGAGAGTTGCATTGCCAGACTTTTGGAGATTAGGCCTAAGCGTAGTAGTCACATGCTTTGGCAAAGGACACATAAACAACAGGGAATTTGGGAAAAGCCAGCACACGCTTATCTCACTCAGAAAGATGGATTTGAGCCCGGGCGAAACTCAGATCTGGTGTGCACAGGGAACCAAACATCTCAGCGTGAAGGGTTGACGTCAGCGATGTGGCCGTTCGCTGCAACGCTCCTCAATTGCAAATACGACTCTCGGGTGCCATTACCATGACCGGACTTCATGCAATGAAACTCAATGAGGACATGAGAAAGACATGTCATTTACAGGAGACAAGCAGCTCCTGTGGGTACTCTTGGCCGTTTACACATGGCTCTGAGAGAGTTATGGGACACTGGCCTTGACAGTCCTCTGCTTTTCAAACAGCTGACAGCTTAATCGAGTCAGCGAAGGACAGGGATGTAATACAGAACGAGACAACGCTACATCTGAAGAAAATCATACTCATTTTATATTAATAGAAAGAGAACATTAATAGAAAACAGTGAGGTGAATAACGTAGTGAAAAGCAAGAATTTGTCATGCTTCACGCAACTCATTTAAAAGTCTTTACATTAGAGTGAAGCTAGCCTTTTTAAAAGGTGGTAACGTAAAAATTTAGAAAAAAGGTAGCTAGTAACAAAAACTAACTAATAAAAAATGTAATTTAAAAATGTGATTATTAAAATATATCAAATTATATAAATTAAAATGTCAAAATTTTGACAGCATTCAAATGAACTGATAATTTTACAATAAATAAAACTAAATATAACAAACTTTAAAACACTGATTAACAGAAGCGTACAGCTAAATATTTAACTACAAAAAATATTCACAATGCTTATACGGAGATTAAAATTGAATTATTTTTTGATCTGATCCAAACGAACTTAAAATGAATCAGAGTTTTCATTGCTACGTACATATAAGAAAGGGGACAGTTTAGAAAAGTGCGTCTGGATATTTTTAAAGGTTAGCTGTAAAGCATGAGCCATACAATTGACAAGAAACATTGGACACCGCTCACTGAAATAGATTATGTATAATAGTGAGTCATTGACAATTTAGTACACTTCTATTTGAAATGTTTATCACTGCATAATGCATTGTTAACATGCTTCTTTTCAAAAAGAAAAAAAAGAAGACAGCATGTAGTATATATTATGCACTAGTAGTTTGCTGTTATTCAACATTTTGTCTCACTACACAGCAGAAAATTTGATAAAACTTATTAGGCTACTGAAAAATGAAGTTAGTAGCAGAGCTATTGTACTTCAGAAATGCATGAAGCTGTTTAAATATGACAAGATATTAAACAAACTAGTGGGAATTGAGACAAATGCAAGGGCACGCACACACACGCACCCTAACCTTACCCATCATAACTCAAGACCTAACCCTTACCCTAAACCTAATTATAACCTTCTCCCTAAAACAAGTTCTGACCCTCAAATAGGCCTTTATACGGCTCTCAGAAAGTGAGAACCGGCCAACATGTCCTCCCTCAGGCAGTCTAAAACTCACAAAGATTGTACAAGCACACACACAGCATTTACGAATCAAAATAAACATTTCTGAACCATACTGTGGAAATTGTGTTGCATAAAGCAGGTAAAGTGATAAAGCAGCTTCCCAACAGCGCTGTGAAATAAACTGCGTCTCCACTGGAGTAAACATCTCCAGGCTTGAACAAATGTTTGGCCAGAGTTAATTCAACGTGCTGAGGTTTAACACCAGAGGCTACTGCCTGGTTTTATTTGGTTCATAAGTCACTATGTTCAACCTCAGGAAAACACAAATGCTCTAAACAGCATTTTAAACAGGAAGTGACCTGATAACGATTCCTAAACTTACTGAAAGCATCACTGCTCTTTCTAGTAAAGCATCACATAGCATATGCATGTGATGATCACTTTCAATAAAACAGACAAGAGAGAAACATCATATTGATCTGTTTGATCACCTTCAGTGTAAACAGAAGAACTGGAGTTCATTTGAGACCAGATCAAATGAGGTTACTTCACCTGACAATCCCTCTGTTACAAAACATAGTGATGCAGAACTGTCATCTTTCTATAAACTCACTGTCATTCTGTACAGCACTTTGCTTGCAGGCTTCATTTCTGCCAAAATTTTCTGATGAGACATCATTTTTTTATCCTCCATGGGTTCTTTTCTCTCCGATTTCTCAGCATCAGCTCATAAAAGAGAGAGAGAGAGAACTGTGACATCTTAGGACACCGAGTCTTAGAAACTGTTGTGTAAAAGCAAGCAAACAAACAATCAGAAAAGAGAATGAACCTCATTGGTTCTTGCGGAAGCTCAAACAAACGTGCTGCGTGACACAGGAATGAACCTCATTGGTTCTTATATATATATATATATATATATATATATATATATATATAAAGAATTTTTTTATATATATATATTTTTTTTTTTTTTTTGCAGGAATACATACAGAAATGTAACAAAATACACATATCGACAAAAAGACTAATAAAAAAACAATAATATAGGATAGAAGATGAATAAAAAAAGGTAGAGAAAAGAAACACCTTATAAATATAAATATTTGAAATATATAATTCTTCGGGGGTGTTGAGTGTTTCAGTAATTTAACATCTTTTACCCTTTCTCTCGTCCCCCCACTCTCCTCTCCTCCCTCTCTCAACCTCATTGGTTCTTGCTGAAGCTCAATCGTGATGCGTAACACGAGAATGAACCTCATTGGTTCTTGCACATCAAGAGAACATGCTTGAGCTTCTGTTTAACACAACTGATGTATGAGTTGATGAATGTTTATATTTGAATAAAAGCCTAAATTCAATCTGTTCATCATATAAAGCGATCGTGTCTCTTCAGAAAATTTGGACTAAACCGCTCAATTCATATGGAGTAGTTTTACGATCTCTTTATAAAGGTTTTGAAGCGTCAAAGTGTCAGTTACTGTTATACGGCTACATCTCTCTTGACACTGCCTTTATGTTTCTAACCAAATTGACTATAAAACAGAGAAAATGATGCACACAGTAGATGCAAAAACGTTATGATTATCGCTGGGATTAAACGATTCGTAAGGCGTTTACCATGTGCGGGTGGAGCGGGACAGTTGAGCTGTTATCAGAGCACCTCTGTAAAGCAACAACAAGCAGAGGTGCTTCTATTCATTTCACAACATCAATATTACTGAAACGTGGCCGGCAGACAAGAACTGATAACTCAGAGGAGTTATGAAGACCCCGAAGGAATATGTCTGTTTCATTACTGAGCTAAATGTGATGCCGAAACAGACTTCTCCCTCGCTGAATCAGTGCACATCTCTCAAGCTGCGTGTCACACACACACACACACTTCCTGAGGCCTTGAGTTAACCGCAGTCTCTCAATAACTCTCCAGTTGCTAGCCACACTCATGCTCTCCTGCTCTCTCATTGGTGGAGACGGTGAGCCGAGAGCACATATGATTGGAGGATAACATTGATGATTTCAGCAAGAAAATGAACTGAATTACAACACGGAGGAGAGAGAATGAGAGGAAAGAAGAAGTGGTTGGACTGTGTCCCATGTGTTGTTGTGAAGTGAGACCGCTGTTATTCTGTCGAGCCACAGCAGAATCAGGTCAGATTCATTTGTTTTAAGACACACTGTAATGAGTCGGAGGTCAACAGAACAACTCTCACGTCAGACCACTGACCTTGAGATCTCATTAACAACACACACACACACGCAGCAAAGAACAAGGGATATATTTAGCCCTGTGATGTGACAATCATGAGAAATACATTTCAACAGAAGAAATAAAAATCAATAAAATCAATCAAAAACTTATCTATAAAATTCACAATTTGTAAAAATATATTTTTTGATAAACTGAATGAAAACCAAAAAGTTATGTTATTGTTTGACTCAGCAAGAATGGATTAAATTTTATCAAAATTGATGCATTTATAAATGATACAAAAGATTTCCATTTCAATTAAATGCTGAACTTTCTATTCATCAAAGAATCCTGAAATAAAGCATCACGGTTACCACAAAAATGTTAAACAGCAAAAACTGTTTCAACATTGGTAATAATAAGAAAACCAGCACATTAGAATGATTTCTGAAGGATCACGTGACAGTAGACATGTGCCGGTATTCGGTAATGCGATAAATCGCGGTAATGAATATGCACGATATTGTTATCGCGGCCACTTCAAAATACCGTGAAAAATAATAGATTTGAATTTAGACTTTTAGAACACGCATTAGCTAATTTTCTATCAACCGCTTAAACACTGCGTATATGCTCCGCAAAACACGTGCGCACTCTGATGTAAACAATCCCCACATGTATAAGCACTGTGTGCACGCGGCGCAGTGCGCACTCTAGTCTAATGTAAACAATCCTCACATGGAGTAGAAGCATTGCGGAAGGAGGAACGCTGCCGACGATTTACCCCCCCGCAGGGCTGCCAACTCTCACGCACTCAACTTGAGACTCAAGCGCCTTTCAGACAGGACGCAGAATACTCGCGGGGACGTTTGCTGCGTCGACCAAAGCACGCCGGGGTCAAAGTTAAAAATAGTTCAACTTTTTATTTGCAAAATAGCAAATCGCGTTCCGCGTTCTGTCTGAAAGCCGCTTTACGGAATTGACACTTTTCACACGCTCTCACGCAGAGAAAAATCACGGAGCAAAGAGGACACTGACACCGACAGACTAGACAGAGCAGGTTACTTTTGATATGAAAAAAAAAGGTTCTGTCCATTGTGACAGATCGCTGCGCCTCAGTTCAAGTAAACCGATCATCTGTTACTTTTTATTTAAAGATACAGTACAACTTACCTTAAGGTTTATGCCTCATACAAAATGTCGATCAATCAGTGTTTTTCACGGAAAGAGGTCAATAAAACTGCAGGAGAACAGTTATGTCACAGAACGTTACATTTACCTTAGGAAAGCCATTTAATGACCAGCACTTTAGTTGACTAGAAAAAATTGTCATGTTGCTAAATATGTGCACTTTATTACATATTAATTCTATGTTTACTTGTCATTACATAATTGTTATTATAATGAAAACCGCATTATATTTAATTTCTCTCTGTTTACAGCATTATGTGAGATATATTTTTTTCTTGAGAAAAATTAACATGCAGACTGTAGCCTACCTAATATTTATCCAAATGAGTCAATATTGAATTAAGATTAAAATCAAATACAAGAATTTATTTGAATACAAACAGTAACCTACCAGTCATTGTACCATGTAAACATTGTAACACGTTGTCACTAAACTTAATAAAATTCTGTTTAGTTACCATGTTTTGAAAATCACAATTACACATTGTGATGCAAGTTGTTTTTTTAGATACCCGCAATCCATCTGTTTCTCTTGAGCAATTAAAATATCGTGATAATACCGTATACCGTGATAAAAGCTCATTCAATTAATCGCAGCACGAAAATTTGATACCGGCACATGCCTACGTGACAGAGAAGACTGGAGTAATGAATCTGAAATTCAGCTTTGCATCCATTTTTTTACAGTCTATGTTTGCATCACAAGAATAAATTACATTTTAAAATGTATTCAAATAGAAGACAACTATTTTAAATTGGAATAATATTTCATAATATTACTATTCGTACTGTATTTTTGATCAAATAAATGCAGCCTTGGGAAACATAAGAGATCCCAAACCTCTTTCAATCGCAGGAATTTTTGTACAAAGCAATTAAAGTAAACATTAATATAATAATTAAAAGTGCTTGAGCAAATAATTTAGCCTCACATTTCATATTTTTCTGTTTTTTTTAACCCATAGAATCAATTAAAAGTGTATTAGAGTAAACGCTGATGCCATGCTGATACTGTGTAATACATTTTTTTTTATTTTTTTTTTATAAAAAGCCTTTTAACTATAATCTCCAAAAGCAAACTTTTGGACACCACCCTATATTTAGCACTAGTTTATGTGTTGATAGGGGTCATCTTACTGTGCAGTGGCCAGTTCTACCATCACAAGACATCTGCTGCTGCTGGCAGGGACCAGTGGACAGAAACAGGGCACATCTGTGCAGACTTACACCACCGGCACTGGGCGACGAGGTCACGGGGGAGCACGTGTTTATGAAACATTTGCTGCTTAAAAGCTGTGAGCTACGGGCAACATGAGGAGTTCAAAACAGATTGACAGCATGGCCTTTAATGGCTCATATGGGTGGACTCTTGGTTCAGATGGTGGTCTGGGCTCCTGGCGCTTTTTCCTGGGTCGACCCGTGGATTTTCACACGTTCCACTCCAACACCTCCCATCTACCAGTCAGTCTGCGCTGGCACAGGGCAGCTGGCATGAAAACGTCACCCTCACATCCCATCAGCCGCCACATAGAGTCAGCTGGCATCATGCTGGCATGACTATGCACAATCTGGACTGGGAGCAATCAAGATTGCGAGAGATGGAAAGGAAAACTTGACTAGTTGTTCTTGTAATACCAAAAAAAAAGAAAAAAAAATGGATTTAAAACAATCTTGTTCACCATGGATTTATTGAACAGACACCTGATTATTTGCAGAATCAGTACGGCGCAGCTCAGCAGAAGCAGCATTAAGATTCAGTTCAATAGTTCATTCCTTCAAAACCGCAGAGAAGACCGATGTTTGACCTGAGCCGTGATCCACACATCCATTTGAAATTCCCGTCATGTTCGGGCTCAGGTGGGATATCTGTTTGCTTCCAGAAAGTGAGCCAGGATAAAACCATCCAAGCATACGGTACCGGAGAGGAAAGTGCTGCAGATGACTGCCTCATATTAATTAGTTTCAGCCGCAATCAGGTTATTTTACCCTGAATTGTTTGTATTGAAATGTCTGTGATTATTTTAGGAGGTAATTGTGATAGTATGGTATTATGTACATTGCCACAGTGAGCTTGAGATTTAAAACCTCTCATTCTGGAGGGGCACATCTCTATTGCAGTCCTGATCATATAGCATTCATCACTCCGAGCATAATAGCGCTCATCTCTACGAAACTTTCTAAGAACAGCCGTCAGTCCTGAGAAACAGCCTTGAGTGTTTATTTCGATGAGGTGACAAAGGAACTGTGGAAGATTCATTTGATGGAATTGTTGCTGATGGTTCTGGACTTTCATGGTAGTGCGGTCCATTGTCTAGTCCTTTAAATTACTCCCTATTTGAACACGTCACGTTGTGTGACAGTTGCAATCATGTACTGCTGCTGAAGAAAGAAGAGATGATGAACATTGTTCTGCTTTGAAAGCTTATGATTATCAGAAATAACATGCCATTGAATGAGAGAGAGTGAGCAGCACTCAGGTAGAATGAATGACTTTCTGAATCAGACTTTTATTTCCATCCTCCTGCCTGCAGTCTGATCATCTCAACCACTAGGTGCAGAAGTGTCATAGGCCCAAACCCTTAACATCACGCTCACAGTCCTCAACTCTTCTTTTGGTTTTCAACTAATCTGATCCTATATATTGTGTGCAATACATACAACCGCTCAGTGCAGTACATACAGTATAATACACATAGTATGCTGTGTTGTGTAAATCTATCCATCCAACCATCTCAATCCTAAGAGTTCTGAGTTGGTCTTTACTCTTTCACCATCACTGTTTTCACTGTCTTCCTCCATCTGGACACAACAGATGGTGGATGAACACAAGATGGGGCCGTTAACAAGCGGCCATATTCTCGATAATACTGTCTAAGGTGAAGTCCAAAGCTCTGTCATTATTCAAAGTCCATTTCACTTTTCAAACCAAAATCAATCAATCAATCCATCCATCCACCCACCCATCCATCCAACCAACCAACCAACCAACCAACCAACCAACCAACCAACCAACCAACCAAACAGTTATGTTGGATAATGGCTAAAGACATGTTTTGGTGTGCTGAAACATTCCAGAAAGCAGCTCTAAGGGGTTTTTTTCTATCATATAACAGCCCTGTCCTGTCTTTCTTAAGCCACTGGTTAACATACGACCACATGGCTGACCAGCCAAAGCAGTAAGAGCTTTATATCATCAGTCGACGTGCAAGATGAATCCAGTACCAACACCCGTGTGGCTGGGCGAGCAGCACAGAGAAAGGATTACATAGCTGCCGTTAGTTTTGATTTACAAACTAATGCGACATCTCTGGGTTTATCTTCGATTTATTGTGGGTGTCTATACTGGCCTGCAAGGGTCAGAGATTACGGCAGTAAATACAGAAGCAGTATTAGCCACAACACTTGGACTGTTTGTCAAGGTGATGACTTTTAAAGTGCGTATAAACACTTTTTGTCTTGCTGTGTGTCCTCAAAGTCATTGCGTGTCTAATTGTATATCATGCTGTTGGTCTGACAGATGCCTAGTGGTCTGGCATTGTACATTCGCAGGACTGTCAATCACAAAATCACGACACAAACCCTGATATAAAGCGACACTATTCAATACCACAATCAAAGTATTGGAAGAAATACTGAAAAAACATGAACGTCTAATCACAAAGCATTTAATTTGTTTTTGTTTTTTACACATTTTTGTCTCAATTACAGCAAACCTCAAACATCAGGAGATTGAAGTGATCCTTAAATGGATAGTTCACTGAAAAATGAAAATTCTGCCATCATTTACTCACCCTCAAGTTGTTTCAAACCTAAATGAATACATTTCTTCTGCTGAACACAAAAGATGTTTTGCAGAATGTCGGAAGCCAGACAGTTGATGGACCCCATTGACTTTTTTTCCCTACTACGGAAGTCAATGGTCCATCAACTGTCTGGCTTACGATATTCTGCAAGATATCTTCTTTTGTGTTCAGCAGACGAAATACATTCATTCAGGTTTAAGGCAACTTGACGATAAGTAAATGATGGCAGAATTTTCATTTTTAAGTGAACTATTCCTTTAAGTTAATGCGATATACTTTGACTATTTTTAAATGAATTGGCATTTAAAGTACCAATGCAAAGCACAATCTGCATTTCTCAAGTTTCATTTTAAAGATCTGTCTGAGCCATATTAAAGGCTGAAGGGGTGTATAAAAGAGAATGAACAATAGTTTCTCTGAAGAAAAGTTCTTTATCTAAGTGTTTCATGAACACACAAACATTATACTGTAGGTGTCTACAAAATGTCTGAATGCCGAGTATAATCTTTGGTTCCCCTGCTTTAGGTTCATACTAATAAACACATCCCACCTAATTACATAAATACAAACGCAAGCCTGTGGAAATTACAATGCGGCTAAATACTTTACGAGAGGTTCTCTCCAGAGAGAAAGCAATCTCCTAAGTGAACCACAAATGAAATGCTGAACAACATTTTAAAATTTGACAGACACTGAGCCTGCAACATGATCACACTGCAGACAGACTCTTAAATGAAACAATTTCCCACTGTTTATGCATGCTGCATTGCAGCACAGTGGCGTTGCACCTTTGTGAAATACACCGCTTCCGTGCAGACAGTTGAAAGGGCAGCACAGCTGTTACACTCTCAACCTTTTCTGCAGTGAGTAACGCACGCACACACACTAGTGGAGTTAATTAATTAGATGGCAAATGAGAAACTTCCAGCAAATCAAATAAATCAAACAACGAATTTACCTAACAAAGCTAAATTAACAAATGCATTTTTACTTTAGATTATAAATGCTAAAATAAATGTTTAAAGCCAGTATTAATTAACTGTGCAAATTTTAAATGCTGTTCGTCAAGTCTTGTTTGCTGGCCTTTTGATACTAATAAGTTGTTAATAAAGTTACAAATTGAATTTAAAACTTAAGTTCCAATATCAAATTAACAAACATAATTTCCATATATATATATAAAGCTGGCAAAGCTGTTATATATATATATATATATATATATATATATATATATATATATATATATATATATATAACAGCTTTGCCAGCTTTGATAGCAAGCAACAGCAGTATTAGACCTGTCCTATTGTAATCACTGAAGCCATCACTCGGTTTTATTACGAGTTTTCACACATACGGTTTGATTCCTGCAGTTCTCTTACAAATGCTCCCATTATAATCAACGAACCCGGCTATACTGCACAATAAATCTCTTATTTACACCATGTATACACCTTGTTGATTATAATGAGTGTTCTAGCTTTGTTACATCACCCGCTTGCGGTGTGCATAGGTGTTGAACTGTGCACAGTGCATGACATCTAGTGAATCCAAAATATTTCCAAATTACAGCTGATGCATTTTGTTTTGGGCCTAAGGCTTAGTGATGTTTATTCAGTAATTTTATGCTCCCTTGAACAAGAGAAACTTAAAACATGCATTAGGCAACATTAATCTAACTTATTAGGAGCGGTTTGCCATACTGATGAGCTTATAGAATCATTTAATTTAAACATCTCTGATTTGCCAATATTTAGTGCTTCTCCACTGCACATAATTTAAAAAAAAATTTTTTTAGAAGTGTGCATGCTATGAACTCCATGATGTGACACAGTGTGTCTGAAACCAAATATATCATTGCAAATTTAGCCTAGGCCAGAGGCTAAACAGTTCTGAGCTTTAGATGCACTGAAAGGGAGAGACGCTGGGATAAACGGATGGATGGATGAATGAATTGAAAGATAAAAGCTGGCGGAGGACAAGGGGTTGGCTTTCATCAGCCGGGATAACTGGGACACTGCGGTTAAAACTCTGTAAATCCACTTTTTCTGATCAAGTGGGATTATCGTGGCCATCGCTCAGCTTAAAGTGTGTCCTGGAGTGCTCACTTCACTTCAAACAATCACCGAGCCTGGAAACACAACCTAATAAGAGCATCTGCTTGCAAACATCTCATGTAAATGTTGCTCTTTTCTGCCATACCTTCACTTTAACCTGTCCTCATAGCATCTGCAAGCACGTCAACATGCTAGGGTGGTTGCCAGGGCGTTGCCATGGTGTTCTCGGGTCAGTTGCATAAACTGCTAAGACTAGTCTTACAAGTTAGTCATCAACTTTTTTTAAGTCAGTTACATAAAAACATAGATCGGTCTAATTTGATACCAAAAAGTAAGACTGATTACCCTGAACTAACTGCTTGGTGGACATCGTTCTTAAGACACAATCTTAACAGAATGGCTATGTTTATGGCTATGTTCAAACATCAGGAGATTGAAGTGATCTTTAAATGGATAGTTCACTGAAAAATGAAAATTCTGCCATCATTTACGATGTTGTTGCTAGCACATTGTTTACAGACCCACATCAAAAATTCACCCCCATGTTTCCCTAAAAATAGACAGGGAAAACATATCTAGCAGAAGGACTTGTTTTTACATTATTTGATGAGCCAGACAAGAGACTGGTCATTATACTGGATAATTAAAGGCACAATAATTGAAAATTAAAGCAACATGCATCTACCGATGATCATCCTAGACATCTTTGCCAGCATGAATAAATTACATTGTAAATTAAATTAGAAATGATTTTACATTGTAATAATTTTTCAAAATATGTCTATTTTTACTGTATTTTTGATTAAATAAACAGCCTTGGTCAGCGTTAGAGACTTTTTTTTCAAAAACCTTAAACTTGCTGACCTCAAACTTTTGAACGGTAAAGTAACATTGACATTCACTCTCCAAGTTATGCAATGCATGCTGGGAATTAGAAATCCACTGCCCGGTTTAAGTTTATGCAACAAAAATTTCCAACATTAATGCATTAAGCAAACTTCCATTTAACAAATTTCAAGCAGACTGAACCCATTGAAATTAAGCTGACAGTATGTTCAAGCAAGCAGTAAAAATCATTGTTTGATTGCACTTTAAAAAAATGCAATGTTCGATGTCTTAAATTTATACACAGAAAAAAAAGATACATTACAATGCATAACAATAGTCTAAAAAACTACAGATTAAAGAGATTTGAGTATCAAATATCTGACAAAACAAATCAATTCTTGGCACTACAGTGTATATTAAACTGGGAAAGTGATGGCAAATAAAGTAGCTCGTGTTTTGAAGAACTCGCAGGTAAATCCCATTCAGCAGACATACAGTTTTCCAAAGAGAGACTTCTCAATCCTTTCAAATCTCTTCACTCGCACCTTCGTGTCGCCTTATTTTCCTGCTATTGATTGAAAGCCTGATTGACTTGAATTAAATGCCTATTGATTGAAGGCAAATTCCCCATTTAAGGACGATCTCCAGATAAAGGGAGAAACGCAGATAAAAGCAAACAATCAAAAAGCTGCAAGCCAATTCTTGTTTACTAAAAGATTTAGGGAAAAACACTGCTCTTTGATCACCAAAATCCCACATTAATTAAATTCAATAGCCTCCATTCAGAAGTGTGTTTTCCAATAACAGGTGTTTGTAGTGTTAGACACATATTTTTGTTATTGGCGTGCAACTTTCACGATATCTACTTTCACGAGCACTCGAGCATGATAATTTGCAGGTTGTGTACATACCGTGGTGTGTGTAGCACGGGCTCCATTGATGGTGTGCTTCCAGAGCTGATCTGAAGACTGACGCGCTGCTGAGGTTAAGCTAAGGCAGAACCGAGATCACGTGACCGACCTTAAAGAGAGTAGGCCACCGGGCTAATGTATTTAACGAAAAGATCCAAATGACCGATGATGCAGAAAGAGCAAGTGCCAGATGAAAAGCTTGAGCCACACAAGAGGATTTGAAGCTGCTCGTCTGGCACTGCGAAGCAAGGCTAAACAAAACAGGGGTAAGAGATATTGACAACATGAAGAGGCAATTGGAATGAACGAGTGATATATTACCTAGCTAACAATGAGGACTAACACTAACAATTTCTCTCTGTTCTTCAGCAAGTTCAAGTTTTCTGCAGCATTTTCCCGTCACTGTTTGATCTCTGAAACTATTGCTTTGTTCCAAAACATTTCGACTACCTGAAATGAAACCCCAGAAGTGATACATTTTTGAAGGCTGTTTACATCCAAAAGCAAAAAAACATACAAACTTTAAGTTTCTCATAATATACACTGCATAATATACAGGTGCATTCTTTTCACACAGTGTCTAAAATAGTTCGGTCTCTCTAAACCCTTCCTTTCCAAGGGCCTACTTTGCTCTGATTGGTCAAATGGCCCAGTCTATTGTGATTGGTCTACCACTTACAGTGTGTGTCAGAAACATAAACGCTAATATATACAGAAACGAGGTCGTTGGTTTTACAGTATCAAGTCTGTGTCTTCATCCTTTGGAAATGCATGCAGAAAAGTGGAATTGCTTTCGCAGCATAGAAAACAGCGGCAAATCTTCCAGGCCTCAGCTACAACCACAGAGTTTGAGGCCGGTCAAAGTGAAATATTGTTTGTGGGCAGCTAATGAAGACCATATGCATAATGCATCTATGTGACAAACCTACGTAGCTTCGTGCAGAAAGCAAGACTGGAATTACTGATGACTGGTTTCAGGCAGTTCAGAATCGGTTCTCTCTTTTGGGAGACAATAGCGCCATTTATCAGGCACTTTGATCTTTGAAACTTTGCAGACCTTTTACATGCACAAATAGCTAAATAAAGTTCCTTTCACACAGAGATTCCAGAAAATACACCAATAATGTGTCCCGAGATCGTTTGATTTTGGTTCATTCACACTGCCAGTGATTTTCTGGAATCTGTGCGTGCGTTCACACAGCTCCTGTAAAGATTCTGTTGCTAATGTGGAACATGAACGTTGATCTGTATTTAAACCCCCGGTCAAAGAGTTGCACAATAACTACGTCATTGCGACGACACGTGCGTCATCACTATGACACACCCCTACCAGCATTGGTCCTGCCTTTTGTTCACACAGGGCGCATTTCCGGGGCTGATCCAGGCAATGTTACAAGGTCCCCATTTCGGGATCAATTGCGTTCAGAAGGCACTCTAGCAATATGCCAATTTTCTGGGAATTTAAGGTAATACTTTCTTCGTGAAATTATGCTGCCTATGTTTTGAAACAGCCGCCGCATCTGGAACAAATTCTTTAAAATGCTGTCTAGATGGGCAGCTCATATGGTTTTACGACAGAGCCTACGATTTAATATCTTCAGGTGTGGCCGCATTTGCAAAATTTAACGGACAAAAAAGGTCCATTGTTTATTGACAAAGTAGTGATGTATAAAGAACATCTCACACAGAAGTCTTTTAAACCAAGCAGCTTTCTGTTGGTCAACATGTCAAACCTGCATGACCTTAAACATGTTGCAAAATCTGTGTGGATCTTTTGCGCTCATGTGAAATTGGAATCCTACTGAAACGACTGGATTTCTTCCATGAAAAGTATTGCTTGCTTACTATGTGACGGTCAACACAGATATAGATTGTGAAAGAGGGAAAACACATACTGTATATACACACATAAAAATGCCACCGCACAACACACATTCTTGCCGCTGATGGCTAAACACCTGGGGTTAACAGTGACCCAGAAAAATAATCACTTCAGGTACTCACAAATAAACCTGACAGCATACAACCATCTACACTAGACCATTTTGAAACAATGGAGCTAAAAACCTATAAGAATGAAAAACAAATCAGTGTTTTTCCTACAGTAGATTGCAGTTTATGGTGTAGGTAAAGCTATCGAAAGGGAAAGAAGAACTTGTGATGTGGTACAGGCCAAAATCCCCATTTTAATGGGTATACAGACATTATGTGTTTAAAACTTGTCATCTTTGGCAAATTTTCTAATTTATCATCTAGTTTTCATTACAAAAAAAGTGACTCTAAAGCTTAAAAAAGTGTGTCATATTTATGGAAAGTGGCCTATATGAAGCTCTACAGATATATCTGAATAATAAAAGTGCCGTTCGGGCACATCTGTGTTCTGTCCTGTTTGCAGTGGGTGGCGCGGGATGATATTTCTAGACTGAGGTTGAAAAATAGACTCTGAGATGGCTTACCAACCGTGGTGCAGAATACTAATAATGTAGGCTTATATTTATGGCAGGGTGCTGTCTGTGGTCTGGAGCCAAAAATAAACCACACCAGAGTGAAGCAGTGATGATAAAAAAACCACAACACAATTCAACTGGGACTCACAACTAATAGTGTCAAGCCAATTACAATAATGAAAACTACACAGGGGGAGGACATAACTACATTTTTTACCTAAAAGAGAAAACCGACTGTAAAAAATACAGTGGTAACGCAATATAGAGCCATGGCCAAGCTGATGACAACACAATTGTATTATGAATTATCGTCTGGCATTTAAGAATAACGGTCTCACGAATCGTGAGTGTTAAGACAGAAATGCTTTATTTCAATTTAAAGTTTAGTATGTAAACATCATAAGAGTTCGATTCGTTAATGTAAATGAGTTCAAACTGTTTGTTTCAATTAATCGATTCAAAACTGATTCAATTGTTTCTTTACTAAATCACTAAAACCTATGCCTGGATGTGTCCATGTGGTATTTTACATATATTACAACATTTTAGTAAAACAAATAAAGACAAAAATAGTTTTTCTTAAAAAAATTGTCAGTAAAGACGTTTATAATGAAGATTTTAAACGTTCGATTTATCCAAAAATCATTAAAAAGATTGTAGTATGGTTTCCACAAACATTAAGCAACCATTTTTAACATTAGCAATAAGAAATGTTTCTTGAGCAGTAAATCATATTAGAAGGATTTCTGAAGGATCATGTGACACTGAAGACTGGAGTAATGATGCTGAAAATTCAGCTTCGCATAACAGGAATAAATTACATTTTAAAATATTTTCAGAAAGAAAACAGTTCTTTTAAATTGTAAAAATATTTCACAATGTTACTGTGTTTTTACTGTATTTTGACGAAATAAATGCAGTCTTGGTGAGCATACAGTATGAGAGTTCAAAAAAACATTTTTTTTTATTATAGACACCAAACTTTTAAATGGTAGTATAAAAGAAAATGATTAAATGTTAATAATTATTCTAAATAAATAAAAAAAATCAGAGCAACATAAAAAGCAACGCAATTTCACATTAGTATCAATATATATATTGAATATTGTCAAAAAAGGCTGAAAAAATATATATAACAGATATAAAAGATATTTAAAAGCATAAATTAGGATCAATAAGGCACACTGATGTAAAGAGTAAAAAACCTTACATGAATAGACGTGATTTTTTTGTTTTACACCATGTGTTATTGTGACAAAGTGTCTGTCGTTGTCCTCCGGCAGAAAGTCCACCAACCTCTTTCAAGCTCCCAGTATGAGTAGATTACATTTTCACAGGCGGTAAATTGAAATTTGGTCTTTTCTTGCCCTCACCATGAGGCTGATAGCTGTCCTCTCCCATCCCGTGTCCAGGTGACGTATCGGCTGGAGCTTAAGCTAAAGCTAAAGTCTTTTCATTAAAGACGACTGGCGACCAACCGACCAGCAGGGGGTGAAAAACAGGCTTACAAATGTGTACAAATGCTCCAAAAACCCAGATAATAAGTGATTTGTTAATGATTCCATTTTCATGGCATTAATGTCTATCAGTGGTTCTTGAACACATTTTTCTGCATTCTGTTGCCTCCACGTGTGTATACCCAGAGGAAAAATGTATTGCTGCTTTTCCTAAGCTCAGGAGACTTAGTTGTGATCTCTCATTGTTGTATCAGGTATATTCAGATGTTTCTCCTAAAATTTCTCCTAAACACAAATGAGATATGAGAACTATTTGAGAGCTTAAGAGTAAAAACTGAGAAAGTGGTAGAAGAAACAGAGAACATCTCTTTTATGGCAAGCCGTTTTAGCTTTTATTCATTTCCAGGATATGGATTCTTGATATCAACAATTGCATTTTTTGATATCAACAATTACATTTTTTTGATATCAACAATTTAATTGCTGATTACTGTAATTGTATTTTCACTAGTAAAATGTCACCATAGGCTACCATTCAAAATGAATTGTTGATATCAAGAATTGATTTTTTACTAGTAGAAATATCATTTTTGATATCAATAATTACATTGTTACTAGTAAAAATGTGAATTCCTGATATCAATAATTAAATTGTCACTAGTCGAAATGTCTATTCTTGATATCAACAATTCAATTGTTACTAGTAAAAATTATCATTTTTGATATCTGAAAATGTGTTTCTGATATCAATATTATTTCAGATATCTAAAATGGCTTTCTTACTAGTAACAATCACATTCATGATATCAGAAATTAACATTGTCACTAGTAAAAATTGAATTATTGATATCAAAAATGAACATTGTTGCTAGTAGCAAATCAATTGCTGATATCAAGAATAGACATTTCAACTAGTAACAATTGAATTCTTGATATCAAAAATAAAGGTTTTTACTAGTAATAATTGTATTTCTGATATGTGAAATTGGAATTTCAACTAGTAAGAAATCAATTCTTGATATCAACAATTGGTTTTGAATGGCAGCCTATGGTGACATTTTACTAGTGAAAATACAATTGTTGATATCAAGGATGTAATTGTTGATATCAAGAATTGAATTGTTGATATCAAGAATTCATATCCTGGAAATGAATAAAAGCTAAAACGGCTTGCCATACCTCTTAAGTCTTGCTGCAATCTCTTTCAAGACTCCATTATATGACTATTTGATTACTAAGTGGTTGCTCTTATAAGCTCATGAGACTTACTCGAGATTCTCAAATATCTCTCATTTTAGTATCAACAGTGTCTCAGATGTTTCTCCTAAAATTTCTTAGGAGAAATAAAAGTAGCTCAACTGAGACAAGAGAAAGTTCTGAGAAAAAGGAGTCCAAAATAATAAAAAAAAATGTATAAGCCATGTATGAGCTTGAGATATAGTAATGTAACAAGTAAACAAATCACTCTAGACAGAAAAAAGAAGGCTGACACTGTTTCTATTGAGCCAGACTTGCGATATGCATCATTAGCAATCAGGAGTAATCACACCTTGTTTTCACGTCATTTTGAATGTTTCATATATGAGGCTAGAGAACAACATGTGCGCTGTAGGTGCTAAATTATTTCTCACACATCAAAAACCATCTCAGCCACTGCAACTGACCCAGATGGAGGGTTTGGAGGCTTTTAGCCTTAAGGCGGGTGGGGACAGTGAGCTAGATTAAAAAAAAAGGACGATCTCTTTCTCCGTTCACTTTCAATCTCTGTCTCTCCCTTTCTGAACAACAGCATGTTAAGATGCAGCTCAGCAAGAATCTGGCTCTTAAATCTCTTCACACAGCTGACATTAAAGACAGCTCATGTCCAGCGGCAATACAAGGGACATGGTTCACATCCTCGAGACATCTATAAGAAACGTGCATCTGCAGTGATGACAGAGCCTGTGAGGAGAGGTGTAGCAGACTCCCATGATGCTCTATACACCACAATCACGTGAAGCTCTCTTGAAGACATCACATTTACGAAGACAAAGCCGTGGATCTTCATTAGCGGGAATCACTGAACTGTCAACAGCTAAATAATAGTCTGAGGACGCCAATGGGTTATTATACAGCTTGTATCAGGGGTTAGAAAAGCATATAGGGAGCTGAAAGCAGGAGAGCTTGTTTTTGGGAGATCATATTGAAGATGTTTTTAGTAATGATGGAACTCATGAGGCAAATGAATTAAGTATAAATTCTTGACTTCAGCCATTTGGCTAATGTCAGACATTCACTACCACAACTTAATATCAGCCAACCCAAAACATATTGCTTAATGTGTTCTTGGGATATCTTCTTGTAAATAGTTAAAAAAGCCTGTCTGGTTTTTACTTTTGTAACAGTGGTATAGCTACAAATTGTGAATACAAATAAACAGTGGTATACATATACAGCTTTCAGACTAATCAGCTCGAGGTATGTAAAGCTTGCCGGCTAAAAAAAAAAAATCCATATTTTATTCAATATTGTATATATATTATATTATATTATATATAGATAGTTATTATATTATCTTTGTTTACTTATATTTGACAATTTAATTGGCATTTTATTTTATATATTACTACACATATAAAGAGATTCTTTGATGTTATCTGTACAAACTATTAAAAATAATTTTCGTTACTTGAAATAAAGCTGAAGTAAATATTAGATGATATTAGATGAGAAACTTAAAAGAAAATGAGAAACCTTGCCTTGGTAACTAACTGATATAAGTATAGGTTAAAGTACTGAAATCATTCAAATTTGAGCTACTTGCTAAATGGAAATATTTAATAAAAAAATAATAATAATAAAAAAAAACTAATAAAAATTTCAAAAAAATCACATTAGAAATGTACTAAAACAAACTAAAATGAACAAACTGAAAATATAAAAATAAAAGACAAGTTAAAATATCAAGAAATACTACAATAGTATATAAATACTACTAAAATGACACTGACGCAATTTTGTAGGATTTATAATCAGGCACCAAAGTCCAACTCATTAAAAGTTCTTCTAGCCAACAGAACAGAAGGGAGATAAAGTTGGGTCCCAATTCGCATACTATCCGTCCTAAATAGTATTCGAAATTAGAATTGGCTTGTCCCAAATCGTAGTATCTTTGAAATGAGTTTTTCAAAGATACCCAGATGTCTTTTTCCGGTTAGAATCCGGAGTGCAGATAGATCCGTGCACACTTTAACAGCTAATATTGCTCACAACACATTGCGAGTTGGACGAGGTTTAGATTAGAACTACAAACACAAATAAAAAGTGATAAACTACAAACATGGCGGATGTGCAAGTCCGACGGTCAAGTATAGAGGTTTAGATAAAATTTTGTGTCGTTAATAATCATAATCTAACCTGACGAAAAGTTGATTCAATTTTATCCACTCTATATTTAAAGCTGCTGTCCGTAACTTTTTTGGGTTAAAAATTATCCAAAATAATAATAATTAAAAAAAACATAACCAGCCAGTGTTAAAAAATATCTGCTTACCTTTGCTCGATTCAAAACGGTAAGCTTGTAATAATTATTTTAATTCCAGTGGTACTGGTGGATTTCCGCGGGAAATTCGAGCATGTCTTTGCGTCATAACGTCACATCTGTACACATAAAGGAGTCCCGGCAAGTAGGCTATATTGCGTGAGCGGATGGAGTTGGAAGCTTTTAGCTTTTTCTCACAGCTCTTCAAATAATTAAACTCATGGCGGATCCAGAAAGGTTCAAAGGACAACCACCAGTGACAACTGAAGTTTCACCGGTGGTAAAACCCAGGAGAATTCGGACTTCAGAGTGGGTAGAGAAAAAAAGAAATTGTAACCGGACCCACGCGAAATCAAGGATTAACATTGGCAGGGCTTTTGAAAGGTGGCGTGAACTCCGTGATATTTGAAGGGGTTCAAAACGGACGAAGAAACTGCTTTTTTTCTGTTGGACGGGTAAGACATTTCAATAGTTCTATCGTGTAGCTGCTAATAGTAGCACACTTGTTCGCTTAAAGGAACACTCCGACTTTTTGGGACTTTAGCCTATTCACCTTATCCCCCAGAGTTAGATAAGTCCATACATACCTTTTTCATCTCCGTGCGTGCTATAAGTCTGTTTGACGCACCCACCGCTCAGGTGCTGCGGTTATCACTCCGCCCAAGTAGCAGTGCTTCGCCTTCAGAGAATATAGTTCCCAGTATTTATACGGTTAAAATATGTCTGTGTCTCATGTGACTTTGTTTTTTGTACACACTGTGACTATACAAATCACAACATGTAAATAGGAAAATGTTTGCGCTATTTTGTCACTTATTTGGATTAGTATGCTAGCTGCAACCATTTACATCCAGTCTTTGTGCTAAGCTAGGCTAGCGGTGGGTGCGTCAAACAGACTTATAGCACGCACGGCGATGAAAAAGGTATGTATGGACTTATCTAACTCTGGGGGATAAGGTGAATAGGCTAAAGTCCCAAAAAGTCGGAGTGTTCCTTTAATTCACACAGTTAAGTAGTTTTCTTTGTTGTGGCTTTTTTCGTTTTGCTATTATGGTAAATATGAATTATTTTGTGCTAGCTATGAGAGGGAGCAAATCACTCTACTTCAAGAAAACCAAACCCGCCGCCTCCATTGTCAAGCATTGGATCTGAATCAGATCGGTAAAGTGAAAATTATCCTTTTCCCAAAAATTATTAGAGTTATATTATGTAAAACACGTTTATGCATAACAGGGATTCAGTTCATAAACCGTTTATTTCATAGCACTATGACTACTTGTTAGTATCCACACCGTCGCGGTGACTGACAGACACGCAGTGTTCTCAAAACAGTGTGTTCATCCGCGCTGTTTCATGCCGATGTACAACTCACGCAAAGTTAATAATTCCGCGAATAACTGCAATTACAGATTTCAAACAGAGATGGCGACAAAGAGGAAAAACGCCGGACTGCAGCTTTAATCTGCAACAGCATTGTGAACTTTTGTAAAGATATGTTTGGTCCTTAAATTTAAATGCATCATTAAGCAAATTGCACACACAAGGACAGTTCTCCACATGAAAGACCAACGACAGGCAGATCAACGCACTACTACATTTCTCTCCGAAACGGTAGGAAATCAGATAAAATTTTTTTTTTTTGGGTGAAGCCCACCAATAACGTTGTGGCCGAAATGTTTACTACGACCAACAATACAGTATCCTGACAAACTCCAGTGATAAAAAAAAATTCACAGTCAGTGTGAAAGGCCCATAACTTATTCTTCCTTTGGGCAGTTCTTGGCCAATTCTGCGGTCCAGAGGATGCTCTACAGCGCTGAATGACCTTTCATGATAATTACAGCAACTCCACTGTCCTCAGGCTCCTCAACCTAAAAGTAGCTGCTATGTATTATGTAACCCAGCGATGGCAAAGGCACACGTTTGATTTAAAGCATCAGACATGTCCTCTGACAAGGACAAGCATGTTGGCTGTGAGATTTCTATAAACACGGACAACGTCCAGATCTCACACTGTTGTTGGTCATAGTAAGCTGGATGTCGTAAATCTGATCACAAACGGAATGAATTGTTTGCATGGCTCAAATACATAACTATAGGCCAAAAATGGAGGAAGATGCTCTTTTTAGGTAGAGATTGTGTAGCAATGTAGGAAGCCATGCTAACCAGCCAAAATACAGTGGTCAACATTTGAAGTGGATCAAAAAAGTTAATCAAAGTTGTGCTAAGACAAGAACGGGTATTGTTCCAAAGTCATGTATAACTTATATTAACTTATAACTATATGTTTAGTCTATGATAATATCGTAATTTTCGTTTTAAGGATGTAGAAGCTGACATCGAATATGTCACTCACTCACTTTACAAAAACGGGTGTTGAGACTTCACTCTTTCACTGCATGATGTATTCAAGTAGAATGAGTCAGAATGCCCCCAAATTCAATATGTAGGAAGAAAAATGTATTGTGTTACAGCAATATCAACACAAGCAAACATGCTGTTTCCCCTATTATCAGCACTATTGCAAATATGATATTCATTTAAACAACAGTTCAATAAACAAGTTAATACTGTGTTACATTATAGAAACAATATTGTCAATATTTGCTCTATTTCACCAACGAAAATAGTTTCAAACAAAGCCGCAACAGAACAGTTGTGCATCTCTGAGAAACACAGTGGTGATTTGTTCCTGAATTAATCAGCGTTTTTGGTCAAATCAATAATTCAATTGCTTAATTCCTGAACAAATCGGAATGAATGAATGACAGGCCTAAACCAGTCAAGGCACCTGCACAAAAACACACTCAGAAAACATTTGTCTAATTATCGTCATCGACAAAATCCTAGAAAATATCCAGATGCAAATTTCTCTCAATATCGCACACCCCTGCGACCTGGCTTCTAACTTAACCAATTGTGAGAGTTTGGGGCGGGACTTATGATATTGAAACTTGAAACAACAACTTGAAAGATCTCTGAATCAACAACGCGACATAATTGTGCCCATCTACCGAGGCACACAGCAGTTATAGACTAAAAATACATGGCGCAGCTGGCGGGGAAGTCTCGGCAAGTCCCTATAATGAGCTCTGTCACATCAGCATGGCACAACAGCGCCTGTGGTTGTCTCATGTCACTTTCCATTCGCCACAGCAGCCACTGAGAGCTTCCGTGAACCACCAGAAAGTCAGGACAGCTCCGCCATCTCTCGCCTATTCTGGGTTCACTGATTCCTCTGTCCGCCTCAAGGCCTGGAAGCCTTACTGAGCTGAAGGTGAAACAGAACAGCATTTATTAAGCTTCGGCGGATGCACAGACATCTACCTTGAGCCTAAAAGACTGCGGAATAATCAATGTAATCGTATCAAGCTGTGCGAATCATTCTTCTCATCATTTCTAATGGTTGTCTGCACCAATCTTCACTTATATAACGCTTATGCAAGCAGTGCTTACAATTCTAGAGCCAATGTTGTGTTTGGATGCTACAGCCTGCAACAAGGTTCTTTTTATTTGATCATTATTTTATGGACTTTGCCTTTAAAAGGATAGTTCACCCAAAAACAAAAATGATGTCCTCCTTTATTCACCCTCATGTAGCTCCAAGCCTGCATGCACTTTGTTTTGTGGAACATAAAATAAGAACACGGAGAACCAAACAACATTGGAGCCCATTGATTTCTGTTGAATGGGCAAAACAATTATATTTTCTCAGTTCCAGAGAAAATATAAATGCACATGAATAACATGAAAAAAAGGGACAATAAAATAAGGTGGCCGTGTGCTCATACTGTAAGTATTCATTTGTTGAAGTGTCAGAAAGAGCCATTGGTAACACTTTACAATAAGGTTTCATTTGTTAACATTAGTCAATGTATTAACTAACATGAACTAACAATAAGCCAGTATTTATTAATCTTTGTTAATGTTAGTTAATAAATATATGGATTTTTCATTGTTTGTTCATGTTACTTCACAGTGCATTAACTAATATTAACAAATGCAACTTATGATTTTAATAATGTATTAGTAAATGTTGAAATTAGCATGAACTAATATTAATATATGCTGTAGATGTATTGTTGAAGTATTGTTTATTCTTAGTTCATGTTAACTAAAGTAGTTAACTAATGAAACCTTATTGTACAGTGTTAGAGGGCCATTTTTCCAGCAACAGTATGTTTTCAGGATAGCATATATGCATATGATATATGATATACACTCACCTAATGGATTATTAGGAACACCTGTTCAATTTCTCATTAATGCAATTATCTAAATCAACCATTCACATGGCAATTGCTTCAATGCATTTAGGGGTGTAGTCCTGGTCAAGACAATCTTCTGAACTCCAAACTGAATGTCAGAATGGGAAAGAAATTTGATTTAAACAATTTTGAGCGTGGCATGGTTGTTGGTGCCAGACGGGCCGGTCTGAGTATTTCACAATCTGCTCAGTTACTGGGATTTTCACGCACAACCATTTCTAGGGTTTACAAACAATGGTGTGAAAAGGGAAAAACATCCAGTATGCGGCAGTCCTGTGGGCGAAAATGCCTTGTTGATGCTAGAGGTCAGAGGAGAATGGGCCGACTGATTCAAGCTGATAGAAGAGCAACTTTGACTGAAATAACCACTCGTTACAACCGAGGTATGCAGCAAAGCATTTGTAAAGCCATAACACGCACAACCATGAGGCGGATGGGCTACAGCAGAAGACCCCACCGGGTACCACTCATCTCCACTACAAATAGGAAAAAGAGGCTACAATTTGCAAGAGCTCACCAAAATTGGACAGTTGAAGACTGGAAAAATGTTGCCTGATCTGATGAGTCTCGATTTTTGTTGAGACATTCAGATGGTAGAGTCTTTGGAATTTGGCGTAAACAGAATGAGAACATGGATCCATCATGCCTTGTTACCACTGTGCAGGCTGGTGGTGGTGGTGTAATGGTGTGGGGGATGTTTTCTTGGCACTCTTTAGGCCCCTTAGTGCCAATTGGGCGTCGTTTAAATGCCACGGCCTACCTGAGCATTGTTTCTGACCATGTCCATATCCCTTTATGGCCACCATGTAGCCATCCTCTGATAGCTACTTTCAGCAGGATAATGCACCGTGTCACAAAGCTTGAATCATTTCAAATTGGTTTCTTGAACATGACAATGAGTTCACTGTACTAATATGGCCCCCACAGTCTCCAGATCTCAACCCAATAGAGCATCTTTGGGATGTGGTGGAACGGGAGCTTCGTGCCCTGGATGTGCATCCCACAAATCTCCATCAACTGCAAGATGCTATCCTATCACTATGGGCCAACATTTCTAAAGAATGCTTTCAGCACCTTGTTGAACCAATGCCACGTAGAATTAAGGCAGTTCTGAAGGTGAAAGGTGATTGTAGGTGAGTGTATGTATGTATATATGTATATATGTATATATGTATATATGTATATATGTATATATATATATATATATATATATATATATATATATATATATATATATATATATATATATATATATATATATATATATATATATATATATATATATATATATATATATACACATATATACACACACTCACCTAAAGGACCCCTGTGACGGGGCGCATAGCTATCGTCACGGCAGCGATATGCTGCCTATTCTAATACACAAAGACTTGAGTGCAAATGTGACCTGTATTGTGTTTGTCTAGCACATTAATGTCTTCTGTTAATCTTTATACTGTTACAAACCACGGTTAATCTAGCCTTTCACTACAAAATCTCATATACCCCCTAGCTTTTGTGTGCACACGTTTAACAGCTAATACTGCGGTGATTTATATGCTATAGCTACTTCTATCAATACATATCTTGCTGTTTTAAAGAAAATCATGTAATTTACGTTACAGTCATAATCAGTTACAATAATCACGCAACACATGTTTTCAGTATGTATCCGTTTATTTAGTTTAAGAGAAACATAGCTTTGACATACCATCTTTGTTGTACTGGCGTCTCCGGTTTGTTTGTGTAAAGGAAAATTTGCCGTGATTGTGGGGTTTAAATTACGCTATGACTTCCGGGTCAATAGCAAAGGACCCGGAGTTTGAGTTATTTATTTGTAGCTGTTAAATATGACTTGTTGCTGGTCAATTGTTAGCTGAAAATGTAGAAATAACATTCTGTAATTTTCTAGTTTAATAGAAGTAGTATTTCAGCTGTTTTTAAGAATTTATGTCTTCATCTGAACCACCCCTGCACCATCATGATGTGTTGGTATGTTCCAATTCCAGGGGAGACCTCAGGCCTATAAAGTCTAGTATTGTCATTCTGTCAGGAGGAGTGAGGGAGAGGACATACGTCTGTCTTTGCTCTAATTATAGTGACTTGTGTTAAGGTAAATTTTCAAACAGCTGTAAACATTTAATTTGTTGTTGGGTTTTTTCTTGACTCTCATGTCAATTTATTTTATTTACTAAACAGTGTTTTTTTTAATTTTTTTAAAAAAAATGTATTGCCTTTTATTGGCCTTAACTGGGACAAATAAAAAGATCCCATCTGAACAAACTCATCCAACCTCTCCTGAGTGCTTCCATCTGCTCACGACAATTCAGTCACGTCTACCCATAACAACCCCCATCCTGCTCCCGTTCCACCACATCCCAAAGATGCTCTATTGGGTTGAGATCTGGTGACTGTGGGGGCCATTTTAGTACAGTGAACTCATTGTCATGTTCAAGAAACCAATTTGAAATGATTCGAGCTTTGTGACATGGTGCATTATCCTGCTGGAAGTAGCCATCAGAGGATGGGTACATGGTGGCCATAAAGGGATGGACATGGTCAGAAACAATGCTCAGGTAGGCCGTGGCATTTAAACAATGCCCAATTGGCACTAAGGGGCCTAAAGTGTGCCAAGAAAACATCCCCCACACCATTACACCACCACCACCAGCCTGCACAGTGGTAACAAGGCATGATGGATCCATGTTCTCATTCTGTTTACGCCAAATTCTGACTCTACCATCTGAATGTCTCAACAGAAATCGAGACTCCTCAGACCAGGCAACATTTTTTTCAGTCTTCAACTGTCCAATTTTGGTGAGCTCTTGCAAATTGTAGCCTCTTTTTCTTATTTGTAGTGGAGATGAGTGGTACCCGGTGGGGTCTTCTGCTGTTGTAGCCCATCCACCTCAAGGTTGTGCGTGTTGTGGCTTCACAAATGCTTTGCTGCATACCTCGGTTAGAACGAGTGGTTATTTCAGTCAAAGTTGCTCTTCTATCAGCTTGAATCAGTCGGCCCATTCTCCTCTGACCTCTAGCATCAACAAGGCATTTTCGCCCACAGGACTGCCGTATATATATATATATATACACATACATATACACACACACACATACATACATAACAGTTTCCTTTATATTAAATCTATAGGATGCATTAAACATTCACCACATATTCTCAAATCTAAATGCCAGAGAACACGTGGTCCAACATATTACATAAGAGACAATTAACTACCAGCCGCGTCCCTGAAGTAGTACCAGTGAGTTAGGAAATTAAGCGGTTCGATTTTCAACTCATCTCTTGGCATTTCATTCTTCCCTAATCTATGAGTCATTTTCTCATCTTTTTATAGCAGTCAGTGCTGACCTTGGTTTAGAATACATGCAAGAGAAGCGGACTGTCTGTGGGCTGTTATTAAACCACTGCTGGTCAAGATCAATATTATCAGTGACATTAAAGAATGAAAAAAAGTCAGAGCGCATTAAAAGGGCAGCACGAGCATTTAGTGCAGGTGATAAGTGCTATCTATAACTGAGACTTTCTGATTAAAACAAACTCTGAGCGCAGATGCAAAACATTACAATTTCAGACCTGTATGATTGCTGTACATACAGGTCTAATTGTATATAATGATTTATATAATGTTATGAGAATAAAGACATTTACTCCCTTCCCAGAGCTTGACATTAACCAGAGCTTGATTTCAGCAGTGGCGTGTAACCCAGTCAGTCCTACTAGTAATGTTGGCAGGTTGAATTGTATTATAATAAACAACATTTTCAATTGTAGTCTTTTAAAAAGGCATCTGAAATAATAGTGCAATGTAGTGTTGTCCAAAATAGATATTTCGATAAATATCGATACTGAAATATCCGAAACGCTTCCAATACTAGTTTTCCTCAGAACATATACATAATCAGCTGCACTTTCTCACGCTCTCATCTCTCCGACAGCGAGTTGACACACAAACCCCCCTCCCCTCACTCACTCACTCGTTTCATTTTCTCCAATAATGAATTTTGATATCCAATAATGCAACAATAATGAATATTGTTGGTGTTACAGGGCTTGAATTTCGCTGTGGGATTGCACGTATTGCACATAATTTTACTTATTCCCGCAGATTTTGTGCTCCCACCCAAAATGCTTGCACAGAAAGCCACACCTTAGTATCTTAGATATGGACAGCAGCCATATCACAATGTAGCTCAAGACTGGTTGCCCACTGAAGCCAAGCAGGGCTGAGACTGGTCAGTACCTGGATGGGAGACCTCCTGGGAAAACCAGGCTGCTGCTGGAAGAGGTGTTAGTGAGGCCAGCAGGGGGCGCTCACCCTGTGGTCTGTGTGGGTCCTAGCGCCCCAGTATAGTGATGGGGACACTATACTGTCAAAAAGCACCATCCTTCGGATGAGACGTTAAACCGAGGTCCTGACTCTCTGTGGTCATTAAAAATCCCAGGATATCCTTCGAAAAAGAGTAGGGGTGTAACCCCGGCACCCAGGCCAAATTTGCCCATTGGCCTCTGTCCATCCTGGCCTCCTAATCATACCCATATTGACTGATTGGCTTTATCACGGTCTCCTCTCCACCAGTAAGCTGGTGTGTGGTGGGCGTTCTGGCGCAATATGGCTGCCGTCGCATCATCCAGTTGGAGCTGCACATTGGTGGTGGTTGAGGAAATTCCCCCTTCTATGTAAAGCGCTTTGAGTACCCAGAAAAACGATATATATATGTAACGAATTATTATTAGTACTAAACGGAGTTCTTTTTCACTGCTTATAGTCAAATACACACAAAATACTGTCAAAATGCCGGTCTTGGAGAGAATTTACATAAACAGTCAGTTATGTTTTAAGTGAACGTAAACAGTTGAGAAAGAAAACGCAGTGTAACAGACTTAAAGTGACAGCAGCCTATTATACCATTCCCTGCTGACAAATTATGAGATAATATAAAAATATATCTATATGGCAGTTTTTCCCCATGGTCTCTGTCAAAATTGGGGGCAGTGAAAATAATAACTTTGGGAAACCATGCACTAGCCACAGTGGCTGGTGAGCAAAAAAGTTCATGTCAAGCCCTGTCCCACACAGTCACATTAAGGGAATATTCTGAGTTGAGTTGCGATTGGTCAATCACTTCGAGCGTGTTTTGGAAATTTTAGGCCCTTTACTATTACCGCAAATTAACACACTACTAACACAACTCAACAAGCCTCGTCCTTTTTTTTTGCATATGCATTCCATGGGTGGAAATTATTTAAATGACAAATAATTTGACGTATTTGTTCCCGGAAGGAACAATCAAGGCATTTCATGGAGTTCAGAAACAGTGCTTGCCGATATAAATAACTCCCTTTGATGTAACTACATTTTTCATGCTCAAAAAGCAAAATTACACACCAAAGAAAGTTGAAAATATAAGAAAAAAAAAAACCCATAATAGGACCGCTTTAATTCAGCCACTGTATTCTTCAAACGAGCTAAATGAGGTTGATTTACCTGCATTCATAAGATGGTGCAGCTGTGTTGTACCAGACAGAAAATAACAAATATAAATGTTTTATAGTCATAGCAGTGGGCATCTCTGTCAGGAATCATTGAGAGCTGCTTCAGTGCAGCAGGAGGACATCACAGGGTTTCATGAGGACGGATTGTTCCTGACGTGACATGTGAAGCGGTCGGACACGAGGACATTCCAAGTGGATAAAAATAACAATAGGTGACATGATCACGATCTGACTTAATAAAGAGGTCATATCATGAGGATCATATTTTCCTTAATCTGTTTCATATCACCATGAAATCAAAATAGAAAATTCTTGTTTTTTTATGGAATATTGGAGTATTTATTATAAATGATTTATCTGTACGCATAATTTTTTTTAAAAATTCATGTGCCTCATAATCTTGTAACCCACTTTCAGTGGTATCTCTTATCTGATGACGCATTTAATGCCGTGAGGGCGGGACAACCTTTCACCAATAGCAAACCACAACCATCCCATCAATTCCCAATGGACAAGATCAAGTCCCACATTACATTTTTTCTTGTTCGAGAAGCAGCTTCACTCGGATATGCGTCACAATAGGGATGACAAGACTATCGCAACTTCATGCCAACTATAAATAAAAAAAGGTAATTGTACTGAAAACATTAACTTTCAGAACTGAAAACTTCCTCTCCAATCCAAAAAGAGCCCATACTGAAAGTGAACCAGCTAGTGTTCAAAACTCTCTGCTTGCCTTAGCTCGATTCTAAACGGTAAGCTTGTAATAATGTTTTAACTCCAGTGGTACTGGTGGATTTCCGCGGGAGATTCGAGCACGTCATTACGTCATTGCGTCACATCTGTACACACAAAGAAGGAGTCTCGGCTAGTAGGCTATATTGCGTGTGAGGATGTTGGAGGTGGAGACTTATAGCCTTTTCTCACAGCACTTGATATAATTAAACTTATTCATTTATGGCGGATCCAGAAATGTTCAAACGACAATCATCAGTGACAACAGGTTCACCTGCTGTAAAATGCAAAAGACTTCGGACTTCGGAGTGGCTACAAAAAAAGAGACTGCAACCGGGCCCATGTGAAGACAAGGATAAATATCTGAAGGGCATTAAAGGTAGTCACGCAATGCTGATGTTAACATTAACAATTTGAGAACAAAGTATAATATGCACGGTTTGATGTGATATGATAAGCGATCGTTAGATTTTTTTTTTTTGAACTGTGTTTTTATTGAACTTTTCTTATAACAATAATAATAATAATAAAAAAATAATAATAAAAAAAAAATAGTAATAATAATAAAAAAATAAACTTCAAATAAATACACCAGTCCTTGACAGCTCAGAGTACGCCACATACCAGAACATTATGTGCATTGTTCAAACATTAACATGTATTAAGTCTATTTATTTCAAGTAAATTTTCAATTAATGCCCACTTCTGTCGAAAAGAGTCAGATTTTAGCTGCAAATCAGCAGTCATCTTCTCAAATATGTATATCTGTTTCAGTCTAAGTTTCCATTCTGTCACCGTAGGTTCGTGCACCTTCATCCAATTCACAGTAATTATCTTCCTAGCTACCATTAACAATATATGCAATACATATAAGCCGGATTTACTGAACAGATCTGAGGGGAAACCATCAAGCAAAAAAAAATATGGCCGCATTGGAATATCTCTTTCTAAAACTTTAGTAATTTCCCTCTTAACCCCCTGCCAATACACTTGTATTTTGGGGCATTCTGCGATCGTTAGATTTAAACAGCATGATTTACTGCACCGCTTTTTTCCCCTTAGTTGGTCACAAAAGTGGATATTTCTTATTTGTTCAATGACATTTTCAAGTGAAAATTCTTATGTTGGTCATACTTCCAAAAAGTAGAATCTGTGATTCTGAATGCCAGTATCCACACCGGCGCGGTGACTGACAGCCGCACATTCTCCTCAAAACATTGGATTCATCCGCGCTGTGCCGTGTCGAGGCACAACCCACGTAAAGTTGATAATTCCACGAATAAATGCAATTACAGATTTCGAACAGAGATGGCGAAAAAGAAGAAAAACTACGGACTGCAGCTTTAATAAAGCTTGCAAAGAAGCTGGTTATAATGGATAGGGCAATTATACTGAACTATACTGAACTTGATATTAAACCTGCAGCCTGTGTGTGAGTGCAGAAAAATGCTGTAACTCAATTGTGTTTATAAAGAACAGATTCAGCCTGTTGAAAGGCACAGCAGCAAAAAAAATCCCATTTAATTTTAAGGGTGAGAAAAAGGGTGAAAAATTAATTATGTCTCAATAATGACAAAAAAAACAAACACTTTATAATGGACCCTGGGGCAGGGTATGACCCATTTAAACTCCAAATACAGCACTTTTAAGATACAATTATTGTAGCCATTTAGCTTATAACTGTAAATCATGTTTCCAAATCTATATGCAAGTGAAAGGCTGTGCATTTACTAAGGCTTATTAGAAGTTGTGAAAACAACAGTGTGTTTGTTCACAGGACCTGAGGTGTGGGTTCAGACACAGGAAAACGAAGCAGGCGCTCTGGTCTCATGGAGAGGCTCCTGGGGTAACAGGAACCAGCCTGCCGTCTCTGCTGCTCACACACACACACACACACGTCTGGCAGATACTCCTCATCCTCTATCCACAGCTGGAGGGATGCTCAGAGAAAAACGTCGCTGCTTCAATAACTTTCTATTCAAAGGATCCTGATAAAATTATGTTTCAAGGTTTCCACAAAAATATGAAGCAGCACAACCGTTTTCAACATTGACAATAATAAGAAATGTTTCTTGAGCGACAAATCGCCATATTAGAATAAGTAATGATTCTTAAGTAATGATGCTGAAAATTCAGCTTTGCATCACAGGAATAAATGACATTTTAAAATATATTCAAAGCATAAGAGACTAATTTTAAAAACTGTTAAGACCCCAAACTTTTCCACCAAAAACATAAATATAATTACATCTTCGTAACACTTTTCCATCCTTTCCTCTTAGCCATACATTTAAATGAAATAGTCTTAAATTCACAGCACAAACAAAAAACCTATATAAACACCATCTATCACGTGAAACGAGTAACAACATTTCAACGAGTGATAGGATTCCTGTAATTATATAGTAGACAAAGTGCACTAAGAACATCACTAATGCTATCATGCTCTGCAACTAACTTTAGTTCCAAACTGATGACGATAGACTCAATATCGGTCATGACTCATGACTCTCTGGGGTCAAATGGGTCGAGAAGTGCTTTAAGCTGCTTTGAAGAAGCATCTGCTAAAAAGGCAAGTCGTGAATCACAGTCCCTGACCTCCACATCCCTTTTCCCACACATCAGATGCTCTGTTCCAAAACCTAGTATGCAGACATTAGTGCCAAGCATTATAGGTGCGCTCACGATGTGAACCTTGTTCCAAAAGGTATGATACTCTCTAATATACCTTGTTATGGACAAATTCATATAAGACAGCACTATATGTATCCGTTGCAAATAATGCAATCCCATAATGCTCCACAACAAGTAAATGTGTTATATATATTATATCATAGATATTTCATTTTCTATATTTTCTATTTTTATTATAAGGTTTTTTTATTACCAAGCTCCGATGTGAAGTGGCAGCGGCAGAACATTCCATCTTCACATTATTTCCTCGTCAGCAAATGTTTGTGTGTGAGAGAAATGCAGTGGAAGTTCAGGCCTGTGGCAGGGTTGGGTCATTTAAAGACTTCTAATCAAGGGTCTAGTGTAAAATCTGACATGATCTGATAATAAAAGTATAAAGAGGGGAAAAACTGCTGACGCAAGCTCTGAAGAGACACATTTTAAAATGGCCTGACATGTCTGACGAAAATATATAGGCCTATATATATATATATAAATAATAATAATAATATGCCTCACATGACTGATGTATTCTGCTGAAACTGTGGCTGAAAACACACACACAAAAAAAAAACCCTGGCACAATTCTACAACTCTTTCTTATTATAGGAATAGCTCACTCATAAATAAATGTTTTGTCATTATTTACTCACCCTTGGAAGATAGTGCTTCCACAGAATGAAAAACAAACAAAAAAAAAACAGCAAAGGAACAACATGAGGGTAAGTAAATAAAGACAGAATAAATGACCTGCTGGTTCGAGTAGGAAATTAAATTAGACAATAAATCGGCTCATGTGAAGTGTTAAGAGGACGCAGGGCTCCTTGGCAACCCATTTCAATACTCAGTGCATGATCATGGCAGATTAGTAGCACCGCCTGCCACAACACCCGCTGCCATACTGTCCAATCAGCTGCCAGAATTCAACTACAACATTCTGTCCTTGCAAAACATCAATAAAAAGCTGAAGCTGGTGGACGATGATGCAATTTTTTTCTAGAAACAAACTTTGTTGTATTATTTTCATGTTATCACTGTGAAGCTGCTTTGATGCAATCTGTATTGTAAAAAGCGCTATATAAATAGAGGTGACTTTACTTGAAGGATGATGAATTGTGTTAAAAAATCCTGCCAGAGACAACAAAATGATCGTATTTGATAATATCTAAAAGATAATAGTCAAGTCACCTTTATTTATATGGCGCTTTTTACAATACAGATTGTTTTAAAGCAGCTTTACAGAGATAACAGGAAAATAATGCAACAAAGTTTGTTTCCAGAAGAAAATAGCATCACAGTCCAGCTAAAGTAAGTGCAGTAATGTTTCATTTTTGTTGTAAAAAAGTTACTAAGTTATATAACTATATACAGAAAAGCAGTGTTCATTTCGTTGACGAATAATTTTCCCTAACAATATATTTTCACTGATGAAAATGAGACAACTAAATAAAAACCCATTTTGAATGACAAAAACTATGACAAAGATCTACTGACATGTTCGTCAATGAATAAAACCAAGACGAAAATGTAAGGGAGGGGCGATTCGAGAAGAGTTCTAGTCAGACTGATGTCATGTCTGGTTGATGTACACATTTGAATTGTAATGTGCTGATCTACCTGGCAGGATATAAGTTGGCATACATTTGCAGCATGTCTCCTAAAACATTCAAAAATGTAAACTTGCGGGAGAAAGAGGAGACCAGGCATATGGATAAATCTGGAAGAGCGTAACGACAGGAAAGAGTCCAGTTCAGTCTGGTTTTCTATGCGTACACAGAAAGCTGCCTCTCAGACAGCCCCCGAACTGCTCCCTTTCACGTCTTTTCGCACTTGAACAGACAAATACACACAAAATGATGTCAAATTTTCAATTGTATTCACTTAAACACAGTTGATTATGTCTTAAGTGAACGTACATTCAGCCTTAAAGTGACAGTAGCCTAATAAACCTGCTGCTGTCCATCATTTATGTAATCAACAAAAGAAAAAGAGAAATCACTCAATGTTCTTTACAGAATAATATTAAAAGCTTTCATAAGGGTTAACCTAGATTTAATTTATACAAATAAATATGTCTGCTAAAAAGAATTAATAATGTTGTAATATACAAACAAATAATGTTGTATGCAAGTTGTTATAAAGAATGCATATATCATTAATTAGTAAGATGACCATGTTCTTGTTTCTTTATGAGAAGTGGTTTTATTTCATTTTAAGATAAAGACATGCTATATGTCACAGCATTTAAATCTGTCTGTATTGCATGTTCAAACCTCATATCACTCATATTAACAGATGCTTTCTCTAGGAGTACCCTATATGATGAGATTTGACATTTTAGAGAAATGCTTAATTGATGCATTACAATTGAACTAAATTAGATTACTGTTGACTAAAATCTTATGATATTTAATCGACAATTCAGATGACTTAAAAATGACTAAATGGAATTTCAGTCAAAAGACTGTTAAAATCACAAATTGTGCACTTACTATGTTTTTTGGCCATGGTAATATTGTGGTATTCTTTAAAGTACCTTGGAGTACTGTACTAGTAAAGTTCTCAGATTTGACAATCACATGAGGTCAATCTGAAACACAAGCTGCCTACACACAATCAAGACTTAGTGACAACTGTGTATTAAAAACACTTGACTATGCAAATATTGCAATAAAATACCCAAACATTAACACGTCACGGAGATATGGAATAGTGATAAATTACAGTCAGAAAGGGAAAATGGTGTTTTGGAATAACCTCCGGCAATGACCAGAGTCTCTTTGAAGTTAAAGTCGCAGACTAAAAAAATAATCCCATAAAAATGGAGCTTCATATACTGGGGCATAAAAACCGCTTCAGTTTTTGGCTATGGAAAAAACAACAACCGTATCCCAGCACTGAAACAGAGATGGAGGGAAGCTGGAGTCCTTAATAGACTGTGAACAGCATCTTGGTAAATGGAGATGGTATAATGCAAATGGCCATATAAAACGGTCCTCCTAAATGAATTCAACTCACCATATAAAGAGTTTTCTTGAGTCAACAGCTCTGGTAAAAAACCTAGTGGGCTTTCTTGCTGTCTACTGCCTACATAGGCATCTTAACCGAAATCACAACAAACAGCGCTACTCATGCGAAGCACACATTAGACTTGACTCACAATTCATTTCAATAGTGTTGGGCATTGACGCCAGCATAAAAACACACAGCACTCACAAATATTGAGCAAAATTGTAGACCAAACTATTTTTAAACAATATTGTATTGATTATATTAATTAATTCATTTATTTCACAGAATTTGTTGCAATCCAAGAATACAGATGCTATCTCGCCTTGAAAGTTATTATTAAGGCATAATTAATTCTAACTTTTGGGACAGTGTTCGTGCCACGAGTGGCAATGAATCACTCATGAAAAACATTTTTTTCCAAAGTGCACTTTACAAATAAATCAGTCAATCAGAATTTCCCTATTTCTGCTCAACCCATGATGACTTTGGAATTATAGCAGCCCTCCCTCGTCTAATATCTCCAGAGCTTTAAATAAATGTACTGTGGTCTAAGAGACTTTAATATAGGTCAGGAAATTGCAGCGGGAGCTCCGTTCATTCTACAGTGTTTAAAAAATCCACCGCTCTGCCCTAAAGATGTAAATGCTCTTGTGGTTGCTAGTTAACTGTTTCATAGTATGTAAAAAGCACTTCTGCTACTACTGATAAAAACTATGAAAAAAATCTGAATGATAATAACAACAACACAAAAAAAAAAACAGTCATGTCCTAAATAAAGAGTTTGAAATCATAAACGATTTATTGGATGAAAACGGTAGTAATTTTTTTACACAAATGACGACTGTCTGATTCTTATTTTCAGTTCAGGCTTCTTTTCCATCACAAACAACGGTTTTATTAAAAGTTGGTGTACGAAAGGTAATGCAAAAAGGACTCAAGTGTGTCAGTGAAGAGCGTGCTTGATTTGATATACATGATTTGTAAAGATGAAACAAAAATCAAGGTAAATATCACTTGTGCACTGAATATTTTCATTGTGCGTCATTTGCAATCAAGCTAAAATTGTTAAATTAGGCAAAAAGTGTGATGTCTGCGTGAGCAGGGTCTGCCAGAGGTATGGAAATACACATGTTGACAGGCAGATAGGACATCCTATCGTTGCATTCGGACCGAATGTAATGATTGGCCGAACATTTTTTGGTTCTAAAACTTCCACAGGAGATATATTTACATGTTTTTATATTTAGACCAATTATATTATTGATTGCTATCAGGATGTGAAGATAGTTTCAACCAGTATAACAAAGAAATTGCTTACCCTACCTTTAATGAAAATATTAAATTAAATGTAATTTATTTAGCATATAACATGCTGGCTGAAATTATATTCTAATCCATATTATTCTAAAAAAAAAAAAAAGTAAATTCCATCACTGTTATTGCCACTAAAGAATGCTATAAAAACAAACACATAATTTGAGATGTGGAATAGACATTGTTGTGAAAATGTTCATTTTCAAAAATGACTTCTGTGATGAACATATATACACTGTTGGACACTGTTAGTAGACAATTTAAATAAAATAGTAAGAGTATAAAAGTGTGTTTTAAGAGTTAAAAAAAAAAAAATCATTAGCGCATGTATCTATCGCCACAGCAACTAGAAACAGCCGATGACTCAATGTACGCACATTGAGTCATCGGCTGTTTCTAGTTGCTGTGGCGATAGATACATGCGCTAATGATTTTTTCAGCAAGGACCCTATGTTGAGAAGACACACTGAACAGTGTGTTCAGTGAACACACACGACAGAAGTAAACATCTTAAACAAACAGATCAGACAAACACTTTCAGCTGCCAGTGGTGTCGTCAAGTCACATAATATCAAGAGCTGAAGGATGTACGTTCATGTTAGGCTGCTTAGATAAACAAGACAAAAACATCCATCGTTGGCCATCATGTCTGTGTCATCTCTGAGCTGTGATTCTGTGCGTATTATTCATTGTCGGGAAAGTGAATGCAGCTGTCAGTCAAATCAAATAAAAACAGAATTTGACTCCTTTTCCTCTTATTTATGCATTCGTGCGTATAATGTATGCATGTATAATACTAATTAAAATAGACTAAAACTTGCCAATCTTTGTTATTTTGGATTTGATCTGACTGCAAATGTCACCTGACTACTTATCGGCCATGAAAGTGTATTTGACTATTTTAATTCATAATTATTTTTTGGTTTCTATGACAAAATTCTTTTGAATTTTGAATCCCCTTTTTACATGAGACAGAGCAAAGATCACTCTCTGGGTTGCTCGCAGTGCAATGCACAAGAACCTACTGTGTCACAAAAATGTGAAGAGACGTTGTGATTTTCTTTTCATATTTTTATTTTGGTGGCTTTATGCAAGTAATGTGTGCCACCACCACAGGAAGTTCTGGAGAAAAAAAGAAAAAAAGATTGAATCACACACACGTCTCAGGGGTAGACTACAGTTCTCACAATTCAACTTAAAACAATCTAATGCGGCAATTACAAATAAAGTTATATAGGCCTTTATTTTATTTACTTGTCAAAGGCAATTTGTACTTGCATCGTCTCTTGCAGAGTGTGAATTGTGGATCCTGAGAGCACAAGTCCAAAATCAGCTCCCGAGGATTGGACGTGCCTCCTGTAATCTGAAAAACATACTCGGAATAACTCACAGACCCCTCCCCTTTATGCTAATGCGGAATCAAAAACACCCTCAGGAAAGGGAACTGCAGGGGATCAAACAGTAATCGGTTGAGCCTTCCACACATCTCTGCGATTTCATCTCAGAACTCCAAAGCATTCCCAATGTCAGTCAGCATATCTGTAGGTCATTCTGACTTGATTAGATCATTGTGCCTTTGATGAGGACTGAATATCACTTTATGGTATACTGAATATCTGTATATTCAGATATCTGGAGGACTGAATATCACTTTATGCTCTCTTCCTGCTCTGCTACTGTTCGGACGCTCTTGCTTACCGCTCCGCGCTTTGCTCTATCGCTTTTATATTTTTATATTTCATCTCCTTTTATCACCTAATTTTAACTTCAGCTAATCAACACAGTGCTCAAACGCTTGGATTACTACAAAAAAAAGCAGAATACTTTTATTCAACCAGCCTCCCACTGCTTACATTCCGGGGAGGAAAACACAACTGCCTACATTCTAAAGGATAAGAGAAAATGCCTCTTCTGGAATCTACTTGCTGCACTAACTGCCACAGACTTTTACAAAGGATTGTAGCTCTTGAAACAAAGTTATTTGTGGGACCACCAAACCAGACGGAACACACAACAGAGCTTCGTCATGGACGCCCTCAGCCTACAGCCGGTGAGTCCCATGAATCTAGTCCTCCTCGACCGGCCACACTGAGTGTAGGGAAACAAGCCGATCGACTTACAAATCGGTGGCACAAACAGGGAGCGAGACCCAAAGGCACTCGAGACATCAGATTGTCACGAGCATCACATATTGCCGCAGTAGCCTCCTCTACCCCAGATACGGCTCTGACAAGGATTGCAAATACTGGTCTCCTACCACCGCCTATATATCTTGAGAACAGATTTGAAGTATTAGTGAATGTAAATGAGGAATCCCCAAACGTGATGAATGTGTTTGAACAAAGACTGAATCAGCCAGTAGCTAACACTGATGCTAACTGGCGCTCAAGGTCAAGCAGACAGCGGCACTCAGCTCAGAGCGCAGCCAAGCACAGGACTCTGATAGTGGGTGACTCCATAATCAGAAATATTATTAGCAGGGATACAACTACGTGCTGCCTTCCACAAGCAACGACTTCTGATGTAAACAGGGAACTTGAGAACATTCTGATAAAACATAAGACTGCAAATCGACTCATCATTCATGTGGGGAAAAATGATATTCATAAAAAGAGCAGTCAGAACTCCTTAAGGATTTCAATGAACTTTTTGAAACACTCAAAAGACTAAGTACAAACATTCATCAGTGGACCACTCCCAGCAAGAGGAACAAACAGATTTTCACGGTTGCTTGGGCTTAATACATGGCTCCAAAAAACCTGCAATATAAAAGGAGTAAACTTCATTGACAACTTCAATCTTTTCTGGAGTCAGAGGCAACTGTTTCAACAGGATGGGCTCCACCCAAACAAACTTGGTTCAAGAGTGCTAAAGGACAATATCTACTTCTCCCTCAATCATCCTTCTGCAGTGTGTGCCAATACACTCAACCTGAATGGCACACACACACCTGGACACAGTATGAATGACCACAGGACATCACTTCAGCACCTGAATGGACATGCGGCTGACACGTCAAGCAAGGACAATGATAACACCACTCAGCCAAAACAACCTCTGCTCACGGACACAATCTCAGCTGAGCCCTGCCCACAGAGCTCACCACAGACAGACTGTGACATACTAGAACTGCTCCAACATTCAGCACCCAAGGACGACTTGCTGGAAAACCAGGACAGCATTTTACAGCCTCCAATAACACCAGAGAAACAGCCCCCTCCAGCCTTTACCCTATCGCCAGACACGTTATCCCTATCTCCAGCATCTCCACAGCATCTTCTGTGTTTCTCAGAGAAAATGGAAAAACTGGTGTTTGCTGGAACCAAACTATCTGCAAGCCCCCAGACGTCAACCAAAAAAAGTCAGGCCCCAAAACCACGAAAGCCTGCGGGTCCAGCTCGCTCTCCGCTTGTGAGAGCTCTTCGGCCTCTGCAAAAACGACAGGGCCCACACCCTCCTCCATCGGCTCGAGGTGAACCAAAAACAACTGATACCAGCTCTCAGTGATATGTGCCGGGTCCTCGCTATGATAACAGTAACTTTCTCAAATGTTTACAGAACAAGCGGGAACCCAGTGTGCCTGTATCTTTCCCTATTGCTGTTCGATTACATGATAGAAAGTCTAAGGCCCTCAAAAGCCGTACAGCAAACCCATCTAATCTGGTGCCTATTGCACGCCAAACTAAGACAAAAGTAACAAAAAGTAAGACTGTTAAGTTAGCACTTTTAAACATCCGCTCACTTAAAAATAAATCACTTCTAGTCAATGACTTAATAACCACATACAACCTGGATTTTATGCTTCTAAATGAAACTTGGCTAGAAGACAGCTGCAGTGCAACAGTCCTAAATGAAACATCCCCTCCTAACTTTACTTTTATGAGTGTCTGCAGAGCTGCTAGGAGAGGAGGGGGAGTCGCTACTCTTTTTAAAGATGTCTATCAATGTAAGCAAACATCATTTGGTAACTACCCCTCTTTTGCAATGGCGCCACCAGGGGGTGGCCAGGGGTGGCCGTGGCCACCCCTGGCCGACTCCTGGCCACCCCACTGGCCACCCCAATGGCCAGTACAAATTTTAGTAGCATCAGTTATGCATTTTATAAATAAGTCAAAATATTCTTTAGTAAAAGAAGACGCGGAATTATGTGTCGTGACGTGCTTTTTAAGTGCCAAACGGTTACAGTATACTGTTTCAGCAGCTTTTTGATGTGTCTTTGCCACGTTTTGACAAGCAGGGATGTAAACAGCGCGCTTTTCGGCGCCTCCCGATTTTTTTCACTTCAGTTTGGGTGACAAAGTCATCTGAAGTCATTCCATAGCTTAATGTGAGGGACAGAAGTCTATTTACATCATTAAAGTATACGGAAACTCGTTTTCCCTCCTCTGCGGCTGTCAATCATTCTCCATTCATATTCAAACAGCGCGCGCGCCTCTTGGGTGCACGGTAAAACTCTCTCCAATATGATATATTCACATTATAATGCATTATCTGTAGAGGCTGTAGATTTGCATAAAATTACTTTATTTTGTTGGAGTTTGTTGGTGTTTTTAAACGACACACTACCGTGTGCTTGCTAGATCACACACATCACAAGGACTATGAATCGGCATCAAACGCACAATAACTGGAATTCAAAACTGTGAAACAAAGGAACAAATCGCACTAGGATTTGTGCGCTCGACATTTCTTCGCTTTGTGACGTGAACTTTTAAATGCGCACTTATGCAGCGCTGCACACTGTGACTCCATGTTGCTTTGAGCACATCATTCTGCACCCGCGATGCGCATACACGCTGTGTGCGCTCTGTTTTTCATGTTATCATGGGTTTGCGCACTGAAATATTATTAAAAGCCAATATATTTTGTTATACCTAGCCTGCTCAATACATTTAAAATAAGCATCATTTAATTGCATATTATTTCTTTGTAGTGTAGGCTATATATGCACTTCTGAATTCTTGACATTCATAAAATTGTGAAATGTATGATTGCCTGATTGAATTTTATAAGAGAACTAATAATAATTTGTTTTATTAACATATTTAGATTTTTATAAAATTACTGTGCAGATTTTTTTCAAGAATTGCTTTTTCCTGCTGATTTATACACTCATTAAGTTTATTCAAAATTCATAATACATTTATGAAATATTTAAAAGGTCTTAACTGTAATCTTACACTGCAAAATAATAACTTAAAAAGGATTAAATTCATCACAATTATGTAAGTATCTGGAAATTTTCCGCGGGGCGAGGGCCCTTATATATATCATATCTATATAATATATATCATTATATATAATATAATATAATATATATTAGTAGGGCCCTACTAATATCATTAGTAAAATTAAATATAACACAATAAACCAAAGTATATCAGTAGGAGTTTCCTTAAGTCTTTCTGATAGTTTTCTACAGGCCGGTTTACTACAACAGTAGAATACAATTCTGAAATTATGGTTTATAGTTTTGGTGTGCCACCCCAAGATTTTAAGTGGCCCCATCTGGCCACCCCTATGAAAAATTTCTGGAGGCGCCACTGCTCTTTTGAATATCTGGGTATAGTGTTAAAAGGTGCCCCACGTATTTTACTTACCATTATTTACCGGCCTCCAAAATACTCTCCAGCCTTTGCTGAGGACTTTACAGAACTGTTATCAACATTTTCCTGAGAGTTTGACTGTTTTGCTATTACTGGAGATTTTAACATTCACATAGATAATGCAGAAAACAATATGGCAAAAGAAATCAAAACTGTTTTAAAAACTTTTGATCTGACTCAGCATGTACATGGTCCCACACACAATCGTGGACACACTCTAGATTTACTTATCAGTAAGGGTTTAATCATCTCATCGATTGTTATTAAGGATGTAGCACTGTCTGATCATTTCTGTATTTTCTTTGATATATTGATCTCTCCTGCCATTGAAGCTAAATCTGTGTCTGTCAAGAAGAGATGCTTAAATGAGAACACTAGTGTGCTATTTACGAAGGCTATATCTTTAAAACCAAGCATATCTGCTGACTCTGTTGATTTTCTCCTTGATTCCTTTAACTCAAAAGTCAAAAGTGTAATTGATGATATTGCTCCTGTGAAAGTCAGGAAGAGTGTTAGATAAAAAGCACCTTGGAGAAACACAACAGCTGTGCAAAATATGAAAAGAACATGCAGAAAAGCAGAGCGCATGTGGCGGAAGACAAAACTTGTAGTCCATTATAACATCTACAAAGACAGCATTTATGCTTTCAATATGGAACTAGGCAAAGCTAGACAGACTTTCTTCTCAAATATTATAAACAGCAACTTAAACAACACACGCACTCTTTTTGCTACTGTAGAGAGACTGACAAACCCCCCAAGCCAGATTCCCAGTGAAATGCTCTCAGAAGGCAAGTGCAGTGAGTTTGCTTCTTTCTTCTCTGAGAAAATTAATAATATCAGAAAGGTGATCAGCACATCATTGAGCCGCACTGGGGTCAGACAGTTCAGACCACAACCTGAGAATGTAGTTACTATGTCTAATTTCAAAGAAATTGATGGTAAAATTTTGGAAGAAACCATACAGCACCTTAAAACATCAACCTGCGTCCTTGACGCACTCCCCACATCTTTCTTCAAAAGTGTGTTAAGCAGTTTAGAAGCAGATCTCCTAAAAGTGGTTAATGCCTCACTTCTTTCTGGTAGTTTTCCAAACTCCCTGAAAAGAGCAATCTGGATAAGACTATATTAAGCAACTATAGACCGATCTCAAATCTTCCTTTCATAGGCAAGATCATTGAAAAAGTTGTCCTCAATCAGCTGAACAAATTCTTAAGCTTGAATGGATACTTTGACAATTTTCAATCTGGATTCCGATCGCATCACAGCACAGAGACAGCTCTCATAAAGATAATAAAAGATATTCGCTTAAATACTGATACAGGCAAATTATCAGTGCTGGTACTACTCGACCTCAGTGCTGCATTTGACACTGTCGATCACGACATACTTCTTGACAGGCTGGAAAACTGGGTGGGGCTTTCTGGGATAGTCCTAAAATGGTTCAGATCATACTTAGAAGGGAGAGGTTATTATGTGAGTATAGGAGACCATAAGTCTGAGTGGACATCCATGACATGCGGAGTCCCTCAAGGCTCAATTCTTGCACCACTCCTATTCAACCTGTATATGCTCCCAATGAGCCAAATAATGAGAAAGAACCGCATCTCTTACCATAGCTATGCAGACGACACACAGCTCTACTTAGCCCTATCGCCTAACGACTACAGCCCCATTGACTCCCTGTGCCAATGCATTGATGAAGTAAACAGTTGGATGTGCCAAAACTTTCTTCAGTTAAACAAAGACCAAACTGAAGTCATTGCGTTTGGAAACAAAGAGGAAGTTCCTAAGGTGAATGCATACCTTGATGCTAGGGGTCTAACAACTAAAAATCAAGTCCGGAATCTTGGTGTGTCTCTAGAGTCAGACCTTAGTTTCAGTAGTCATGTCAAAGCAATAACTAAATCAGCATACTATCATCTGAAAAATATTGCAAGAATTAGATGCTTTGTGTCAAGTCAAGACTTAGAGAAACTTGTGCATGCTTTTATCACCAGCAGGGTGGATTACTGTAATGGACTCCTCACTGGCCTTCCTAAAAAGACCATAAGACAGTTGCAGCTCATACAGAACGCTGCCGCCAGGATTCTGAGCAGAACCAGAAAATATGAACATATCACACCAGTCCTCAAGTCTTTACACTGGCTCCCAGTTACATTTAGGATTGACTTTAAAGTATTATTACTGGTATATAAATCATTCAATGGGTTAGGACCTCAATATATTGCAGATATGCTCACTGAATATAAACCCAACAGATCACTCAGATCATTAGGATCACATCAGCTAGAAATACCAAGGGTTCACTCTAAGCACGGAGAGTCTGCTTTTAGCTATTATGCCAGCCGCAGCTGGAACCAGCTTCCAGAGGAGATCAGATGTGCTCCTACAGTAGTCACATTCAAATCCAGACTCAAAACACATCTGTTTAGCTATGCATTTACTGAATGAGCACTGTGCCACTGTTCGTCCGACTGTTTTTATTGTACTTTATTTTATTTTTTAATCTAAACTGTTTTAATTATTCTTATTTGTTTTGATTATTTTAATTTCTTTATTCTAAACTGTTTTAATTATGATTATTTCTTTTTCTTTTTCTTTTTATGTAAAGCACTTTGAATTACCATTGTGTATGAAATGTGCTATATAAATAAACTTGCCTTGCCTTGCCTTGCCTATGGCTTATGTTCTCTAAGAGAAGAACGTCTTCTGCATATGCAACTAATCAAGTGTGGGCCGTTGAAGTCAATGCCCTCTTTGGCAAGGTTAGGGAGTTTGATTTGGGCCCACATTATACATGGGAACAGCGTGGTGTTGATTGCTGCTGTCAACGCAACATCTGTGATTTGTCTTAAATCAAATTTGCTTTTGACAACAGTGGACGAGCAGGTCTGGAAGGAGCAGAAGCAATAAGTAAGAATTGAAGAAGATTTTCAAAAGGTAAAGTTTAGGAATGATATTAAAATTATGGCTGATACCGGTAAGCTGATATTTATTTTTGTTATGTTAAGATTGAAACTTAACTAAAGCAAAATTGTTTGAATGCTACACGTTGTCATGATCCAGGCTTTTATGTTATTTCCTGTTCTGCACCATGTTTTGTAGTCCTTTGTAGTTCTTCCGGTTTATTAGTTCTGTGATTATTCCCAGGTGTGTCTTGTTCGCCTAGTATTACCTCATGTGTATTTAAACCCCAGTGTTTCTTGTGTTCCTTTTCGAGTCTTGTCCTTCTTAGATGTAATGTTCTTGGTATTTGCTTTGTTTTATTTATTCCGTTTATAAAATTCACTCCGTTTGGATTAAGCTCTCCTTCGTTTTTCCATTCCCCCTATGTTACCGTCACACGCACTCAGTTTTGTTTGTTCTTAGTTTCTGTTTTCATGAACTTTCAGTTTCTTTTCACCAGTCACATGTTTATTTTTCTTAGTTTCCCGCCAGTCATCAGTTGTCATGGACACTCATGTAATCATCACACCTGTTCGTTATTATTTCATTATCTCTGTGTATTTAGTTCCTCTGTTTTCAGTCTTTGGTTGTCGGTTGTTGTGTGTGTTTCTGTTGGACACACTGTTACGTCTTTGCACCTGCTTTTGGATTAAACAAGTCAGTTTACAGTAGCTGTCACAACAGTAATGTAAAGAACGAAAGATATTCATAATTATTGTTTTTTTTTAAAGTATTAATATAATTAATTATAATAAATAAATTAGTATAATATTTTATTACATAATAATTATACAATTATATATAATTATTATTATAAATTGTAAAAATATTCATAATATTAATTTTAAGGATTAAATATTATATTGAACACTGCTATTAAATTAGTCTTTAAAGATTAACTGAGTATTAGATGATGGCAAAAAGTAATGCAAATATAAATATAGGAAAAATTAGCATGTCATCCAATATCCAAAATAATAACATTGTTGCAGGTGGCTGTGCTTAATAAAGCGCACAACAGGAATAGCTCAAGGAAACCGTTTTTAATAATAAATCCAACTTATTACACAACCACATTTAAATCGTAGATGAGGCAAGACAAAGGATTGAACCAAAAAAGGGAGTATAAATACCAGGACTAATGAGGGAACTAATGAGCTAATTGACTAACAACAGGTAAACTGAACGAGGATGACAGACTAGAAAACTAGGTCGCAGGAAACAGAAACAAACACAAAGCACACTTCTGACAATCATATCATTATCACAATATAAATTTGTGTTTCCGAGACTTATTTTTTTTTAATTGCGTCCAATATGCATACGTCTCTGTTTTCCTCACACAACCAAAGTAAATGATGGAGCAAGTCTCCAGCTGACATCTTTCTGTCAAGTTAACAATCATATCCAAAGTTCTCTCACCACGAGTAACAAGCTCTCGTTGACACCACTACCTATTTTCATTCTTATGATGTCATTCAGCCTGACAATCCGACATCCTCCTGTTGGAGACAGCATCACACCGTTCGCTGTAGCTCGAGTCCAACTCATTGATACTTTAATATCAAGAGAGTTCTCACCGAAAGCAATTAAAACCTTGTATGTGACAACTCAGACTCTGCATCCTAAGGAGGCGGCTCATTGGAGTCTACTTCATTCTGTGCGCAGGAATCACACATAGATGCAAAACTAAATTAAGCTATAATGTGATTTGTCTCAAAAAAGACCTGAAGAGTGAACCTTCTTTCCATTACGCAAGGTCAGCTGCATATTTGCTGGATTTTAAGTGACACTGTAGCTACGGGAGGTCAAGATGATTCCGGTGACTGCAATGTGATGACTGCGGAATGAGTCCAGTGCCCGGGGCATCTGCGGAAGGGTTTAGCTCTTACTGCCCGAGCCTATTTTGAAACCCAAACATTGGTAAGTCTAATTAGAGGAAGCCTTATCTGCCGCCCTGAGCGCACACGCATTACTGCAACATCAAAGAAAGCTACAGCTTGTATTTCATGAGAAGACTGATGGCAGGGCAACATTTAATGAGCTGCTCCGACTGTAATGCATTTAATAAACAATCCCAGCGATGAAGGATTCAATTTAGCCGTGTTACCGTTACAGTTTAACAAGCGCATGTAAACATGAGCCATTAAATTTCTGATGAGAACCCGAACCCAAACAATAAAAGAGCTCTATACTGGATGTAGATTGGTTCAAAACAATGTGCTCATGCGCTGTACCCTTAATAGTGTCGGGTTGTCATTTCAGGGTCATTAGCCAGATTTCCATCAACATATTCTTTTAATGAAAATGATGGGATACATACTGCATAAAAAATGCTGGATGGAAATACCAAGAGAACAAGGAATGCGATGGAAAATAATTTATGCAACTTTGCCCCGTCGAAGGAGGCGGAAAGAAAATAAGCTTTAAAAACCAAACGCGCACCATTTGGTTACAAGCTAAAACTTGTAAGCTGTTAAAAAAGGAAATTTTCTCTTATTTAAAGTTGGCATGAAATGAAAACAGTCCTCAAAAAAATTTCTAATTGCATGTTGTTGATCTTATTGCGAACAATTCAACCATGCATGTTTCATGCTTCAACAGTCACTTTTTATGCAAATTACATTATGCAAATTTCAACAAAAACAACAAACCTACTATTGGATATTGGAATATAAAGCAATGGGAAAGTGAAAACATTCTGACCAGAAAATGGCAACAGGCTTCCACTATGTATCAAAGGAAATGTCTAGGTAAAAGATAGATTTTCCCTTTTAATTATGCACCCAAAATAAGTTTACAGTGCTGGTCAGAATTATTTGCCCCCTTGGTAAATATGATCAAAGATGGCTGTAAAAAATAAATCTGCATGGTTTCTCCTTTTGATATTTTATTTAAAACATTAGCAAAAATCTAACCTTTTATTGAAGTAAAAGAATTGAAAGTGGGGGAAAAAAGAAAAAAAAAACACATTATGAAATAAATGTTTTTCCCCAAAACATTTTACACATGGGGTACTTTTTATACATGTGTGCACCAAACCCATCTTAAGTGTTTGCTGCCAAAAGAGCTATTTATTTATTTTTGTTTCATCTGACCTTAGAACCCGTCCCATTTGAAGTTCCAGTAGTGTCAGTTACTTTTCAAACATTCTATGGTCAGATAAAAAAAATATTTTGATTCTTTTGGCAGCAAACACTTGAGATGGGTTTGGTGCACACAGGGATAAAAAAGTACCCCATGTGTAAAATGAAATTCTCAGCTTTTTCTTTAATGCTGTGAGCCTAATTTTCTGCCAGAGGTCCTGGACATCTTGTTCAGATCCATGGCATCAAGAATTCGATTAAATACCAACAGATAAAAAAATTGAAACCTGACAACCTCTGCTAGAAATCTTATAATGGGCCATGCTTGGATCTTCCAACAGGACAGTGATCCAAAAACAATCATCAAAATCAAAACAAAAATTGGTCACTGAGCACAAAACCAAGCATCTGCAATGGCCATCCCAGTCCCTAATCTGAACCCTATAGAAAATGAGTGTGTTGAACTGGAGAGAAGAACAACATTGATCTGGGAATCTAAAGGATCTGGAGAGATTCTGTATGGAGGAATGGTCTCTGATCTCTTGCCAGGTGTTCTCCAAACTCATCAGGCATCATAGAGGAAAACTCAGAGCTGTCATCTTGGAAAAATTCGGTTGCTTAAAGTATTTAATAAAAGAGGGCAAATAATTGTTCCCAATATGTTTTGGAGAAAAACATTTATTTCATAATGTGATTTTCCCCCACTTTCAATTCTTTCACTTGAATAAAAGGTTAGACTTTTGCTTTAAAAAAAATAAAAAGGATAAACAATGCAGATTTATTTTTTACAGTCATCTTTGATCATATTTACCAAGTGGGCAAATAATTCTGACCAGCACTGTATATGGATCTTTCTTTGCTCTTTCTCTTGGATTAATGCTGCCAAAAGTAATCAGTCAGTCAAAATGGGTTACAGGGCTGACCAACAAAAAGTGTCACCATCACATCTAGAATGTCAAACGAACATCTCGCAATAAATATATTAGGTTAAAATTGCTCTTATGACAAACATGATCAGTGTTAATTAGTAAGTAAATCTATACTATACAGCCTGAATTAAATAAATTGCAATGGTAAAATCTCAGTATACAATGCGTTTAGTATATCGTTCAGGTGGGAAAAAAAGTGGGCGATCAAATAACATTTCAAAGAATTAGACGTTTTGCTGCTTAAATTCAATGAAGGATAATCTCAGACTAGACAGGAAGTTTTGAGTTTTGAATCCTACAATATATTTTAGCACAAAGGTCTATGGCTTTACAAGATCTATCAAAATAGTGAAAAAAATACAAAGAAATTGTGACATAAATTTATGGGTAAACCCTACAATCAGACAGTGGCAGCAAAAATGTAACAATCTCAAGTTAGTACACTTTCATTAACCTGCGAGTGATTTATCATGTCCCTAAGAGGTCATGATTAAATGATGCGAATAAAGTCTAGCCCTCAAAGTCACTGTCAATTTTTATAAAAGATCACAAAAACAAACAACAAACCACTGTGTCGCTCTGACCTTTTGGTGCTGAACATGTTGGCAGGACGATGTCTCTGACTCAGATGTTTCCTTCTGGGACAAACCTGAGAAAGCAACCAGAGACAGAAAGTTTATTACGAGCAGAAATGTGAAGGTGACCTGAGCCCAAAACATTCCAAAACACTGAAAATATCCCCAAACGCAAACACAGTTACAAGCTTTACATCTGCTAAAATAGAAAAAGTCTTAATTCCCACAATTTTTTCACCTTGCAACAGAAAAATAGAATAAGGATAAAGAACAAACTGGTTGATCAATGTCTGACTGAAGTAAGTCGAGTTCAATGATGTACTCGATCTAAAAACTAAAAGTTTGCAGTCATCTTCATCTGTTAATTGGGGTAAATTAAGTGTGTTGTCAACACCGAAAGCCGTTACAGATGTAATACTAGCAGAATACTGTGCAGTATATACTGTCTACTGCCTAATGTTTTAAACAGTATGTGGAACAGTATGCAGTATTTAAATATAAATATTAGAAAAAGTATGCCACATTATTGTCACATGATGATATAGCATGTTTATTCTACAAGTGTTCCTGGCTGAATTCAGAATAGTAGATCCGTTTTTCTTCTTCTGCCATATATTTATATGACAAACAATTAGTTTGCTAGTACACTATTCTGAATTCAACCACTGATATTACTTCTTGTTCTTCGGTACACTGAAAATGAAAGGTCAATTTGAGAGCGGTGCATTGTGGGACACATATTATATACAACAGAAACAGTACAAGTAGTATGCTATGCTATTCTAAACATTGCCCAAACCACCTTTTTATCTCTGACAAATGACACACCAGAAGTCATTCATTTTCAATGGAGAGTAGTATGGGAACTGGATAGATTTCAGATCGTATGCGTATTTGAATTTAGTATAAATGGAAAAGGAAGCTAAAGTCGAAAAATGCAAACAAAAAGATGTGCTTCCTCCATGTTTCCCATTATCTCTAGACTTAAAGGGTTAGTTCACCCAAAAATGAAAATTCAGTCATTAATTACTCACCCCCATGCTGTACCAACCCCGTAAGACCTTCGTTCGTCTTCGGAACACAAATGAAGATATTTATGATTAAATCTGAGAGGTGGATCACTCCTCCATAGGCTCCCTAAGGGAATGAAACTTGACGGCCCAGAAAGTCATTAAAGAAAATGTTTAAATATTCCATGTCGCAACAGTGGCTCAACTATAAGTTTATCAAGCGACGAGAATACTTTTTGTGCAAAAAAAAAAAAAAAAAAAAAAAAAAGACTTTATTCGACTATTCCTTTTCTTGCTTGTAAACGAGACTTCAAGAGATTTCCACGACGCATGCGCGAGAACTTAACTGAGGTAGTTGAAGGAGATCGCAATTCTCGCGCATGCGTCGTGGAAATTTCTTAAAGTCTCGTTTCAGGCCTACAAGGAAGAAAAGGGATAGTCGAATAAAGTCGTTATTTTTGTTTGTTTTTTCGCACAAAAAGTATTCTCGTCGCTTGATAAACTTATAGTTGAGCCACTGTTGCGACATGGAATATTTAAACATTTTCTTTAATGACTTTCTGGGCCGTCAAGTTTCATTCCCTTAGGCAGCCTATGGAGGAGTGATAAACCTCTCAGATTTAATCATAAATATCTTCATTTGTGTTCCGAAGACGAACGAAGGCCTTCCGGGGTTGGTACAGCATGGGGGTGAGTAATTATTTACTTAATTTTTTTATTTTTGGGTGAACTAACCCTTTAATAAAACAAAAAAAAGTTCCAAACTTTCATTTTAAAAGGTTTTCATATGGATGTATGTTGATAAAAGTGGCTTGCACATCTACAGAGCATATAAGCAGCATCTTTTAAACTATACACCTGAAAAGATGCTACAAAGGAGTACATGCATAAGTGATGTCTCCTGCAGGCTATAGGTACTCTTTAACACAAAGGTTACGGCTCTGACGGTAAAGGTCATCTTATATGCGCAAGACCTTATACACGGAAATGTGTCATAATGAGGGGGAGTGACTGCTCTGCTTCAGCATGATAAAAACAGCTTTTAAAAACACGTTTGTGGCTGTGACAGAGAAAGAAAGAAAGAGAAAATGAGGAAGACATAAAAAAAAAAACCTAAATCAAGGTCAAACCATTCAAAGATCTTTCTGGCCAATGGTGGAAAAGTTCAGTTCACCTTTTTTGTAGCTAAGAATTCAAGGTATAGGCTATGTGCCTTTACAAAAATAAACCTACAATAAGAAATATTCACTTGGAAGAGTTGGTAAGTGCAGAAGTTAATGTTCTGGGAGCAGACAGAGAAAAAGTACATGAATTTGCTCTTTGGCTTCTGGAGACCTGCTCTACTCCAACTACTCGACTTGAAGCGAGTTTTCATGAGTTATGAGAGCAAGTGGACATTCTCCTCCTTCTAGAAAGCATTGAATGTTCAGTCCTCAAGGTCATGTGTCATGACATTTCATTCCAGTATATTTCTAAAGATGACCTGAAAATCATCTCAGAGAGTTCAGGAAAACAGACTAACAGAGACCCATTTAGCAATGGCAAATAAATAAATAAAATTAAAAAAAAATTTAAACGGTTCATAAATTCATTAGCATGTGAGCCTTGCCGTTTCAGAGATTCTCTGACCCAGTCGCCTTGCCATTACAATTTGGCACTTGTCAAAAGTCACTCAGATCTTTATTCCTGCCCATTTCTCCTGAATCCAACACATTTATTAGGAGAACTGATTGTGTGCTTACCATCTAATCTACCCAGACTTTAATATGTGGCTAAATAAGTTACAACATACTAAATAAGTTTCTAAAAGGGTTTCGAATTTTGAGTGCCGATCATACCTGTATTCTTGAAGTAGTTAAATAGCTTTACACACCAAACAGGATACAAGGTAAACGACTCTAACACAATCAACGCCGAAATGAATCTGCAGCTGTCAGGCGGTACAGGTCAGTGCTCTTTAAGTAGTTTATGTTCATGCTTTAAGCCATGAGGTAGTTTAACGTCGTCTCATGATGCTTTTTTTTGCTCCCTGCGGTGCACGTTCATTTGTTCAAAGCTAGCTTGCTATTGCTAGCCTCTCCGAAAATTGCCTACCCTACCATTAAATTTAATAGTACTTTTTTTATGTGTGTGCAGTTGTGTCAGTGCTTTGTTGATTTATTCCTTCTAATGTCTAAGTCCACAGTCACACAAAACAGTCTATTTTAAGATCCGTGTGTTGTGGAGTGCTGGGAATACACAAAGAAATGTCACTGATGAATAGCAGTGAATCATGGGATTTTCTCCTGTTCGGTATTCCACTCCGACTTTCACACTCTGATCTTCACTTCAAGTGTAATCAAGTCTATTTTTAACCTAACACATCTGAGACACGTGTGGGAGGAGATGTGAAAAGAACAGACAGGGCATGTTTAAGACAGAAGAAATGTAATCATGAAAGCTGTGGTACCTGCAGCAGGTATTCAAAAAAAATCATCTCTGCGTTCAGCGTTTCATGTCATAAACCCAGAGCACACAGCAGCAACGGAAGCAGAGGTCTGTGCTGAGGGAAAATGGCATGTTCAGGAGGTTATTTCATTTTACTGTATTTCCTCTTCTCAGTAGTGAGTCATCCCTCTGGTCTAAGCGTTCTACAGATTTAGAGTGATTTCTTCAAAAGCCTTTTATCGCTCCAAAATAAAGTGGCACGGACTGTGTGTGGTTTCAAAAGGGCAGCGGCAAGCTTGTTGAGGAAACTAAACACTGTTGACATTGAAATATAAGGCGCAGTGAACACTACAAATCAGAAGTTGTTTGCCCTGAGTATATTTAAAGACATGAATTACACGATTACACTCCTCCCTGACCTTAAACATCATCACACCCAAAAGTGCCTCTGTTCTTATACAAACTGACACACAAAGCAACACAAGAGTTCTTGACAAAATCAACAATGAAGGATGGCTATGGTCATTTTCTTGTACAGAACAAGAAGAAAAACAATATGGATGAGACGGCCACTGGGGAGACGTGGGCAGACGCTCGCTGGCACTTTGATGGCTTGTCTTTTTTTGAGTCCTGCATCCTGTTGGGAATTGTGGTCCTCCGTATTAAGTGTAAAAATATTTGATGTGATTCCCCCCCCCCCCCCCCCCCTCCCTTCAAGACTACACTTCTCAAACTGTGGTATGACCAAAGATTCATTGCGTATTAAAAAACAAAATACATGTGTGAAGTCTCCCTTTTGACATGAAAAAAATAAATAAAAATAAAAAAACACTTAAAATAGTTGGTGTCATTATTTTGTTTTTAAAAAGTCTCTTATGCTCACCAAGGCTGCATTTACGGTATTTGATCAAAAATACAGTAAAAACTAAAATATTGTGAAATAGTATTACAACTTTCTTTTTTAATATTTTTAAAATGTTATTGATGGCAAAGCGGAATTTTCAGCATCATTATTACTCCAGTATCTTCAGTGTCACACGATCCTTCAGAAATCATTAATAAGCTAAATTGCTACTCAAAAAACATTTCTTGTTATTATCAATGTTAAAAACAGTTGTGCTGCTTAAAAAGTTTTGTGGAAACCGTGATACATTTTGTTCAGGAATCTTTGATAAATGGAAAATTCAAAAGATCAGCATTTATTTGTAATAGAAATCTTTTGTTACGTTATAAATGTCTTTACGGTCACTTTTGATCAATTTAATGCATCCTTGCTTAATTAAAGCATTCATTTCTTTCAAAAATCTTACGGACCCCAAACTTTTGAATGGTAGAAATGTATTAAAAGAACATTATGATGCAACCAAACAGAAACTACGCAATGAAGCGAACAGTGAACAGGCGAGACTGAAATGCAGGAAAACCCGGAGTGAACTTCGAGCAGATTTGAATGCTTTTGGGAAATTGCTGTCGATCAACTTTGCACACATACTCTGGTCATTCATCGGCATGACAAAGTTGCAGAAGAACAAAAAGTAGTCATATTTTCATATTAGTTTCAGGTTTTAGACTGGGGAGGAAGTTTAGAGTTCCTGTATGTTTAAACTATTATCTGAAAAATATAATAGAAAATCTTATTCATCTTGTCATGAAATGAGATGATAGTTCTATAGTAGTTTTGATACAATAACTATTGTGTAAAGTGATACAAAATTAATTATTTCAAGATTTTGGTAATACAGCCCACCATGGTATTTACAGGTCCTCTGTCTGTCTAAAACCATGGAGCTGTTTCATTAGAGATGTTTGCCATCCTAAAACATGTGCTTAAATGGAACAAAGATGTAGAATATTACAAAGCAAATTCTGACTCATCCTCATTGTGTTCCCACAAATCACCCGCACAAAAACAAACAAATCATCCGTGTTGGTTTGGCTTTCTCCGGTCTTAATCACTGTGTGGGTTCAGCGAGGTGATCTATATAAATGTAGATCAGTGGTGGTGACTCATCCTCCACCGCGCTCGCGTCATCCTGATTCTGATTCTCGTCATACCTGATTCTTACAGCAACTCTGTAAAGCTGACAGCATTTTCAGGGACAAACAGGGGTCAAATGAAGCCTGCAGAAAACATGCCGTAATTATGGAAATTCCCCTCGCAATTGCTGCAGACGTGTAAACAGCCCTAAATTCATTCCAGAGGTTCAGTTCTCATCACAGGTCGCTGTTTTCACTGCCTGCCATCTAATCAATAAATCAAACCACAGGGGGATGATTTGCACATGCAGATTAACAAATAAAGACCTTCATAAACACTGCTGATTCTACAAACATTTGGAGTGTGTTCTTCTGTTCATCACCTAACGACATCATACAAGACTCTTTATTCATGACCTGGTAGTTTTGCCAGAAAACGCAATGATGCCTTGAACTAAATAATGGCGAAGCTTAAAAATGATGTTTTGTTTGACATTTAACAGCATACAGTATAATCTACATGTGCATTTTTTTACTCTTAACAGCATCTTAACAGCATTGAGTGCTGAACATAACTCTGATCAACCCATGGTGTGAGATTTGGACGTAACTACGGTGCCAGTTTGTATGGAAGATTGGACCAATGTACGTAGGTACATTGTACAATGTAATTCTGTTTGGGGTTTGGTGCCACTATGCCTGCAAAATCAATACACAATACTAAAAATGAAAATGGCATCTTTTTTTTATTAACATTCCATAAAATTATTATTAAAATAATTTTCAGACCTTCTAAGAGATCATCATCATAATTGATTTCAATACAAAATGTGTATTTATTGCATTTCTTTCACATGGATGCACTAGATGGAACAGAAATTACACTGAATCTTTGATGTCAGTTCGTCGTCTCATTTTGGGCCTTTTTCGAGCAATTTAGTTTTTTTTTTACATGCAAATGTTTGTTAAAGATTCAAGCATGTGAATTTAATTGATAATTACATACCAATAAAGAAAAAAAAGGATATCTTGATTTTTCTACAGCAATGGAAATCAAATGAAGAACTCTTCTTAGACATTTCCCCTGAGAAACTGACTCCAGTGATCTCACGTCTCCAGTTTCAGAAATCATATAAAGTTAAACAATGTCTCAATGTGTTCTCACATTTGCCAAGCAAGTCAGTTCTCCGTATGCACTCAAATGTATCTTCCAATACTATCTGAGCTACACAATCCACTCTATATTCTCACTATCAACAACAGTCTTATTTTTAGGAGAAACATCTGACATAAAGTTGATATCTAATTGAAACACAACTGAGAGTTCAGAGATACAGTATCTCCTGATACTACTACTATACAACATGCCTATCTGTGCTACTATATGACAGAGGAACCTCAATATCCTGAACAGTATCCATTTATGTATTAACAACTGCTGCACACAAGTCGCATAATAAACGATAGGAAGCAAGTGAAATTCATGTAATTAATCAGCATGTGACTGAACTACCTGAATGCTTCAGACTAATTCGTGAAGTGATTCAGAATCTTTTATAATGCCTGCTACATGTAACCGGTCCTACTCGACCCGCTCCGAGCGGGATTCGAACCGCCTCCGGCGTTGGAGGCGGGCGCTCTAACAAGGAGGCTAAAGACCGCGTCAGTTGCTAGAGCGCCTCTTGAGATCAGAGGAGTGAGGTTTACACGCACAGCTCTTACTGGCGTATGACAGTTGCATACAGACTGTGCAATTTCTGAAATTCTAAGATCATTACAAAACGGGACACACGATATGTTTGGTAAAATATGTGGGCAAAACGATAATCTGGTTGGTAAATGGTAATTTCTCATGCCAGATAAGGATTTATCAGTAAAGTTTTACTGAAATTCAAGCTCCAGTGAAGACATTTAAACTGGTTTCCTTCTGCACATTAAAAGTTGGCATTCAAACGGAACTTCCCTATTGTGATGTATATCTAAGCGAAATGGCTTCTCGGAGAGAAAAAAAAGTAGGGTGGGACTTGATTCTGTTTGATTGGATGGTTGTGGTTTGCTATAGCTGTGATCTCATATGAGTGACAGGTTGTCCCACCCCCACGTCATCAGAGAAGAGAAGTCACTGAAAGTTGGACGGGTTATTTTGATTAAAGATTACTAGGGCACACAAATAAAAAAAAAAATAAAAAAGATGTGCATGCATAAATTATTTATAACAAATACTGCAATATTCCATAAATATAAGAATTGTCAACTTTGATCTCATGGTGACTTTTAAAATGTTGTTTATTGTTTTGTGTCATGTTTGTGTGTACTTTATAAAACTAACACAGAGCAGGCGCGTCCAAACTTGGTCCTGGAGGGCCACTGTCCTGCAGAGTTTAGCTCCAACTTGCCTCAATACACCTGCCTAGAAATTATCTTAAATAGATGGTTCAGGTGTGTTTAATTGAGGTTGGAGCAAAACTTTGCAGGACAGTGGCCCTCCAGGAGCAGGACTGGACACCCCTGGACTAGAGATAATTCTCCTCCCCAACTTAACTTATGATGCCCAAATTCGTTCTCACACGCACATAGCTATACGCTAAAATTTATTCTTGATATGTAAACCAACAACTTAATAGAAAAGCTTTTAAGAATTTATACAGAACATGATAAAAAGCTGAAAAATATGGATGAGACAGTGGTTGGGGAGACATGGGCAGCAGTTTGATTTTTCAAGAAAACTTATTAAAAACAGTGTAACTAGCTTCAGTCTTGTAGTTTGTGCTTGGCTTGAGGAATACAATAAATATAAAAGGTCGACATCACAGAAAAAAAGACATTGTAAAAATCACATTATTTTTCAGTTTTAGGTCAGAAGGCAAATGCTCTATTCTTTAAATCAGTTGCACGTCCGCATGGTTATTCAGTAAGTGAAGAGTTGAAGTGAAAGTTGTGTGGGTCGTGATATCTGAGACACGCTGGGATTGATATCTGCTCAGAATATTCATTACAAGACCCTGCCACCCTTGAGCAGACACACTTGTTTTAATTAATTATTAAACTGACTAGACACAGAGCTGTGGGATTTCCCATGATGCAGTTCCCTTATACGTGGTTGAGTTCGGTTGTTGTTTTCCTGGAATATTCCAGGTTATTTACAGTCTCTGTATGACTGATTATCACTGGATTAACACAGGCAGTAGTTCTGCATTTGAGGAATATATTCTGTATTAAAAGGTGACTTTAGGCTTATTTTTAGGCTTGACTAGGCTTACGTTGTTTGATGCATGACTGTAAATGCATTTCCCAATCTTTTTACAAACTGATGGATGAGTAAACTTTTTTGTCTGTGTTAATCAATCTCATGCCACGGATGCTGAAAAAAGAATATTAAAGCCTCTTGAACAGCAATGCATTTGGGATTGATCCACAACTTTTCGTAATATCAGCTCCAGTAAATATATTATCAGATCCATATAACATAAACAGTGCTTTAACCTAGCAGAAATGTGATATGTGCTTCATTGCCTACAATTTACATGCCGAACACAGACCTGATTGTTTGAGCTCCTGGCAAGGTGGGACTTGTCAGTCCAACTCTAGATGTATACTGCTGAGTCATTACACAAAATGATATTATGTTGACAGAGACAAATGCCTCAGGAGGCAGTGCTCTAAAATGACTTTGTTCCAAGGTAAATTTAATCTCGAGAGCTGGACGCATTTCAGTACAGCAGAGCACCGATTCAGTCCTATACGAGCAATTCATTCCCGCTTTGGTATCTATCATGTGCATGAGGAATTTGCCAGTTGTTTGTCATGTTTATCACAATGACTATCAAGAGCTGGCTGTAATGCGTATTTAAAGGGGAAGTGCCATTTATGCACCATTACGGCACTTTTTTTTTACACATTTAAAGTCACCATGGAATCAAAATGGACAATTCTTGTTTTTTTATGGCTTATTGCAGTATTTACTATAAATGCTTTATCTGTGCACATTTTGTTCAAAATTCATGTGTCCTCATAATTTAAAGGGGACCTATTATGGAAAATTTGAAAACAGATGTGTGGCCACAGTGTGTGTAAACAACCAGCCTATAATGGTAAAAATCCCAATACTTCTTTATAATCTATATCATTATCAAACTCTCACAACAAGCTGTTTCAAATCTCCTTGTAAGAGTATGGGAAACCCCGCCCACGACTGGTGACGATCTGCACTAGATCCCGCCCTGAGTGAGAAGCAGCCCGACATTATAACCAAAAACTTAACGATACCTGCTCCATGCTAAGGCATGTTGTCATCTCGTAATTACGACGTGGCGTGTGTGGAGCATAATTTAAAGCAAATTTCATGCATGAGTGCTTGTGCTATTGCTAGCTAGTTTTGCTAACTGCAAAAGATTTGAGTTAAAGTTTATGATTTTAGTTGTTTTATGCGACTTAGGTTTTAGCTACACAAAGTATTTGAGTGGATTAAAATATTCTCTTTTTGTGGAATCTTAATTGGTTTAAGGCAATTGGTTTCCTTGAATGGTTTCAGTTAGCTTAACTTGTTGGGTTTTGCAGGGAAACATCAAAAACAGCAGATGAGCAAACTAAAGGCCTCTACAACGGGGAAGGAAACTGGTCAAAATGAGTCACTCATCTCTCAAACGCTGTCATGATGTGGACTGTTTTACACGTAAAGCATGCAACATATGAGTAACACATGACAGCCCAGGCTGCAGGGGTCAGTCACTGTGTTACTAGGGCTTAAGAGAAAATCCCTCTCTAATCTACAGCCGACACTTCACTTCTGTTTACAATGAGGATTCAAAGCTTTCACTGGACCTCTAGCACCATTAACTGATCATCATAACTATTAAATATTATGCAATGTGAAAACTGTGTTAATAGCTGTTCGAATTGTAAGCTAATGACCAGAGTGCTCTTAGTATTCAAGAGATCCTCTCATTTCCAAGGCCACTCTAATGACACAAAATCCATTTTAAAACATCATTACAGACCAGTGAACTATATTACTTGATGTCAAAGTATTTTATTTCAATTATTAATACATTTATGTATTGAATATTGTTGCAGATGTTACATAAAAGTGACATGCCAATTCAATACCATATGTTTGATTTGAACACAGTTAAGGCTTCACATCATGCTCAATAACTAATAATTGCAATGCATGCATGCTGTCTGATGGCTTATTGCTTTAGGGTTTAGAAAGGCATCAAACCTGCACACAAATACACAATGCAAACAAATGAGTACAGTGACACACAACACAAATGTTTACTGCATTAGTTAGCAGTGCTATCACTAAGAAACTGATTGGGATTAGAGCTTAGGCATTTTACCCTCGTGAAAAAGAAGCATACCTAATACATTTGCATGCAGTCCCACACAACAACCACCTTTAAAGTCTTGATATATCAGCTTTTTTTCCTTCTTCCCCATAAATCATTGACTACTTTGCGTAAGCGCACTATTAATTCATAAATGAAGTGTGACTCTATGATATATCACAGACTGAAAAGCTCCAACCACCTGGAGGACTCCGACTGGCTTCTTTGGATTTAGGATTTACACTGTTACGCAAGAGCATTAGCTGACTATAATGCCTCAGACACAGAAAAAAAACTGTTGTTGCAGCATTCAAAACAAAAACAACACAAACACATTGATTCTGTTCCAAAACCTAGTGAGCTGACTGTATGCAGGCAGCATTTTAAGTCAGTTCCGAAAGGTATAGGTAGCATGATTGATTATGATACTTTATTTTAGCCAAATTGTAAAAGGCAGCATTTTTTGCAACTTTCATAAGATTGACAATCATAGAGTGCATTGCAGCAAGCACATTGAAATAATAGTTGCATCTGAAAACTGATTTAGCACAGACTTCTGAGGAAACAGTTTAATGATTTACAGCAAAATAGAGCGAGCTTTGGTAAACTAAGGAAATATTAAATTACTACAGTAGTAATTGCTCACTTGAAATGAAATCCGAAGTGGAAAACGTTGGGTCAAAAACTTACATTTATACACAAACTGACCACTAACTTTCAGACGCCATCTTTATTTCTTAGCTCAACTGCTAGCTCAACTGTCACAGAATGGAACACACAGGATTGTGGGATATCAAAGGCAGTGAAGGATACTTCTATGGTACCTTCTAAAATCGATAAGATGAAGATTTCTCAGGATACAGGAAGTGAAGCGAACGTTGGATTCGGATGTGCCTTGATGCCTTCATACCTAATGCATCCTCACAAGGCAGCATTTTTAAGCTTTCGGACGCAGCCAATGTATCCAAGAGGGCGGAGTGAGAGAATTTGTTCTTGTTGGAACACAGCCATAGTTATAATTAAAAATCTTTTCTTTTTATCTATGCATGTGTGAATGTTTATATTATTTATTTAAGTGCTGTAAAATAGTGATTTGTCAAAACTGAAGTGAAACCCTTATTGTGAATAAATCTGAGAGAGACAAACTGTCATGTTCAGTCTTTCAGAGAGAATGGAGCTGAATTTTAATTTCACTAAGAGATGTGAAAAGGTCCACTGCGCAATTAGAGAAATAGAAAATAAATGGCGTGCAAGGACATGATGACAATTATCACAAATGAATATGAATTTCAAGCTTTTTAACCTTTGAGCATCTGAAACCAGAACAAAGTGGATTTGTTAGTCGACATTGTTTTAAGCTTGGGGTCTGTAAGATTTTTTTTTTTTTAAAGAAAGAAAGATTAAGCAACACAGCTGTTTTCAACATTGATAATGAAATGTTTCTTGAGCATCAACTCGGCATATTAGAATCATTTTATATAATAATATCATGTGTAAATTACATTTTAAAATAAATTAAAAAAGAAAATAGTAATTGAAAAGCAATGCCTTTCAAAAACCTTACAAAAGAATTCTCAAAGAAATCCTAAACTTACTGCTTATTAATAGTTATTAAGGGAGTTGGTAGGATTATGGGATGTAGAATATGGTCACGCAAAATAAGGCATTAATATGTGCTTTATAAGTACTAATAAACAGCCAATATCTAATATGCATGCACAATAAGCAACTCGATAATTGGACCCTAATTTAAAAGTGCTAGTGCTACCATAATTCATAAAAAACATAATATCAAAGTGGTCTATAGCTAAATCGGATAAACGTCTTATGCCAAATACAGAAGGGAAACAGTGTTTTCTAGGAAATCTCAAAATTGATCTTCTAGACAGAGCAAATGCCTTGCCGTGTAGCAACTGCCATTTTAGTGTCACGGGTAAAGGAAACAGTTGTCAAGATTTATACCTTTAAATTTTGCTGTAAAAAGAGCACATTTGATTGCTGTTCTACTCCAAGGCCTCTTATTAAGAGTGAAATATATTATCTGAAAAATGACTGTCAGAGTGTCTATGTTCTGTAGCAGGAACTGAGGAATAAAGCCAAGTATAAATTCATTGTAGATAAATCAAATCCTCTGGTGGGCTTGCGCTTCTCTGAATATTTAATTTGAACTCGTATGTCAAAGAATATTAAACGGTACCGCTTAATATTCACAGGATACACTTTGCATTGATTTTACTATGTGTAAAGAGTGCTCTCTCAACAACCAGTGAACAATGTGTCTGGTTTAATTTCATAATGCAACGCTAGGACACAGTGCATAATTGGCTAATTGGGCAAATTAGTTAAAGTCAGCATGTTTATATGAGTCTGTACTGAAAAGATTTATTCCAAATTTTAAGAATATTTTTTTTCTTCAAAGACTGCTTCAGAACATAATGCATTTTCTATTTCAGAGTTTTCGCTGCACTTAATCTTTTATACATATAAGAAAAATTTAAACACCCTACTCAGGACAGCTTGTTCAATATTTAGTCTATGATAACACAAAAAACAGATTCAAGGTCTCAGGCTGCTTTTTGATTCTCTCAGAAACTCAAAAGTTTTCTGGAAGCAAATCTATGATAGAGAGCTCCCCCTAGAGTATGAGGCGAATTACATACATGTCCTTTAACTGAATATAAAAAACGGTTTCTCATATTTCATATTAAAAATATTTCTATCCGATCTCAGCAGGCAAAACATTCAGCAATGACGTGTGCATTACAATGGTATTTAAAGTCATTTTGAAATATTTGTACTTTTGAACATCATTTTTTAATGATTAAAGAAGTTCATAAAAATGAACTGAAAAAAAAAGATCCATAAAAAAAAAAAAAAAGCAATTCTATTCTCAACAAGGGTTGAGTCAGTGCTCATCTCTGATCACAGAGCCGCTCTCAGGGAAAATCATTCCTAGAACGAAGACTTTAATATTTGAAGTGAACTAGTCTTATTTTTATGAAGATGTTATACTTCTGTGAGAAGGATATTCATTGTTTTGTAGCGTAAATCAAGAGTAGAATCATTCAAAACAGCGCAGCAAGAAAAAGAATATATACAAGGAAATTATTGTCACAGCTAACATACCTTTAAAGGAGAATACCTTTACAAAAGGGGTAATAGAGATCGAATGAATAGCTAAAAACAGTAATAATATCATAGTTTCATGTAGGCCTATTAATCAGTTAAAAATACATTATTAAAGTAATTAAAGAGAAAAAAAGCTTTTAACTATAGCCTTGATTTACTAACTATGGAAAGTCAAGGCATTTTTTTTTTATTTACTTATTATTATTATTCATTTTTTACTTTTACTAAATCTAAAAATCTAAGTAAACATAAATTATGTTTATGTCATTTGACACTGAGTTGCAACACTAGTAAAACTTAGAAGAAGATAAAACACAATCCCAAACATTAGACAGCGACTCCTGTGTGTGTTCAGTATCCGAACATCATGTAAAACTCACAACACCTATCAGTCTCTCTAAATGCCCGTCTAACCACTTTAATATCAGCAAGCATGGACTCTCCTATCATCCAGGTGTTCCAAGACGTCGTCCCATGTCACAGCATGCAGGTGATCCAGTGTCTTTCCCTGAACATGCAAGAGACAGAGAAGAGAAAAATGATGGGACTCACTCTTTAAACTGAAGCTCTGTCCAGGACCCAGGTCTCTTATGCAAGGATGTTTGAGATGAGTTTATGCAGCCAGTCACACGTGCATCTGTGCGCAGGATGAGACACACTCGCAGAGTAATCCGACCTTCTAAATACAGACGGAACCACTGAGGAAGGGGGAGGAATGGATCATACCAAATCAGTTTTGTCACACACAGGGAATTAAAAAAAAATTCCAACCAGCAAGTTTCGTATAAGAAAAAAAAACCCCCCCACAAAAATAAGAACAAATATTATTGCATTCTATAAACAAATATAGAATTAGAATATATATATATATATATATATATATATATATATATATATATATATATATATATATATATATATATATATATATATATATGTATAAACAAATATAAAATTATATAGGTTATATATATATATATAAATATATAGCTATATTCTAATATATACATATATATATATATATATATATATATATATATATATATATATATATATATATATATATATATATTCTAATTCTAATATATATATATATATATATATATATTCTAATATATATATATATATATATATATATATTCTAATTCTAATATATATATATATTCTAATTCTAATATATATATATATGGTCCCCATCAGGATAAGAGCTTGTAAATCATACTACGTGATGTTTTTTGAAAATCTAAAAATGCAGAAAGTTTAGGGGATAGAATATACAGTTTGTACAGTATAAAAATCATTATGTATATGGAATGTCCCCATAAAACATGAAAACCCAACAGTCTGTCTCTGCGTGTGTGTGTGTGTAAAGTACATTGAAATGTTCTTGAAAACCCCTTGATTTCTTACAGTGATCCACTCATATGGCTAACATCTATTTTGTACACTGAAAAACTGCAGCTTTCAATGAATGTAGCTACTTATCAAAACGATTAGTTTCAAGGTTTTTCACTTTTCCTGACATGAATATGGCAGTTAGACACGTTATATAATGTGTTTTAATGCAGTAATATAATCTGTTCTGGCCCTATAGTTTGTTCGATCCACTCGCTGTTCAGATCTGGAATTGAAGAGAAGATGAAACCACGTTAAATTGAAAAGTGTCTAAAATTGAATTTCAGATCTTAAGATTATCTCTGTTTTTTAAGGTCAAAATTGGTTGCATTCATATGTTGGTTCTGAGAGAAGTTTCATAAATGAATGAGTGTTTACATGCTGAGACATTTAAGTTTTTAAATAAAATAAAAGCGACAGATCATTGTTTTTTTAATTTAAGCAAAATCAAATACAAGTTTAATTGCTGTAATTAAACACAAATCATGAGCCTGATATCAACTGCAATATGAGATTAAATTCAAGTTTGCTCTTCTCATTTTTAAATGTCTTCCTTTTTCTGTTGTCATCAGCTGTTGAAGTCAAAGACTGGGTTTTCCCAGCAGAAATAAGACTTGTTACCATACTGATTGATGGCACGGTCCCGCCACAAGAGGTGGAAATCGATGGGCGCTGCGTGGATAGCAAGAGAGCTGTGACGGATTGATGCCTCTGATGCCTTCCCATGAACACCCTGGTGGGCTCTCATAAATAAGTCAAAGAGTCAGTGGGTAGTCAGAGAGAGAGATTTGAACCAGCAATGAATTGTCTTAGCGTCCTCCACACACACTCATGGGAAGATATTTGAACAGATAGCTACTTGTAAACACTACAGTATAATTTTGGGCACTATACACTCTTAGAAGAGAAGGTTCTATATAACCTTTAATCTTTTAGGGGTTATTTTTATGGGTTTACGATATATTTAAAGGGGACCTATATTATGCCCCTTTTCACAAGATGTAATATAAGTCTCTGGTGTCCCCAGAATATGTCTGTGAAGTTTCAGCTCAAAAATACTCCACAGATCATTTATTATAGCTTGTCAAATTTGCCCCTATTTAAGTGTGTGCAAAAACACGCCGTTTTTGTGTGTCCCTTTAAATGCAAATGAGCTGCTGCTCCCAGCCCTCTTTCCAGAAGAGGGCGGAGCCTTTACAGCTCGTGCTTTGGATACTCCGGCAACAACAAAACTGGAAGTCAGTGGTGTTCAGCCCTACATGTTAGAACCGGAGTCGGACTCTAAAGGAGAAACTCAGGAAGAAGTTACAACTTTTAATACCCCGATATACTCACGGCAAAGTTCTTTTTCATTCTTCGCTCAGGGGTAAAACATAGGTCGAAGTACACGAGCAGCGATATAGTTAGCGAACATCTGACCCTGTCTACTCTGCTGAGAGCAGCGTTTAGATGAAAATGTAAATATGTGCTGTGTGCTTTCCTCTAAATAACAAAATAAACACACACAAAAAAATTGAGAAAACAACAAGCAGTTTTTAAAAAAAGCGTAAGAAAAGCATCTGATCAAAGCAACTTGGATATGTTTGCACGAGCTCTGCAATTCGGCACTCTAGTAGTTATAACGTTTATTTATAGCACTATTTTTTTTTACCATGGATTGATAAAAATCAAGCAGATTTACCATATTAAACATGAAAAACAGTCTCAGTGTCTCATTTCATCAGAACTACAACTTCATTTTCTATAAAGCGACTTTTCAGTGTGTACATGTTTTTACTCAGGGACATCTGACCTCGACAGACTCATCAGGAGAAAGGAACTGGAAAAGATTTCAGCGTGAAAGAAGGCGGAGCCTCAGGGCACACTTACTGTAGCCTACCTATTACTATATTTAACCATGAATACGGGAGCCAGTGGCGTAACAAGGCAACACCGGGCCCTTATGCAGGATTATCAAGCGGGCCCCCCTACTACTGCACGTGATGACGCATATATGAGATGAGATGACTGACAAAATCAGGAGTAGCATACGCGCACCACAACAAAATAAAAAAAAAACACTGTTGATGGCACAGCATAACACATTACTCACTGCTATGACTACACACATAGGCTTAGGTCCAAAAACATAACAAAGATGCTCACTTGCATTACAGCGGCATTTTCCGTGCTTTCCTCTGTGCAAAGTTGTCGATTAAATCCTTAAGATCCAGATGGTGCGCACAGGCATTCTCAATTGACAGTATGGCAAATTGAGTGACGCAATATGCATGTTCACCCGCATGATTCCCCAGTCTCAATTCGAAACAAATTACAGCAAAATCCATCATTGTTGATCGTTTCAAACATGTATTTAATGATCAGTAAAATATGTTTTGTCATTATTTATTCAAATAATTTCGAGATAAAGTAAAATGCGATCAGACTAAAAATAAAATGCGATAGGGCTGTCAATCAATATCTTGCTGTCACGCGGGCCCCTGATTGGTCCGGGCCCGTAAGCAACCGCGTAGCCTACCCTGCTTACCGATAGTTACGCCACTGACGGGAGCATTAACAGTCAAGAGCGCACACACAGTCTCAGAAATAAAGGTTCCAAAAGAGGGTTTTCACAGCGATGCCATAGTGGCTTCCCCAAAGAATTGGGCAATTTTGGCTTGCAGTTCTTAAAATAACCATTTTTTTTGTGTGTATGTGAAGAATATTTTTCCACTATACTCTATTTCCACTATAAAGAACTTTTTGTGCAGTGGAAAGTTAAAGGTTCTTCATGGAACCATATTTGTAATAAAGCTCTACAGTCCGTGTCCCGTTTTATCTATACATGCACTGTTGCCTGCGAGGTCGTCATGGTCTGTAAGACCGACAGCAGAACAGCAGGGTTGAGATGGCAGCAACAGGAACCGATGACCTTCAGCAGAGACCATCTTAGATGCTAGTGCCCCTTTTCACATGTCTGTCAGATACTGAGACATGATCCTCATATCCACATATTTAGGAAGAAAGCAAGAAAAGGCGCAATTTGCATGAGAAAGGGCAACATACAGTATTCACAAATGTCAGGATTCTCATGAATGTAATAATGGCTTGCTAAGAGAAAATTTACATTTTCTAGTCCTTGCTTATTGTCATGAAGCACACAAGAGATTTTTTCCTCCATTTATCACATTGCTGACTTTGTTTTCTGAAGCAGAAACAACACTTTAGTCCCTGAGGTGAATTTTGATAAGCTATTCTCACCTACATAGCTACGTGTTACATCTATTATCAAAATGAGTCTAGGAAGCTAAAGGTTTGTTTAGATGTGAATTTTGAAGCTATAATTCAAATCATGGGCTTACCATTTACATGACAAGGCGGAGTCTTTGAGAGTTACTATAAAAAATGTCAGATAAAAGATGTCAGCAGTATGGTCCAGAGAATCCACCCGTTCCCTTTCAAAAGACAGCATTTTGAATTTAAACAATCAGGAATATGAGGGGGCCGGATATGTAAATTAGGGGGCCTAGCCCTCACCTCCTCATACCTTTCAGAAAGGGTCCAAATGATGTCCCTTCCTGTCCTGAGTGTCACATTTTTAGGTAATTCTACATCTGGAAAAAACATGCAATAAGAGGACTGCATTCACAACAAAGTGTTTTTTGGAAATTCAAATTAATGAATAATTAAAAAAAAAAATTCTTACTTCAACAATTCAAATATACATTTCCAGTCTATTCTGAAGATCTGAGGTGTAAAATCCCCATTTAAGGGGCCATATAGACCCCCTTATATATTTATTATAGATATTTTTCTTGTTAACAACCTTTTATATGTATATTATATAATTTCTTGCAAATTAACAAATATTTTTCACACAACAATGTTTTTGAAAGAATCTATGATACCAGTATGAATAAATGCTGACTCTTTTTTTTTTTTTTAGATTAACCTGGAAAACATCATTTAACAATAACTCTTGCATGAATAAATGAATAAATTCTTATTCCGCATTTGTGAAATTCAAGCAGTGAACGATTCAAATCACATCTGATAAACGATTTAAAAGAGAAATGATGGAGGGCTTTGAAGTTTTTCATTACATTTGAAGAGAATATTTGAGTCTACATTGAGCTGAAAAGCCCCCAAGCCGTTGGATGGACATGTTGAGGGCAAAATGAATATTGGCAGGAAATCAGGTGGAGGAGATACGAGTACCGTCCGTTTGCTTCCAGGCCAACGATGCCCATCAGAGATACGACTCCCTCACCGCAGATACTGTTTCCTGTGAACCTGGCATATCTGATCAACAGATACCACAAATGGGAAATGGGTTTTCATGAACGCTTTTGTTATCTCAATTACAGCTACATCTCACACGGCTGCTGGAAAACGTGTGCTGAAATTCAGTTCTGGCTTCAGATTAGGCTGTAACTGAGAATAAATCTATCTCTTCTGCATGTCTTTCTTCGGGTCTTTCTTGCAGGATATACTGTATATGCAGTGCTGGATTATGCAAAGTTTAAGAATAAGAATGTTTTTGGGGAAAATAAGGCCATGCTTGTCTGAATAAGTAATTATTCTAGGCTACATAATTTTGCATGTGAGTTTGTTGAGAGCAAAATCTATTCATCACAGCAGAGCTTCCTGCTGGGAGAAACAGTGTGTCTCTGGGAAAAGTAGGGAAGAAACATCACAGAAAAATGGCTGATGATGGCTGAAGACACAGTGGAAGAGAAAGATGTCTTAAAAGGTTTTATAGAGGAGCTCTTCTGTTTTTCTGTCAGAAGGTCACAGACTGCATGAATGAAACAAGCATTTGCATAGAAAATGATTTAAGAATAAGCACCACATACACATTTGGAATAATTCATGTTTTTCAAATATTTCCGAGAGAGGTTTTTATGCTCACCAAGGCTACATTTTGTTAATCAAAAACACAGTAAAACAGCTAAATATTTTTACAATTTAAAATAACTTTATTAAATTAAAATATTTAAATGGAATTTATTCCTGCAATGGCAAAGCTAAATTCTCAGCATCATTACTCCAGTCTTCAGTGTCATGTGATCCTTCAGAAATCATTATAATGTTACAAAAGATTTTTATTTCAAAATTATATTCTTTTGAACTTTCTATTCGGCAACGATTCCTGGAAAAAAGTATCATGTTTACCACAAAAATATTAAGCCAACAACAACATTTCAACACTGATAATAATAACAGTCATTGTTGCATTAGCAGATGATCAAATTAAGCACCGACGCATATTAGAATGATTTCGGAAGGATTTTTGAAGGATCATGTGACACTGAAGACTGGAGTAATGATGCTGAGAATTTAGCTTTAGAAATCAGTTTATTTATTTATGTTCATATCAGTTTATATTTTTCAATATTCATGTTTTTTTTATACTGTATTTATGATTAAATAAATGCAGCCTTGGTGACTTCTTTCAAAAACATAACAACAAAACAAACTTTTGACTGGCAGTGTACAAGGTGCATAAATGTGGGTTTTTTTATAGCAACCACAAGAAATGATAAAAAGTATCAAAATGAGGCTTCTTGTTTTAACAAACTCAGTTATTTCTTAAACAAAACAGAATGTGAAGAATAACCGCATGCTAAAAATGCAAAAACAACAACAACAACAACAACAACAACAACAACAACAACAACAACAACAACAACAACAACAACAACAACAACAACAACCAATTTCCCTCCATCCCAGCCAACAGGAAACATTCTCAGAACTTTGGCTTACATTCTGGCAAGGTTCTCCTAAAGTTATGAACAAACGTTCCGACAGTAACATTTATGGAATGTTTGATTAAAGTTATCTGCTCTATAATAATGTTCTCAAAACGTTAGCCCAAAAACATTATTTATACATCGTTCATGAAACGTCTTAGTTATAAATGGCGGTCTAATGTTTTTAAATGTTTCAGAAAAGAACAGTCAAAAGTAATGTTCCCATAATGTTTGCAAAATGATAAACTGGAATGTTCCCTCAATGTTCACATAACAAAAACAAAAAGTTTTTAAAATATTTAAAAAACTGGACGTTTTGAACGTTCAGAGAACATTCATGTTAGCTGGGAGTGGTGTCTCAACATTTGGTGTAATGCCACATATAACCAGACAGAGAGGTGAAAAGGTTATGTGTTATATTACACCATATCTCTATTTAATCAATAGGAAAAAGCAATCACATTCATTGAATGCTGTATCTGAAGCCAGGGATCAGTCCTGCTTGCTGCTGAAAGCATAGGATTTGGCACTCCGACTTATTCTTCAGAGTCTGATCCACAATCTGTAGTGTGGCGATTTTTGATCCCCACTCAGGCAACCCAACAACAAATGACTAACTTTGACACCAGCAGCCAAGGACATCCAAGAGCCCCAATGTACAATTGGCATTAGGGAGCCCTACCTTATATTCCCATCTTTATACAGACTATCAGTTCAGAAATGAATACACAAATCTGAATATATATTTCAAAAATGTATTTTCTCAATCAGAGCAGTTTATCTGGCACAAAGACAATGAAGATCTTGATAACATAACATTATACTTTAATATAGCCTATAATTCAACAGTAAATACACCTAATACAACTAAAAACAATCTAATTTGCTACTGGAGATGAAAACAGCGATAAACAGATATTTCAAAATACCTAAAAAGAAAAAAGCCTTGCTATTTGAACAGTCTGAAGCAACCGATTCCCTGAAATGAACCTGAAATGAACCACACTTCCCTCGGGTGAATCGCTTTTTGAACAGTCTGAAGGAACCGATTCCTTGAAATGAACCACACTTCCCTCAGGTGAATCGCTTTTTGAACAGTCTAAAGGTACCGATTCCTTGAAATGAACCACACTTCCCTCAGATGAATCGCTTTTTGAACAGTCTGAAGGAACCAATTCCCTGAAATGAACCACACTTCCCTCAGATGAATCGCTTTTTGAACAGTCTGAAAGAACCGATTCGCTGAAATGAACCACACTTCCCTCAGGTGAATCGCTTTTTGAACAGTCTGAAGGAACCGATTCACTAAAATGAATCACACTTCCTTCGTATGAGTCGTTTTTTGAACAGTCTGAAGGAACAGATTCCTTTAAATTAATCACACTTCGCACAGGTAAATCGCTTTTTTATCAGCCTGAATGGACAGATCATTCTGGGTATGAAGAAATCAGTGATTCTGTCTGGATTGTAAAAAAAGAAAGAAAAAAGTATTTACTTGCAAGCGCACGCTAATGCAAATTCAACTAAACATAAGTCAAGACCTACATAGATAGGCCTACTCTAAAATATCTTATTTCTGAGTATTGAAAATATGTAGGCAATAGAAATATTCCAGCTGTGTCAGTATGCAGACTGACTCTTCCCACATGGTGTGTGTCTAGTCTGCCAGAGTTTATGCCTTTTAAATGGTTCATTAAAAATGCATCATGCTTCCTCAGAGAGCCAGTTAGATTTCTGTAGACAGTTGTTGGCTTTAGGATGATTGACAGGTCGCCTGACACCTGCTTCTCTCTGTTTTATGTTGCGTCACACTATGCAGTGTTTGTGAGCTCTTTGAGGTGAGGAGAAATTTATTATCCAGCACAATTTTTGCTAATATCTTAAGGTTAAATCTAGTAGAAAGCAATATCTAATAGTTCACTCAAAGATGATTGCACAAATTTATGACTTCAAGACTGAATGGCAAAACTGAAATCTTTGTTGTAACTATTCCTTTAATGTCTCTTAGTTCCTCCTATATTTCTTGGCTAATTATTTAAAATCAATAATGATGATTACTCACTGATCCGGTTCAAAAACAGCCTTTTCCTTAACTGCAGACAGACATGATGTGATTTCAATCGATTTTACTGCTTCTGGAATTAATAACATATCTCAGGTGTTAACATAAACCTATAAAAAAAATTATATGTGAAAACATCATTCCAGAAAAAGAAATAAAAATGCGAATTAGGAAACGTCTAGTGATTCGGAAACATACTCATGCATGGGTAATGCACAGGATATAGGATATAAATAAAAAATAGGCTACATTATTCCATTAACATTCAGATTTTATGCTGGTAAAATCATGATTATGTATATAAATATATATCTGTCTGTGCCGACAACATGGCAAATGCTGATTACATTAATTAGAGTTCTACACAATTCTCTATACTTCCACAATACAAACAATAACATTTTCCAGCTGATTACATAATGGCTTTATAGCCTTTGGATATTAATGGTCAGATTCTGTTCTGTCTTCTGTACGGTTTGAATTTAATGAGATCAGTCGTCCCGAAGTTTAATTAGGCCAGACAGAAACAGCTGAAGGAGATTGAGCTCACGACAGCCTCTGGAAACGCAGGCCTCAACGCCCCTGTTCAAAAATACTACACCCACGCTATCTGACAGTCCCGTCAATAACTGCCATTTATCATCCATATCTGCCTGTTTTCATTACTGCAATGAATCTGATGCAGGGCTGCAGGCTCGGACCTCCTTCATCCATTTACTGTGAGCTTCTCCACAGCTTCGCTTTGTGTTTAAGGGGTTGGTTTTGAAAGCAGCAGCAGGTGACAGACGGGGCTAATGCCAAGGTCAAGGTCAAAAGTATCTGCCAAATGCATATGTAAATGTTAATCTGGATAAACATATCTCTTAATCTAATATGATCATGGTTCACGTGACACATATCCGCATAATCCAAGTGCTATCATAAAAATGTCTCCTGCATTGTTAAATAAAATAAATATATATTTTATAGAATTTTTTCATTTTTGACATTTAAAAATATATATTAGAAGAACTTAAAGCAAAATGCACAAAAAAATATCAATATAACTTTACCAATTGTATGTAAAAAGGCAATAAAATGTCAAATAAATTGAAATACAAAAGCACCCTTGGAGATATTACATTTTTCCTTCGAGGTCTGTCTGTAAGTTAGAATAGTTTTGTGGTAAAACATTTTTAGCATCGTTTTTTTAATAATCATGCAACTCAATTTGAAAAATGATATTATACAATGATATTATAATGCCTTCATCTTTTATATATGCTACTTTTCACCTTTTATGTGTAGATTTTTTTGTTTTGTGGTTCATATTTTTAGTGTATCATTTCCAATGAAGCTGTAATTTCAATTTGTGTTTGTGCCTCAAACTTTGATGCTCTGCAACAAATCCTACTATTTACCTTTATAAATGAATGTCAATTACAAACAGTGTTATAGAAAACATTGCACTTTACATTATCAGGATGTCTATTCCCAGCTCATTAAGTGCAAACCGAATAAGGCTCCTGGGCCGGATGGTATTCCGGGCCGGGTCTTGAAAAGCTGTGCCCTGGAATTAACCCCTATTCTCCATTCACTCTTCCTCCGTTCACTCTGTACTTCAACAATACCTGTCAAATGTAAATCATCCATTGTTATTCCTGTTCCAATAAACACGCATCCATCTGATTTAAATCACTACAGGCCTGTATCATAAACCTCTATTATAATGAAATGTTTTGAGAAATTCATCAAAAACATTATGCTTCCATGTGTTATACCATCTCTAGATTGTATTTGCATATAAGCAGAAGAGAGGCACAGATGATGCAGTGGCCTGTCTCTTACATTGTCTAGTTCAACACCTGGACATTTCTGGGAATTATGCCAGATTTCTCTTTATTGACTTTAGTTCCGCTTTTAATTCGATTCAGCGTCACCAGTTGATTAAGAAACTACAGAGAATGCAAGTCCCATCATCTCTAATATATTGGATCCATAATTTTCTTTCTAATAGACCCCAAGTGGTTAAGGTGGGCAGTACATTATCACCAACCATTGTCCGGTGACCTATAATTCAAAATTGAATTTACCTTGGTATAGTCAAATAACAAGAGTTCAGTGCATGGACATGACATAGAGTGAATCTCAAACTGGACTGTTTTCGCGTTCTCATTTAATTCACGTTTATGAAAAACACCCCTGAAAAACGGTCGGTTCTCCACACAATACCGACTGTGACGCAATAGTTGGGATCATTAATATGTATGCCTCCACAAATTTGCATATGCCAGCCCATGTTCAATGACAGGCAAAACTGCGCAGCCGAAGCATAGCAGTTGCTCAGTGTTTGGATGTACACATGAACACAAAAGTATTTTTTAGTTCCTTCATCCGAGCCTCTGAAGAAATAATGGCTTACTTTTATTTTCTCTGGAAATTTCCAAACATTTCACCGACGACTGTTTCCTCAACTTGGGCCAATACAGAGCTGGCCTCGGATCAGCTACCAAGCAACACTTTCTGACGTGTAATTGTTCAAGTTCAGACAGGTAACCTTTCTCTCAATGTCGTTCAATACTGTTTATGCATCAGTAAGTCAAGCCAGTGACTAAAATATCAACTTCACATCGTTTCTTTTAGTAGGATGAAAAAAAAACGTATTTAAATTGTGAATAAATTATATACAGAAAGCGATCAAAGAACAATCTTTCCACAGCGCGAGTTTATCTGGACACTTGCCAAACTCGTTATGAATTCAATGACGCACGTTACACTGCACAGCGAAGCTCTTACTGTATTTACATGATCGTGTTTGCATTGGGGAAAGCATTAGAGAACAGAAACTGCATTGCAATGATAAGATCTTCATTCTCGCGACCAACAGACTGTCCTCTGTTTGCTCAATGCTCAGTCATCACAGCAACATGTGATGGGAATAGATCTAAATACTTTAAAAACATCTCACGATTCGTTAATCTCGATAGCTGTAATAGTAAAAACGTATAATAGCTGTAGTAAAAGTATTCGAGAGAGTTTCACATGTAATACATAGCTATTTCATATGCAAGCATGTCAGCCAATCACAGCAGAGGCCGGTTCCACACAGCAGACACGCCCCTTCAAACAGAGCGTTCAAATCAGAGGCTAAAATCCGGGTGGGAAAAATGCCTTTTATTTCTAAATTATGACTATTTTTGATCTAAAAAACATACTAACATTATAAGGGCAACCCAGGAAACATTATAAAATAATATAAAAAACCACTCTAGGGCACCTTTAATACTGGCGCCCCTCAGGGGTGTGTACTTAGCCCATTCCTTTTTATTCTTTACAGGACTGTCAGAGTCCATTTACAACGGCTCATTATTTTAAATATGCAGATGATACAGCTATTCTTGCTCTGCTGGACAATGACTCTTTTTTGGACTATCAACGTTCTACAGCACATTTTAGAGAGGGGTGTGAGGATAACTTTCTGCACCTCAACATTTTAAAGACTATGGAACTGATCTTTAGCACCTCAAAAACACAGATCCATGCTTCTAGCATTATCATTGATGGAGAGATAGTTGAGAGAGTAGAGCATTTCAAATATCTTGGCATTATTTTGGATCAAAATCTCAATTTTAACCAACACACTCTAGAGGTTTACAAACGCTGACAACAAAGACTGACAGCTATTCGTAAACTTAGGCACTTGTCTGTTCAGCCACGTCTTCTTCTGCTTCTGTATCGCAGTATTATTGAGCCGGTCCTTACTTATGGGGCCATTTGTTTTTTTCATATGCTTACAGTTACCAACAAGAATAAATTATTAAAGATAACTCATTTAGCAAGTAAAATAATTGGTGTCCCTACCCCCAATTTATCGGATAGTGTCTCGACATTCACGTTGCGAAAGGCACAAAAAATCTTAAATGACTCAGAACACCCACTTTACAAGTATTTTATCCTTCTGCCTTCTGGCCGCAGGTATATACCGATGTGTTGGATGGCCACGTTTAGTAAGAGTTTTGTTCCTGTATCTTTACGAGCTTTAAATACATAGGAAATCGGCCTTTGATACGTCAGGTATGCTCTCTTGTTGTTGTTTTTGTTTTTTTTGTTTTTTCTGCGTTGTTTTTTGTAGATGTTTATTATATGTTCATGTTCTTAATATGTTATACATGTGTCTTTGTATTATGTACACATCGTGGAAACAAATTTCCTCTCGAGGATAAATAAATCATCATCATCATTACTGTACATGAACTTACGGGTACTAAGAAAGTACTGCTATAAGGTAACTACATGGGTTAAGGTTAGGTTTAGGTGTAGTCCAGGGGTAGTCTCTGTAATCCAGTTATTGCAATTACTATAATAAGTAGTATGTACATGGGGAACAGGACTGTAAATAAAGTGCGGTTACAACTTATTTTAAGGTGTCATTGTTACAGTGTAATTATATATTTAAGTACTGAGTAATATTAAGCAACTACATGTACTTACTATAGGGTTAGGGTAGGATTAGGTTGAGGGTTAGCTGTATGTAATTATGCATAATTTACTGTTACTATGGTAAGTACATGTAACATATGCATGGACACTGTAAAATAAAGTGTTACCTAAAGTGCTACCGAAAACATCAGTTTGGTTGAAATTGCCTTTATGCAAAATAATTCATTATCATGTCCTCTGATGATAATGAATTATTTGCCATAGATTAGTTTTGTTCATAATTTAACCCTATGTGCCAGAGGAGACTGAGTGTTTGTGTGAACATGATCATGTACTTGCATAAGTGTGAATCAAGACGGTGAAGGATTAAAGGGACGGTTCACCCAAAAATGAAAGTTCTGTCATCATTTACTCACCTTCATGTCGTTCCAAACCTGTAAGACTTTCATTCATTTTTGAAACACGAATGAAGATATTTTAATAAAATCTGGGAGAGCGATCTGTCCCTTCATTGACAACTACGCAACGGACACTTTGATGCTTCAAAAAGTTAATAAAGAGAATGTCAAACTAATCCAAATGAATTGAACAGTTTAGTCCAAATGTTCTGAAGAGACATGCACGATCGCTTTATATAATGAACAGATTGAATTTAGGCTTTTATTCACATTCATCAACTCACTCATAAGTTGTGGTGCTTGACATTGGAGAACCAATGATGTTCATTCTCGTGTTACGCAGAACATTTGAGCTTCAGCTAGAACCAATGAGGTTTGTTACGCATTTGGCAGTTTCGGTTGAGCTTCTGTTTATGTTCGCTGATCAATGTTTATAAGTTAAGGGATCATTCTTTTTTAAATGTTTTATTAACTATTGTTTACTTGCAAGTGGGAACATAAGAGATCTTCACATGTAAACGGCGTGTGTCATTGTAACAATGTGTCCAGTCAACTATGTTACTTGGGTCAACTACAGAATGCTACTCTCATGGTCAACTAGTTTGTCTCATTTAACATTTTAAATATCTAGAATGATGCTTCTAATATTATTTTAGGGTAAAGTTTACATCCACATGGACTGAAGTTTTGCATAACATCTCGTAAAACTATCAAAATAATCTTTAAAGTAGATTTCTGATTAAAAAAAAAAACACATTTTCTCCTCAGTGACCGTGTTGAGAATTGTACACAAATACTGTATTTGCAAAAAAAAATAATTCTTTAGAAGACTTTTAAAATAATCATTGTATGACAGACATTGAATATTTGAGTATAGTGTAGCACTTAATCCGGTGTGTGTAATCCGTATCATAGTTGACAAACTCACCAGGGAAACATCTTTTTTATCTGTAATATCAAAATGGTGTTTAATGAAGCTTGGCAACTAACAGATAAGTCACACTGATAAAATATAAACTGAAACCAATAGTTTTTTTTTTTTTCAGAAAGCATATTGTTTTTACTTTTTTCTGTTGTGAAATGTACCCTATCATTATAAAGTGACTCGCATGCATTTATTGCCTTTAAAATCATGTGCTGATTGAACGTGCATGATGCTTCTGGCATGATCTGTCGATTTGAGACATGTTTGAACAGATCGTGATGATTGACACTCCTTCTGCTGTGTTTGGCGGCAGTGGTATATCGTTCAGTGATTGCTGTGAATGACAGACAGAGAGCCACGCTTGCGATCACATGACAGTCCACCTGCTGTCTGAGGCACAGCGTGAAGTCTTACATTTACTGGCACTTGATGCCGTTGTTGTTTTATTTTCCTCTGGGTTCCTGCAGAGAAGAGCCTTGAACATCTACAGTTGTTCAGTTTAGCATGGCCTACCTCATCTAAGGAAACAAACTCTGACACAAACTGAGGTTGCTCACAGGCTTCAGAGTCTGTTCAATATGGATGCTGGACTCTGGCATAAACCTGCAGTGAGAGCATGCATAAAATCATAATTTACATACATTACATCTGCGACAGAAGCATTGCCCTTAGAATGACTACCAGCACTGTATACATAATTAAACTCTGAACCTATACAGGGCCTGAAAAGGGTCAGTATCCTGTGGCGTATGTTAAAGGTGCCCTAGAGTGGTTTTTTATATTATTTTATAATGTTTCCTGGGTTGCCCTTATAATGTTAGTATGTTTTTTAGATCAAAAATAGTCATAATTTAGAAATAAAAGGCATTTTTCCCACCCGGATTTTAGCCTCTGATTTGAACGCTCTGTTTGAAGGGGCGTGTCTGCTGTGTGGAACCGGCCTCTGCTGTGATTGGCTGACATGCTTGCATATGAAATAGCTATGTATTACATGTGAAACTCTCTCGAATACTTTTACTACAGCTATTATACGTTTTTACTATTACAGCTATCGAGATTAACGAATCGTGAGATGTTTTTAAAGTATTTAGATCTATTCCCATCACATACAATGTTGCTGTGATGACTGAGCATTGAGCAAGCAGAGGACAGTCTGTTGGTCGCGAGAATGAAGATCTTATCATTGCAATGCAGTTTCTGTTCTCTAATGCTTTCCCCAATGCAAACACGATCATGTAAATACAGTAAGAGCTTCGCTGTGCAGTGTAACCTGCGTCATTGAATTCATAACGAGTTTGGCAAGTGTCCAGATAAACTCGCGCTGTGGAAAGATTGTTCTTTGTTCGCTTTCTGTATATAATTTATTCACAATTTAAATACGTTTTTTTTTTTCATCCTACTAAAAGAAACGATGTGAAGTTGATATTTTAGTCACTGGCTTGACTTACTGATGCATAAACAGTATTGAACGATTTTGAGAGAAAGGTTACCTGTCTGAACTTGAACAATTACACGTCAGAAAGTGTTGCTTGGTAGCTGATCCGAGGCCAGCTCTGTATTGGCCCAAGTTGAGGAAACAGTCATCGGTGAAATGTTTGGAAATTTCCAGAGAAAATAAAAGTAAGCCATTGTTTCTTCAGAGGCTCGGATGAAGGAACTAAAAAATACTTTTGTGTTCATGTGTACATCCAAACACTGAGCAACTGCTATGCTTCGGCTGCACAGTTTCGCCTGTCATTGAACATGGGCTGGCATATGCAAATTTGTGGAGGCATACATATTAATGATCCCGACTATTGCGTCACAGTCGGTATTGTGTGGAGAACCGACCGTTTTTCAGGGGTGTTTTTCATAAACGTGAATTAAATGAGAACGCGAAAACAGTCCAGTTTGAGATTCACTCTATGTCATGTCCATGCACTGAACTCTTGTTATTTGACTATACCAAGGTAAATTCAATTTTGAATTATAGGTCACCTTTAAATGCACTCACACTCATGTTGCAGAGCTGGAACTGACCTTTATAATGACCTTTATTTCTGCTGCCACATTAAATATTCTCTTATAGTGCAGCTCTGCCACAACTGATCTTGTGTGTCCTTCTGCTAGTGTGACATAAAATGTGGTTTAAGATGGTTATTGTGTAAATGGATAAAGTCAGATAATGTCACATAGCACCTCTTACAGGACAGATGTACGGTGACCGGGAGGGGACATGTTCAGTTCACTTATTTTTGTCATGGAACATATAAACTCGTGGGAACGTGATATTAAGTCGTGGCCACGAGATCATTTTGTTGAGGTAACGACATAATTATGTCGTGGCCACGCGATGCAAAGTCGTAGTCTCGAGATCATATGTTGAGGGAATGATATATTTTTCTCGTGGCCACGACTTCATATTTTGAGAGAACGACATCTATTTGTCTTGGCCACGAGTTATGTTGAGGAAGCCACAGCGGCCAATACTGTAACCGTTGGGCTACAGCAGAGATGGAGATGACAGAAGAAATAACATTTTACTTTAAATTAGGAATGTCATATAAATATATAGTGCGGTCTTTGGCATTAAGACATGGGTACGTTATATGTGAAAGACACCTGAAGCGCATTCTTAAATTGAAATAGAATGCAAATATACATAGCAATATTTGCATATGATTTAACAGTTTATTGTCATAAATCTAAAAAATCTAAAAGGTGTGCATCATACATGAGACCTGGGTGAACAATGTACAGTTGGTTTTATGACTGTAAGTCATTGTCTTCAAATGCAATTGAAGTTGGAAACGTTTATGCCAATGTCGCATGTAATTTTGAGACAGTCCCTAAAATGCGAATATCGAACGTCCAACGTCAAACCAACTTCATGCCAGTGCAAAAGTGCGACAAAAAAGCCCATTCAATTTAAGAATGCGCTTCAGGTGTCTTTCACTTATAACATACCCATGTCTTAATGCCAAGACCGCACTATATATTTCTATGACATTCCTAATTTAAAGTATGTTATTTCTTCTGTCATCTCCATCTCTGCTGTAGCCCAGTCTATGCTATGGTACGGTTACAGTATTGGACACGACAAATAGATGTCGTTCTCTCAAAATATGAAGTCGTGGCCATGAAAAAAATATATCGTTCCCATAGCCTATGATCGAGGCTACGACTTTGCATCGCGTGGCCACGACATAATTATGTCGTTATCTCAAAAAAATGATCTCGTGGCCACGACTTATAATCACGTTCCCACGACTTAATATGACGTTCCCACGACTTAATATCACGTTCCCACGAGTTTATATGTTGTGGCCACGACAAAAATAAGTGAACCGAACATGTCCCATCCCGGTCACCGTACTGATGTTTCATTGCAAGATTTTTAGTATTAAAGGGTTAGTTCACCCAAAAATTTAAATTCTGTCAACTTTTTTGTATATCACTTTTGCTCTAGCTTGTTGGCATTATGTATAGCCTACAAGAAATATTTTAATTGTATGAATATTGTTATTGAATATTCAATCCATTTTAAATGATTGCTTTTGACGTTCCTCATTTGTGAATCAAACGTCTGTTAAATTATACATGCAATTTTTTAAGTGTCTAATAATAACCAATAAGTGAACAGGTTTTATACAAAACATACGGTATAAGCTTTAACGAAACGCGGTTTGGCTCCTCGTGGGTCCCCGTCGATGCGGAAGTGTCTTCCTGCTGTATTTGACGCTCATTCATACAAATATTATATCGTCTGTTATCTTTCATATGAGTGAAAAACTATCAGAATATGTTGCGCAGAAAGACAAACGGACGAGAAGATGCGGATAGTGTCAAACCTGATAGAAAGAAGGTGATGAATCACCATGAACAGGGTGCCATAGTAACGCCATGTTTCTGTACTTTGGTATTACCATGGTGTATTTTGAAGTACCCTGTGAATACTATCGCTGTGGTGCAAATCAAAAATCATGGTATTACCATCTTATTGTACCATTTGTTTCGTAAAAACGCTGCTCTGTATGATTTTTCAGTATATTGGTAACTTATCCGCATAAAAACGCATTTGGGATTTTTTTAAAAGTAGTTTTAGATTGAGTAACTCTGCCACCACTTCATGTAATGTGAACTGCCCACCCACAGACATCAGAGGACTCTGGAGTTCCTGATGTGACTGTCTCTCAGAGGAGCTGCTGGGCTGTTGTGTTCTTCTGGACGAAGGTTCTGCTCTTCATCATCTTCATTCCAGCTTTCCTGAACTACGCCTCACTGCAGAGAGAGGGACAGGCACTGTCACCCACAGGTGAGACCTCCTCGTCTCTTCCGGAAGACTTTAGGATCATTTGCAGTTTGGTAACTTATGTTTTCAGCTCATTGTTTTAATATTTCTTTCTATTTGCAGGTGCCCAGCTGATTGATATCGGCCTCGGCCAAAAGATCCATCTGTTTTGCAAAGGGTATGGAAGACCAGTTGGTAGGTTAAATATATGAAAGATTTAATATTTATATTGTCAGTTGTGCACAGTGAAAGTGATGTTTCATTTGTGTTTCAGTTGTTCTTGATGCTCCAGCAGGAATGTCTTCAGATATTTGGTACCATGTGCAAGAGAGTCTTTCATTATCAACAAAGGTCAGTTTAAACTAACTGCCAACATGAGTACTGGACGTTTGAAAACGTAAAATAAAAATTCATGTTCATGTATGAATATGTTTTTTTTTTAGCAACACAGTGTCAGTAATTTAGAAATTTTTGTTGATTTCAGTTTCAATAACTACAAATTTTCCTGTTTAACAATTCTTTCAAAAAGTACACATAGTATCATAACTGGCCTTGGCCTTTTCAGAGTAAACTGAACTATTCACTGAGGAAGTGAGTTGTCTGATCTATTCAGTCCATGAATCAGACATTGGGTCTCATTTAAAAATAATTGCTTGGATTATTTCATATTTGTACGCACATGAGAACTTATCACAAAAAAAAAAAAAAATCTTAAAATTCACAAAGCGTGCATACACGCATGAATTATTCTTCTAATGTTTTGAATTTGGACTGTTCTAAATGAGCAAGCCTGTCATTTGCTAAAACACGCCCAAACCTTTTCCAAAATATGGCTTTTTGCAGAGAGTTGTTTACAATATGCATCCAAAAGAGCTGCTTTGCTGACAAATGATAGGAGACATTTGCTAGTTTTTTTCCTACAATGGTAGACTTTAGGTAAATACCGCATAAATCGCCCAGTGCTCTTTTTGTTTTTTTTTGTCTTATAAAGTGGCTCACACCTACTGTATTTCAGTGTGAAAAACCACTGCAAACGATTGAGTGATTAGTGAAATGAAACATTCTTGTAATCCGATGAATCAAAAGAGTGATTCATTGACGAACCTGGCATTGCTAGTTCTGAATCTAAACATCTGACGGCAAATATGCTGTACACCATGATTACTGAAATGGCACAGGCTGACCGGTCCTTAACTCAGTCTGCTTGCAATCACATCAGGCTCTATAGGGCACAGCTGATTGGTTCCTGCTGTATCAGTAGCCAATGAGCTCGCTGCTCAGACAGCCTTCAAATACTTGGTTAGCATTTGCTGTAGCAGTTGCAGCGCACTTTCAGGAACCCTTCCCCTTCCCCAGCTCCATCTGCATAAATCTGCTATGGGTAATTCATGTATGCTATATTGTGCAGCAGCATGTCTTATTTGCTCACAGCAGCGTGTAGTGTATGCTTTGGCAATAGCAAGTCCCGTACTTGCTCAGCAGCTGCAGTAGCGTAGCAGATCTATTCCGCTACAACCAAACATATCAACATTGTCATATCCATTACCATGCCAAACACTCAGAGAGTTGTCATGAGCGAGATATTGTCAAAATGATTTTAATCTCCATGATCGTCAGACAAGGATTTATCAGTAATATTTTACTGGGGCACAACAGTATTTCACTGGGGTTTGTGCCCCAGTAAAAAGGGTCTAGTGACGCCCCTTACATATGCATATCTACATTGTCATACAGAGACACTCGCAGCTCATGCTATAATGCAGCTTTTCTTACTCTTTCACTGTATATGATAACAGATATTTATAGCTCCAGTCTGTAACTTTTTTGGGTTAAAAATGATCCAAAATAAACTTTTGAGCAAGTACATATCCAGGAAGTGTTCAAAACTCTCTGCTTGCCTTATTAAAAACGGTAAGCTTGTAATAATGTTTTAACTCCAGTGGTACTGGTGGATTTCGGCGGGAGATTCGAGCATGTCTTTGCGTCATTACGTCACATCTGTACACATAAAGAAGGAGTCTCGGCTAGTAGGCTATATTGCGTGTGAGGATGTTGGAGGTGGAGATTTATAGCCTTTTCTCACAGCACTTGATATAATTAAACTTATTCATTAAACAAGGATAACAAGGAAAAACAAGTATAAATATCGGAAGGGCATTAAATGTAGTCACGCAATGCTGATGTTGTTAACATTAACACTTTGGGAACAAAGTATAATTTGCACGGTTTGACGTGATATGATAAGTGATCGTTAGATTTAATCAGCACGATTTGCTGCAATGCTTTTTTCCCCATAGTTGGTCAGAACAAAAGTGGATGTTACTTACTTGTTCAGATGACATTATCCAGGGAAAATTCTTATGTTGGTCATACTTCCAAAAAGTAGAATCTGTGATTCCGAATGACAGTGTCCACACCGGCGCTGTGACTGACAGCCGCACATTCTGAGATTCTCCTCAAAACATTGGATTCATCCGCGCTGTGCCGTGCTGAGGCATAACCCACGTAAATTTGATAATTCCGCGAATAACTGCAATTGCAGATTTCGAACAGAGATGGCGACTCTTTTCCAGAAGAGGAAAATCTACAGACTGCATCCATGCATCCATCTTCTTCCGCTTATCCGGGGCCGGCAGTCTAAGCAGAGATGCCCAGACTTCCCTCTCCCTAGACACTTCCTCCAGCTCTTCCGGGGGGACACTGAGGCGTTCCCAGGGCAGCCGGGAGACATAGTCTCTCCAGCGTGTCCTAGGTCTTCCCCGGGGTCTCCTCCCAGTGACTACAGACTGCAGCTTGTATAAAATTTAATCTTAACACAATTATAAGGCCTCCCAGAGTATGTTTTTTTTTTTGCGTATAGTATTTATTATTTCAGTTGTTTCTAATTTTTTTAATACATTTTAGTACGAAAGTTATTGGAGTATCATGATTTGTTTGTGAGAATGTTCATACAGTTTTCAAATTCTTATGTGAATGAGACCAATGACTCTTTTGTATGATTTGCCAATCGATTTGATCGACTGATTCAATAATTAAGTAATTCATATACAATCTCTTTCATTAACAAGATGATAAGAGAAAGCCTTTCACTGCTCTCATGTACAACATTAAATAAACAAGGCAGGACCATCGTTTTCATTGATTTGAGTCCAAAGAGACCATAAAGGCCATAAAGACATTATTGATTTTTCTTCATCTCCCGCAAAGTTAAACGATTTCAGCTTTCAATGCATGTGCTCCTGTATTACTCTAGTAAGGTAAGGCAGTTAGGTGACGTGCTCTCATTTCTCATCACAAAACTACAGTCGTGGAGTGCTGGAGATTCCTGCTGATAGCCTGCATTACAGTGACTGCATTACAAACATTTGCAATGCTTGATGATGAAGATGAACTGATTATTTTGATGGCGAAATTATGTGACTTTAATGCACACTTTATTTGTAGATTTCCTAAAGAATTTATCAATGATGTTTTTTTTTTTTTGAGTGACAGTTGAGGTTTCTCCTTCTCTCGTTTTTATGACACTTGATGATCTGTGATCTGTTGTTTCTCAGGTGTGCACCTATGACAGAGTCGGTCTGGGTTTTAGCCGAAGAACTCTGCAGAATGAAACTACAGGCACAGAGAAAGTGTGGGGAATATCAACCACTGGAAGGTATGAAAGTGTCTTAGGCTGAAGGTTTTCAACATTGTTGGTGTAACAGCACTGTATTGTTTTCAAATAACTTCATTGGCATTGAAATTTAATAAGATGAATTATAGCTCTTGGAAACTATTTGTTCCTCCACCATGGTTCATAAAATGAAATATGACCTCCTGACGCAATTCAAGAAATTGACCACTATAAAATGTTTATTCTGTAACAGTGGTCAAATATTGACACCTGAGCCTTATACTTGAGCCCTATACTTTTCTAATTATATATATATATACACACACACACACACACACACACACTACTGTTCAAATGTTTGGGGTCAGATTTAAAAAAAAAAATTTTTAATTGATGTCTCTTAAGATCATCAGCTCTCATGTATTTGAACAAAAAATAGTCAAATATTGTGAAATATTATTACAATTTAAAATAACTTTTTTCTATGTTAATACATTTTTAAAATGTAATTTATTCCTGTGATGTCAAAGCTGAATTTTCAGCATCATTACTCCAGTCTTCAGTGTCACATGATCCTTCAGAAATCATTCTAATATGCTGATTTGTTGCTCAAGAAACATTATTTTATTATTATCAATGTTGAAAACAGTTGTGCTGAGTAGAAAGTCGAAAAGAACAGCATTTATTTGAAGTATAAATCTTTTGTAACATTATAAATGTCTTTACTCTCACTTTTATTCAGCAATGATGCATTAAATAGATCAAAAGTATACATTTCTTTAAAAAAAGAACGGTAATGTACCTATCCACAATATATAAATATTGTATGGTTATATTGTGCTGTTAATCTGAAAACAAAGAAACATCCCTGAAACACATGAACAGTTTTAATCCACAAGCGGGTATCTGTGCGTCTCTTGTCCTTGACAATGACCTGCTATACTATTCAGTCAACGCTGTAGGAGAGAGATGTCTTTGCTCTTGTCCTCTGGCAACAAGACGTCCTGCCTTTTAGGTTTTTTTCATCTTACATCTGGAATCACTCTTATTGTGTTGTTGTTGACATTGTAACATGTAGCAATTCTTAATGCATTAAAGTAATGAGAGAGGACAGGGGAGTTGGTTATAAGTGGTCTTTTTTTCTCTTCTGTTTGGCCTCTAGAAGCAGGCGGACGGCAAGCTTTAAGGCAAGATATCAATTTGACTAAAGGTCAATAAGCTGGGAGCAAAAATGTTTTGATGATCGTCCATTTTGTTCTTTATTGAAACTTTTTCATTTGGAACCTGATTTGATTGGCTGTTGAAGAAGGACAGCCGATAGTAAATACTAAGTTTCCTTTTCTGAGAAGGACATGTGTTGTTTTGTTCTTGGACTTATTGACTATGCATACTATACTACCATACTTAACATTTTCATAATGAATAACACTTTTCAACTTAATTTGAACTTAACACCAAAAATGTGTACTTAAAGGTGCCCTAGAGTGTTTTTTTATATTATTTTATAATGTTTCCTGGGTTGCCCTTATAATGTTAGTATGTTTTTTAGATCAAAAATAGTCATAATTTAGAAATAAAAGGCATTTTTCCCACCCGGATTTTAGCCTCTGATTTGAACGCTCTGTTTGAAGGGGCGTGTCTGCTGTGTGGAACCGGCCTCTGCTGTGATTGGCTGACATGCTTGCATATGAAATAGCTATGTATTACATGTGAAACTCTCTCGAATACTTTTACTACAGCTATTATACGTTTTTACTATTACAGCTATCGAGATTAACGAATCGTGAGATGTTTTTAAAGTATTTAGATCTATTCCCATCACATGTTGCTGTGATGACTGAGCATTGAGCAAGCAGAGGACAGTCTGTTGGTCGCGAGAATGAAGATCTTATCATTGCAATGCAGTTTCTGTTCTCTAATGCTTTCCCCAATGCAAACACGATCATGTAAATACAGTAAGAGCTTCGCTGTGCAGTGTAACGTGCGTCATTGAATTCATAACGAGTTTGGCAAGTGTCCAGATAAACTCGCGCTGTGGAAAGATTGTTCTTTGATCGCTTTCTGTATATAATTTATTCACAATTTAAATACGTATTTTTTTCATCCTACTAAAAGAAACGATGTGAAGTTGATATTTTAGTCACTGGCTTGACTTACTGATGCATAAACAGTATTGAACGATTTTGAGAGAAAGGTTACCTGTCTGAACTTGAACAATTACACATCAGAAAGTGTTGCTTGGTAGCTGATCCGAGGCCAGCTCTGTATTGGCCCAAGTTGAGGAAACAGTCGTCGGTGAAATGTTTGGAAATTTCCAGAGAAAATAAAAGTAAGCCATTGTTTCTTCAGAGGCTCGGATGAAGGAACTAAAAAATACTTTTGTGTTCATGTGTACATCCAAACACTGAGCAACTGCTATGCTTCGGCTGCACAGTTTCGCCTGTCATTGAACATGGGCTGGCATATGCAAATTTGTGGAGGCATACATATTAATGATCCCCACTATTGCGTCACAGTCGGTATTGTGTGGAGAACCGACCATTTTTCAGGGGTGTTTTTCATAAACGTGAATTAAATGAGAACGCGAAAACAGTCCAGTTTGAGATTCACTCTATGTCATGTCCATGCACTGAACTCTTGTTATTTGACTATACCAAGGTAAATTCAATTTTGAATTATAGGTCACCTTTGATGATTAGATGTAGCCCAAAACAAACATGAAATAAATTTGTGATCATTTGATTGAAAAACAATCTTTGCATGAACAAAATTGCAAAAAAACAGCAACAATACAGTAATAACAACTAATAAATAATATTGCTATGGTTATAATTGATATAATAATTATAATTGTTATAATAATGACAATAACAATAAATAAATAAATAATAATTGTCGTTAGTTATTATTGCTGTAATCAGAATGATTAATAATAATAATAATTATTATTACTATTATCATTATGCAAAAACAGAAATAAAACAAATATTAAATATTAGATCTGTATATTGTTTATCAGACAATTAAACATAAAAGGAATCTGTACTGATTGCAATCTGAAAATGTCGGTCAGTCTCTAGTTTTTCTTGTCCAATTTCATACCAAAGACTCACGGCAGTAAGTCATTCAGCACTCAATGAATCTTCATGGCCTTTTAGTTAATGAGGATGTCAGAAATAAAACCCATTAGTGTCTCATGGTATTCAGTGCTTATTAGTTTGGTGTGTCAGCCTCTGGTTTGAGGTCAGTTTGTCCTTGACGTAACATCACTGACCGCTTTAAAATCTGAGCAGGAGTCTGGGACAGTGGGCGTCCCGTCTGGAGGTGAACGGACATGTGTGTCATAATGTGTCCTAGTGATTAATGAACTGTCAGATGAGTCATGTCTAGACAAACCTGCGCTCATTCCTGACCTGCATCTCTCCTTGTTTATCCCTCAGGATGGTGGATGACCTTCATCGATTGGTCAAGGGTGCAGATATAGCCACACCCTTCATTCTGATTGGCTCTGAGCTGGGCACACTCAATGGCAGGTTCTACAGCCATATCCATGACACGTAAGTGACATCATTCTGTTTGGAAACAATCAGACAGTTATATCTGAACATGTTAGGAAGTTTGTTACCACTACAGAATGCATGTTCAGCATGTAGAATACATTTGTTGTTTAGGGTTTTTCTTCCAGGCATTTATACCTACCATGACCAAAAGGTCAATTAGAGCAGAATGGGGCCGACCTTTCGGCACACACTCACCCGACCCTCCACCCATCTGACAGATTTAACTTTTCATCTGGTCGGATGTTCAGCTTTAAAACCCATAGATTCAGCTGTGTCAGCCCTGTATCGCCCAAGGACTGAAAATAGTGTCCCTGCTGCGGCTCTGAGCCCATTCATCTCACTCGATAGACACTGTTCATTTCTCCTCATGGTGTGTGTTAGGTCTCATCTGAGCTCTTGAAACATCTTCTGTGTGGTCTTTTTGCTCGCTCTCTGTCTCTTTAGGCAAGTGTCTGACCTGGTGCTGATCGATCCGATCCCAGAGGATGTCTTTGAAGAAGAGAAGTGGATGCAGTTCTGGTGAGTCATCAGCCGAGAGAGAGAGAGAGAGAGAGAGAGAGAGAGAGAGAGTGAGAGAGTGTGTGTGATACCAGATGAGAGTCAGAGGCAGATATAAATGTGAAGTGTGTTTTTTTTGGATGTTAAAATACTTTCTCTTACTTTAAGTAAGCGATTCAGAGGTTGATTTTCCTGAAAAGCATACAGACTGTAGCTGTATCAACACATGACTCTGTTCGTTTTATTATCCCGATAAGCAATACACAATGAAAACAATCATTATTTTAGCAATTAAGTTTGGCTATGCTAGTGGCACATAAATTACACACTTCACCTTTGAATTGCTTTTTACGGCAAGTCATACCTGTATACTAAGGGCGTTTTCACACCTGATAGTCCACACCAAGGTCCGAACCAAAGGTCATGTTTTGATACATTTTAAACATTCGGAAAGTTTTGGTTTGGTTTCACATTGCAATTATGTGAGCGCTCTAAAGAACTTTACATGACATACTTGCGTCCTGTCGTCATCATCTATGTGGGCTGCATCTTGACATTGATTAGTTTGTAAACGGACGTGCGTCTGACGTCAGCGTGTTGTCAATTCGGCGGGTAACTGACAAGAATAAAAAAAAAAACCTTTGACAAGAATGAATGAACAGATGCATATCGTTGCCACTATACTGTTATTATTACGGCATTACTACCTGCAGCACCAACTATACTCGAGGCTAGTTCAAATTCGCCAAATGAACGTCCTCGTTGTGCGAAAATTTTATCGTTGCCGGCAGGAATGGAGGAGAAGACTGCAAGCAATCCTGCGAGAACCACGGGAACTTCCTGTAAATGGTCTGAAAGTCCGAACCATACAGAAAGTGCTTTCACAGAAACTAACCAAACCTTTGTTCAGTTTGATCCGGACCGAGACTACCTCTTTTCATCTGACCAAATTTCGTCTGTTTGGTCCGGACGGTGGTCCGGGGAAGGTTTCACACCTGTAATTTTTGATTCGGATCAAACTGAAAAGTCCGAAAATCGGGACCCAACAAGGTAGGTGTGAAAGGGCCCTAAATTTGTATTCATTGATACACAAATGATATCTGATATGATAGTATAAAATTATACTATCAGACCGCATATTTGATATTTACATAATATGAATATTTCATAAAATACTATTAAATCCAGAAAAAATATATGAAAATATAATATTTCTAAATGTCATTGTATTTCAGTATATATATGATGAATATTATGTAATCACATTAGCATTCCAATAAAAATATACAATCTTAATTATTAATATATTTATATTTTAACAAATTTATCAACTCACATTTTTCATGTTTTTTTTTCAATATATATGAAAAATACTAATATTCCAGAATTAATAAATACATAATTCTGAATTTCTTAGTATTTAGTCCTGATCTGACATAAACTCTAGAAATTAGAAATTTTTTCTAAATTGTACATCTGAATTTTAACCTAAAACCTAAAAAAGTTATATTGAACAAAATGGGACCACATTTATGATTTTTTTTTTAGTAAAGATTTTATTTGAATCATTGTAAGAGCAAATATTTGCTCCCGTACTGTTTACATTTACTGTCTTTTGTCAGAGCAGAAAGGAGCAAGTCTTGACGACACTTTCTCTGTTTAGTCCTGAAAAATCTGAGCTGCTCATAATATACAGCCCACATAAGCACCATTAAATATTTACACAGCCACGTACAGCTCCAATTACATGGGTATTTAAGCTAGTTGCAGTTAATGTCCGTAGTTAAGCATGGTGAAGCTATTGAATTCAGTAGAAGTAGTCACATTTCCTGGCCTTGTTCTACCTGCTATTGGAGTCATTTAGCAGGGACATGATCGCAGTTCCCCAGAGATCCCTTCAGCACGGCTCTCCTTCCTTCTCAGAATATCCCATTTCATAAACTCCTACCTCTATTATTTATCGCCATTATGTGGCTCAAATGAGTTCAGCTAGATAAGAAATGAATATGTCCGGATTGACTCATTTGTACATGACTGGATGTGAAGCAGCGCCATTTATCTGGGAAATGTGCGCAATTACTCTTTGATTAATAGATGCTCAACCTATTGAGTGCAATACGGTGTACATGCAATCCAATTACTTAGAACACAGTGAATTAAATGTTGTGGATATTAAGTCAGGGCTTAAGTTAATATCCGTATCACACAAGTTTTATTACTGATCTTAAATCATAAGTGCTGCTGGTTTAATTTAAAGATGCTGAAGATCTATTAAAGACTTCTGCTTGAGATTATGTAATATCTGTGCAATATAAATACTTTTTTTAGAACAGCTTTGCAGGCTGGAGTAATCTGTGGAATTTTCTACAATGTACTTTTATTATCTGCAGTTACTGGCATAATAAAATTTCCTATTGGACCTTGTATTGTAATTTAGAACTGATCATAATGGGAATTTCCTTATGTTATTTCATCAGAACACAAGGAAGCTAGATATTTTATGACAAGTACACTACCGTTCAAAAGTTAAGGGTGAGGAGTTAAAACAAGAAGAAATTAATACTTTTATTCAGCAAGGACACATCAAATAGATCACAAGTGACAGTAAAGACTTTTACATTGTTACAAAAGATTTTTATTTCAATGCTGTTCTGCAAATCCTGGAAAAATGTATCACGTTTTCCTCAAATATAAAGCAGCAAAACTGTTTTCAGCATTTAGTGCAATGCCCGTGCAAAATCAGTTTTTGTGTGTTTTTAGTAATTGTTGGTTTGGGATGTTTGAGTTGCTGAACAGCCTAGGCTACAGGAGCCTAAACTCTGAGAAAACGATAACGTTAAGCTTTTCAAAAAGAATCGCTACTTTTTTTTAAAAATCGCTACTTTAAAAAAAAAGAATTGCTACTTTTTTCAAAAAGAATAATGTATAAAAATAATGTAACAAATGTATAATAATAATGTAATACGTATAATATCACTGTAATGTATAATTACATTGTAATAAATGTATAGACCTTATGCACCAGAGAAACGAGGGCGCCGCCATCTTTAGAATATTGTCTTTGAACTTCCGTTTTTGCGGTCGCTCTGTATATTTCTATGGCATCGCTGTCCAGGAGTAATTAGCTGGTGAGGTTGATTTACTTATTGTAGAGTTAACGAAAGTTATCATGAGCATTGTAATGTTTATGATAAGCATTGTAAAGCATATGTCTTAATAAATGGACCTTGGGAATTTTTTTTAACGAGCCGTTCATTCATAACTAGGCAAGATCGCTGTGAAAATACAGACCGGAAGTCAAAAGACAATGAGCTCAGCACGGAAAAGGGACGCGGCTACATAAGGTCTATAATAACACTGTAATAAATGTTTAATTACATTGTGAACAATGTATAATTACATTGTAATAAATGTATAATAACACTAATGTATAATTACATTGTAATAAACGTATAATTACATTGTAATAAACGTATAATTACATTGTAATAAATGTATAATAGTATAATAACACTAAACAATGTATAATTACATTACGTATAATAAATGTATAATAACAACCTTGAAAAGAATCGCTACTTTTTTCCAAAAAGAATCGCTACTTTTTCAGAAAAGAATCGCTACTTTTCCAAAAAGAATCGCTTCTTTTCCGAAAAGAATCGCTACTTTTAAAAAAAAAGAATCGCTACTTTTTCAAAAAGAATCAATACTTTTCCAAAAAGAATCGCTACTTTTCCAAAAAGAATCGCTACTTTTCCAAAAAGAATCGCTACTTTTTCAAAAAGAATCGCTACTTTTTCGAGAATCCCTACTTTTCCAAAAAGAATAATGTAACAAAATAATGTAACGAATGTATAATAACACTGTAATAAATGTATAATTACATTGTAATAAACGTATAATTACATTGTAATAAACGTATAATTACATTGTAATAAACTTATAATTACATTGTAATAAATGTATAATAACACTGTAAACAATGTATAATTACATTGTAATAAACGTATAATTACATTGTGATAAAAGTGTAATAACAACCTTGAAAAGAATCGCTACATTTCTCGAAAAGAATCGCTACTTGTTTACTTCAGAAGTAAATAGTGTAGCTGACAGAATGTTTATTTTTAAACCACATTTTTTAAACCACAAACCTCTCTAATGTCAGAATGTTTATTTTTAAACCACAACTTCAATGTGTGCTTCTTTTACAGATATATTTAACGATATCTTTTGCATTTCTAATCCAAAAAACGTCAAACTCGGCAATGCACTTACTCGTGCCCGTAGCAAGACACCTGTCAAGTTTGAAATCCATCGGACTAACGGTTCGATAGATATTTGATTAACAGACAGACAGACAGACACACACACAGACAGACAGATGTTCCTGTAATTAATAATACGTGTTTTTTAAGCAGCAAATCAGCATATTAGAATGATTTCTGAAGGATCATGTGATTCTGAAGACTGAAATATTTCTGCTGAAAATTTTGCTTTGCTATCTAAGGAATAAATTACATTAAACAAAATATTCAAATAGAAAAGCGCTATTTTAATTTGTAATAATATTTCACAATAATACTCTTACTTTTTACTCTTACTTATATTACTTTTGAACAGTAATGTAGCTCCCAATAGGAAGATTAGTTTCCCAATAGGATAAACTGCCTAGATTAGTAGATTAAAGATATTATACAGTTAAATGTTTGTCTCTAGTTTTAAGAGGCAAATAATGTTCATATCAAGTATCTTTGAAAAACAAGAATTGTTTCTGCTACCATTGCTAAATGCTAAACATTCTGTAGTTGCCTTGACACGATTTTTTAAGTTCAAAACACTAACTGTTAACACAAGTTTTTAAGTTGACTAACTAGAAGGAATTAGTTGAGTTAACTTAAAAAGTTGAGTGTGATAGGTTGCGTTATTCCATCCTCTCTCAAGGAGTGTGGTTCCAGAGCCCAAGCCATGCGTAGAGGTGATCCCGACTATCTCTAGTCGGAACCTCAGGTCGATGATCTGGGACACTCGGGTGAAGAGACGGGCTGTCAACTGATCACCACCTAGTGGTGAGTTGGATCCGATGGCGGTGGAGGAAGCTGGACAGACTCGGCAGACCCAAGCGTACTGTAAGGGTCTGCTGGGAACGTTTGGCTGAGTCTCCTGTCAGAGCCTCAACCGGATTTCGAGGGAGGCTGGAGATATTGAGTCCGAGTGGACCATGTTATCCACCTCCATTGTCGAAGCGGCCGCTCGGAGCTGTGGCCGTAAGGTCTCCGGTGCCTGTCGAGGCGGCAATCCCCGAACCCGGTGGTGGACACTGGAAGTAAAGGATGCCGTCAAGCTGAAGGAGTCCTATCGGGTAGGGGTGCACGATTCAGAAAATGTCACGATTCGATTCGATACCGATTTTTAGGCTCAAGATTCGATTCAAAATCGATTCTCAATTCAAAAAACGATTTGCAGTATATAAATGTAGTTTACTTTTTCCTATGAGATTGATTGCAGTAGACACAATTTAAAAGAAAAGAAACACAACAAATTAAATTTAGTTTGATATTACTTTGTCTTCATACAGAAATAAAAACTTTTGCAACAAAAAAGTGCAAAGTGCCAAGCTTTGGCCAGCTTTCAAATACATTTAATTCAAGTTTAAAATAAAACTTAAATAAAAAGCTTTTACATTTAGCTTTAAAGTGCTGTAGTCAGATCAAACAAACAATAATGCTAAATGTGGTTTAAGGAATACTTCAGCTACCAGGTTGACTGTTGAAATGTGAACTTGACTGGGGACATTGCACTTTCTAAAAATATATACTAATGTCATAGAAGCCTTGAGAAATTATTTTAAATAGATTTTAAAAAGCCACCGCTACTGGTAACATCTAGGGTTAGATTGATTTGTTTAGATCCAGTGAAGTCGTTCATAGGCGTAATTTGCGGGTATCTCCAGTTAACTAGCAGAGCATTCATTTAGTTCGCTATATAAGAGATCTGTTGTTTTTGAAATTAAGCTGAGCGCTCGTTGACGCTGCTATCAGTGACATGGATACAGTCTCTGTGGCTCGTGCAGTCTTTACTTGGACGCCCGCTTCAATCTATCGCCGTTGTGGAGACTCTGGTGAAATCACAAAATGTGTGGCCTCTGTCTGTAACCACTGATGAACATATTCGGTTTTGATGAGAGAGAGAAAAAACTATACGAGTGCGGTTTAGAACCCGTAACCTCTGACACGCTTGGCAAAAGATCTACAGAACTCAAACATGCGGATCGATGCATTTATTTACGGGTTGAGCAGAGAGGCTGCACAGTTTGACCAGCGGGCGGCAAGAACTTGGAATGTATAACTATTTATCAGACCGGCCCTCGCGGCCTCGAAACACTACTGGACCACCGGGAAAAGTCCCGACTCACCCGATTGCCACTCCGCCCGTGCACGCCATTAAAAATAAATATATGAATCGATTTTTGGAATTCTATGAATCGATTCTGAATCCGTAAAGATTGAATCGCGATTCAAATGTGAATCGATTTTTTTGCACACCCCTACTATCGGGCCTGATTGGCTTGGGGGACTCCTGAGGCAGCTGACGTGTACCGGCAGGCCAAGCGGACTGCAGCCCTTGTGGTTGTGGAGGCAAAAACTCGGGCCTGGGAGGAGTTCGGTGAGGCCATGGAGAAGGACTATCGGCTGGCCTCGAAGAGATTCTGGCAAACCGTCCGGCGCCTCAGGAGAGGGAAGCAGTGCCCTCCCAACGCTGTTTACAGTGGAGGTGGGCAGCTGTTGACCTCAACTGGGGATGTCGTCGGACGGTGGAAGGAATACTTTGAGGATCTCCTCAATCCCGCCGTCACGTCTTCCATTGAGGAAGCAGAGGCTGAGGGATCAGAGGTGGACTCGTCCATCACCCAAGCTGAAGTCACCGAGGTAGTCAAGAAACTCCTCGGTGGCAAGGCATGTCGCGATAGTCGATAAATCAATTAATCGCACGATAAAAAAAATGAGCTCGATAATTTTTTCGGCCGCGATAATTTTCATTTGCATGCTTGTTTGTTTTCCTCGTCTCTCTCTCTCTCTACCAAAGAGACTGGATGACAACTCTCGGTTCCTTAGCGTAGGAGGAGTGAACTAGAGCTTATTTTCTGCCCGAGCCCGAACTTGACGGGTCGGGCCGATATTTCCCGACACTATCCTCGTGCAGGGCCCTTGATCTAGAGACGTGCACTCCCAGCGCAATAGAGTGCGGCGCGGCACTAGATCTGATGGCCAAGTGCGACCGCGGGCGCGGGCAGTAATGCGCTCACTCTGTGTGTGCGGGTTGCGGGAGAATAAAACGCAAACTAGAAATATCTATGAATAAAACATATAAAAACTAATAGATTTTTATTCATCTGTTGCAGAAAAGCAACAAGAACAACTAAAACAAAATAGAAACGATTTACAGGCCAGAGTTTATAACATGTTTGCAGCGTTGAGCGATGTAGCCAATCACAGACATGTGTCTTGATTTCTTGAACGCAATGGCCAATCAGAAGCATTTAAGATAGACTCCCCTCACCGCTCAAAACGGACTTTTTGTTCAGTGCTGAATTCTGTATGCTGGCAAATCCTCTAATTATATCAAACAAAGTGAAGATATTATGAAAGATTCATTGTGCAGTCAGCTTCATTGTTAATAACAGAGATGTGTGAGATCGCGATGAACTGTCAGCTTTTTAGGAATTATTAAGGGAGCACGCATTCATTCATGCCAGACCATGCACGCAGTAGCAGCTTGCTTTAATGTTAAATTAACAGGGGTTTGTGTGTTAATGCTTTAATAAATCAAAATTTATCATAGGGTAGGGTCGGGTTTTGTTTTAATCCATTTTATTTATTGTTTTTGGTATATTATTTAAGTGCATTTTTTGTTAACAGAGACTGAGAGTCCATTGCTTTTATTGTTTTTTGTTGTTTTGTTCATTTATTGTGGATATTTAAAATGTTTTCCATGTTCAGTGTTAAGGTGAGACACTACAGGTGAATAGGGTAAATTTTTTAAATAGCAGATATCACCATGAATGTTTCCCAGTTGATTACCTACATTAAGATGAGAAAAATGTTTTACAAGTTTTCTGTAATTTAATGTTTAAATATGCAAATTAGGCATTATCTAATTAAATATGCGCTAATTTGCATATATTTCAAAAAATGAAATTTGAGTATTGGATAAAGCCAGGTTCAAAATTCTTTTTTTCATTGTGTTCACATATTAGATGGGGAAAAAATTACAGAGGGATTTATGGATATCTACTTTTGTTATCCATACCGTCAATAGCCTTAAAAAAATTTTTTTGCCATGTTTTTTGGAATAAAATGTTATATAAATCAGGCTAGGAATAATATATTTACAAATCCCTCTGTAAATGTCTTCATAATATAACTAGGTACAAGACTGGAGATTTTGGTGTATATAGGTGCTACTGAAGTGGAGATTTCGGACTTGGAGTATGAGAGAAAGGTCATTTTGAGAAAACGGGCTTTAAATATTTAGCATCTGCCAAAGAGATTGCGCATTTGCGCCCTTTTACTTTCACGATTGGTTGCTGATGAAAAGGAAAAGACCATATTTGGATCCGACAACATTGTACAGGAGAGAGAGAGCTTTCTAACAGTGTGTTTGATGACAGGGTGCAGACAGCATTCACGGAGCAGCGGGAGGATTTAGAGCGCCAACTTTTGACGGGGGTCACACTTCTCAGCCTCCCTGGGAAAGTCTATGCCAGGGTACTGGAGAGGAGAATACGACCAATAGTAGAACCTCGGATTCAGGAGGAACAGTGCGGTTTTCGTCCAGACCGTGGGACACTGGACCAGCTCTATACCCTCTACAGGGTGCTGAATCGTTCATGGGAGTTTGCCCAACCAATCCACATGTGCTTTGTGGATTTGGAGAAGGCATTCGACTGTGTCCCTCGCAGCGGCCGGTGGAGGGTGCTCCGGGAGTATGGGGTCCGGGGTCCTTTGCTAAGGGCTGTCCAGTCCCTGTACGACCGAAGCAGGAGCTTGGTTTGCCGGCAGTAATTCAGACTTCTTCCCGGTGCATGTTGGACTCCGGCAGGGCTGCCCTTTATCGCTGGTTCTGTTCATAATTTTTATGGACAGAATTTTGAGGCGCAGCCAGGGGCCGGAGGGTGTCAGGTTTGGGGACCACACGATTTCGTCTCTGCTCTTTGCGGATGATGTTGTCGTGTTGGCCCCTTCAGACCAGGACCTTCAGCATGCACTAGGACGGTTTGCAGCCGAGTGTGAAGCAGCTGGGATGAGAATCAACACCTCCAAATCCGAGTCTATGGTCCTCAGTTGGAAAAGGGTGGCTTGCCCACTTCAGGTTGGTTGAGGAGTTTAAGTATCTTGGGGTTTTGTTTAAGAGTAATGGAAGGATAGAACGGGAGATTGACAGACGGATCAGTGCAGCTTCTGCAGTAATGCGGTCGATGTACCGGTCTGTCGTGGTGAAGAAAGAGCTGAACCGCAAGGTGAACCGCATGGTCATGAGCTTTGGGTTATGACCGAAAGGACAAGATCCCAGATATAGGCAGCCGAAATGAGCTTTCTCCGCAGGGTGGCTGGGCGATCCCTTAGAGATAGGGTGAGAAGCTCGGTCACTCGGGAGGAGCTCAGAGTAGAGCCGCTGCTCCTCCACATCGAAAGGGGTCAGCTGAGGTGGCTCGGACATCTGTTCCGGATGCCTCCCGGACGCCTTGCTGGGAAGGTGTTCTGGGCGCGTCCCACTGGGAGGAGACCCCGGGGAATACCTTGGACACGCTGTAGGGACTATGTCTCCCGGCTGGCCTGGGAACGCCTCGGTGTCCCCCCAGAAGAGCTGGAGGAAGTGTCTAGGGAGAGGGAAGTCTGGGCATCTCTGCTTAGACTGCAGCCCCCGCGACCCGGCCCCGGATAAGCGGAAGAAGATGATGATGAGGTTGTCTTGTTTTTTCAAGTTGGCTCAACTTTTTTTTTTAGTTGCCCTTGACAAGACATTTTAAGTTCAAAAGACTACCTGTTACTCATTAGATGAACAAAAGTATTTAAGTTGACTTTAATTGGAATAAATTAGTTGAGTTAATTTAAAAAATAAGGCAACCAATTGCATTTAACATTTCACGTTAACTCAACTTTTTTACAGTGAAAATAAATAGATACTATATATGCGTTTTATTTTTTATTATTATTTTATTGAATTCTTTGTGGATTATAATTTGCTTCCATTTGGAAAGCAAATAATATTATTGGTTGCATATTATGATTTAAATTCTTTACATTTTCCTATAGGACTTTTTGACAAGCATTCATTTCTAGCTCCATTTCTGCTTACAGATTCATTTTATGTTACTAAGTGTCTCCAGGGTGTGTCAGCCATTAATTCTTTGAGCCTTGATAGGCCATTACATGAGGCGTAAACTCAAACTAAAAAGACTCTTTGTTTTGCTGACTGGAGTGGCTCTGTATTCTTTTGAATCTTTTTAATTGGGTCTCAAGTCTACGTAATTGCCGTCTTCATCCTTTCAAGAAGCCTCGTGTGGCGACTAAGAGATAAACTGCCGGTGTCCAATAGGGAGAGCCGCTGCACCTGAGGATGACAGCGGAGACGGTATCAGCGTCTTCCCCGTGCCAGCAGGATTTCCACATCTAAAGGGTGTCTCGTTAACACTGCCTCACTCTGAAATGAGTTCTGTTATATCTGAAAAAAAAATTAGTCACTCCCCATCACTGGAGAACAAGAGTGTCCCCGCTCTCATCGGGTCTGAACTCAGATGTGTGGTCAGGGACTTGTGTAAATGCTCAGAAATGGTCAGATCATGAAAATCATCTGGCACATCAGAGGTGACACAAGTTGAATCTAGCCATACTGGAACATCCAGCTAAAATCAGTTTAAAATGAATTTGGCAACAGTTTAGGTGGTCAACTAACTGGGCTACCAGCTAGTAGACCATCTTGAACCAGCAACCAGCTACCATTGCAAAACACTGGTTTTAGCTGGGTTTGCTAGTCATATCAGAATATGTTTGATTGGGAACAGATGGTCTTTTTCTTCAGATTTTTTTTGTTGTTGTTACTGGGGCGACAAAAAAAAACAGCTGAATTAAGTTCCTGTGAGGTTTACACAGTACAGACTGTGTTTTTGCTTTTGAAGGAACAGAAGCAGCTGTCAGAAAACCCCACGCTGGCATTTACACGTAAACATGTCAGAATTGTCAACTTTTAAAGTCTCTCTCTCTCGGATTTCCCCCAAGATAGTCTTCTCTGTTTGTGCATTCCATCTATCAAACTGCAAAATAAAGCTCATCAAAATGTCTGTGGCTGATGGTCCAGTAGAACAATCTGGAAAATGTTAACTTTCTACACCCACACACACACATTGGGTCTCCATGTTTTATGGGGACTTTCCATAGACATAATGCTTTTTATTCTGTACAAACTGTATATTCTATCCCCTAACCCTTAACCTGCCCATCACAGAAAACATTCTGTGTTTTCTGTGAAACATTCATTCATTTTTACATTTTCAAAAAATACAAGGTTCTGGTATTGCCATCCTTTGTCGCCATAACGTAGGGTTTACTCCAGGAATATATACACTCACCTAAAGGATTATTAGTAACACCATACTAATACTGTGTTTGACCCCTTCAGAACTGCCTTAATTCTACGTGGCATTGATTCAACAAGGTGCTGAAAGCATTCTTTAGAAATGTTGGTCCATATTGATAGGATAGCATCTTCAAGTTTCAAGTTTACTTTATTTATATAGCACATTTAAAACAGTCGCAGACTGACCAAAGTGCTACACAACAAAAGAACAGAACAAAAGAACATAGAGTGAACACATTCCACTTTAAGGCATACAGTTTCTGTTCCATCAAGGTTTCCATATTAGGCAATAATACAATCCTAATATGCCAAAGAAAACAAATGAGTTTTTAAAAGAGACTTAAAAATGGTCAAACTCGAAGTCAATCGATTTTCCACTGGCAAGTCATTCCAGAGGCGCGGACCGATTACCGAAAAGGGACGGTCACCTCTGCATTTAAGTCTCGAATGTGGAATTAAAATAAGATTCTGTTCTCCAGATCTTAAGCTTCTTGAGGGGATATACTGATGCAGCAGGTCAGATAGGTAGCCAGTTGACTGAAAGTGCAGTGATTTAAAAACAAATAGTAGAATTTTAAAATGTATTCTAAATTGCACTGGCAACCAATGAAGGGCCTTTAAAAGTGGAGTGACGTGATCCCTTTTCTTCTTTTTCAACAGAAATCTTGAGGCAGCATTTTGAACTAACTGGAGACGGGCAATTTGGGCCTTAGAAATGCCACAGTATAACGAATTGCAATAGTCAAGACGTGTAATAAAAGCATGCACTGCCATCTCCAAGGTCTTATCACTAAGGAAATGTTTAACTTTTGCAAGTAGACGGAGCTGATGAAAACTGGACCCAACTACTGAAGAAATTTGTTTATCAAATTTTAAAGAGTCATCCAGGATAACACCCAGATTCCGTGCCTTCGAGGACCTAAAAGCCGATAGTGACCCCAAGTCCAGGTTAAGTGTTTTCGTATTTTCAGAAGGGCCAAAAACAATTACTTCAGTTTTCTCCTTATTACAAAATTTAGATATAACTTTATATATCAGTTGATGGAGAATTGTGGGATGCACATCCATGGCACGAAGCTCCCGTTCTACCACATCCCAAAGATGCTCTATTGGGTTGAGATCTGGTGACTGTTGGGGCCATTTTAGTACAGTGAACTCATTGTCATGTTCAAGAAACCAATTTGAAATGATTTGAGCTTTGTGACATGGTGCATTATCCTGCTGGAAGTAGCCATCAGAGGATGGGTACATGGTGGCCATAAAGGGATGGACATGGTCAGAAACAATGCTCCGGTAGGCCGTGGCATTTAAACGATGCCCAATTGGCACTAAGGGGCCTAAAGTGTGCCAAGAAAACATCCCCCACACCATTACACCACCACCACCAGCCTGCACAGTGGTAACAAGGCATGATGGATCCATGTTCTCATTCTGTTTACGCCAAATTCTGACTCTACCATCTGAATGTCTCAACAGAAATCGAGACTTATCAGACCAGGCAACATTTTTCCAGTCTTCAACTGTCCAATTTTGGTGAGCTCTTGCAAATTGTAGCCTCTTTTTCCTATTTGTAGTGGAGATGAGTGGTAACCGGTGGGGTCTTCTGCTGTTGTAGCCCATCCGCCTCAAGGTTGTGCGTGTTGTGGCTTCACAAATGCTTTGCTGCATACCTTGGTTGTAACGAGTGGTTATTTCAGTCAAAGTTGCTCTTCTATCAGCTTGAATCAGTCGGCCCATTCTCCTCTGACCTCTAGCATCAACAAGGCATTTTCGCCCACACGACTGCAGCATACTGGATGTTTTTTCCTTTTCACACCCTTCTTTGTAAACCCTAGAAATGGTTGTGCGTGAAAATCCCAGTAACTGAGCAGATTGTGAAATACTCAGACCGGCCCGTCTGGCACCAACAACCATGCCACGCTCAAAATTGCTCAAATCACCTTTCTTTGCCATTCTGACATTCAGTTTGGAGTTCAGGAGATTGTCTTGACCAGGACCACACCCCTAAATGCATTGAAGCAACTACCATGTGATTGGTTGATTAGATAATTGCATTAATGAGAAATTGAACAGGTGTTCCTAATAATCCTTTAGGTGAGTGTATATTAATAAATAAATATTACCGTATATAAGACTAGTAAACAAGACTGGCTGATCAATGGCACCATTTCATTGGAAAAGGTGTATCTGTGGATGTTTTAATATTCAAAGCTCTTGTTTATTGGCTGTACTTGGAGCTTCCTGTCAGGAAAAGCAGCTCTTTTAGTGTTTAATCACTTTAAAACAGTGGACTGAGTGAATCAAGGGCATTTGCAAAGCTGAGCAGGCCGTGACAGGTCTGAGGTGCAAAAAGATTGATGAAGACCTTACACTCAGACTCTGTCACAGACACCCCTAAAAGACAAAAGTCAATGGAAAAATTAAAGGCAGTCAATCAAGTCGTCTTATGTGTATAAAAGTCATATTGGGAAAATTGCTGGCCTTGTAACAAGCCTTTCTGTAGTAGGAGAGATCCTCTGGAATCTCATGGGTCTGGCTTCGATTTGAGTTTCTTGTGCTGGAGCAAATGCTGTCAATCATCAGTAATGAAGTAAGGACATATTATAGTGCTGTGTTTCCAGCCGTTCTTGTTCACTCACAGTCTATCACAGTGAGACACGACTGCCCCCTACTGACCGCACTCAGAATGACCTCACCATATGGCTTTATACATTGTGTTAGCTGGCATTAAGACTCAACTGTAGTTGTTATCCAGATTTTTTGTGTATTTTCTCTGAAACAGCTTATTATATATATATATATTTTTTTTTTTTGTCAGAGGAAACATTATTTCAACCAAACAGCTATAATGTTATCAAGGGGATTCGAAATATTTAATTCAGTAATTAAAAGTCAAATTAGTTAAAATCAGTACATGTTTTTAGGACAAATCATTTTGAATATTTTTTATAGATGATAACAATACAGAGTATTAAACAGCAATAATTACCATCACATGTTTTTGACTAATTTTTTAATACAAGAAAAAGGCCTCATGCAAGCATTTTTGAGTGATAAAGACAACAGCCTAATTGAATTGAGTCATGAGTTGATTTATTGAAATGGACAGTTTGAACGGACAAACTTTTCGACTCTAACCTAATTTCTTCCTCTGAAGTTTACATTAAAGATGCTATTAGAGCATCTGTCGAAACCATTCTGATACTTGTAGGTCAAGAGACAGTTGCTCACTGACAGTGTAGTCAGGGTCTTTAAATTCACGAGGCCTGGGAAAACGTTTTTGTGTTTTCTCCATCTTCTCTTTCTATACTGACACTAGAAGATACTTTGAACGCAATAAAATAATATAAAAATCACTGAAAGAATCAGCTGAAAAAAAATGAAACCAGCCCAAGTTTATTTCTGATCTTTAAGCTAGTTTAATGTGGTCTCTGAAACTGGACAATGGTCTTCAGCTGGTTTCCAAGCCACAGGCCAGCAAATGAGATTCGCCTGGTTTAAGATGTTTTTATTTTTCAGCAGAGGAAATACACCCCAAAATTAGTTTAAAGAAGCTGAAAATTGTATTTTCACACATAAACTTTTAAGGATGGTGTTTTTATTTTTTTATTTTGTTAAGGTTTTTTCCAAATCCATTCGTCAAACCAATGTCAAATGTTCAGGATTGTCTTCGCAAATTTATTTGGTGATGTAGTGATTTATAATAACACATTTTAATTTTAACATTCATACCATAGATATTAAACTTTTTTAAATTTCACTGCTTTTGCAATGTAAAAATATCTATTTCAGACAAATCAAACTGTGAAATTCAATATATGAACAGAAGGAAATATTTTGTATTAGGCCGGCAGTCCATCCTGTCATATCGGTTTGAATCAAGCAAAGGTCATTAATTTGTTGAAATTTAATTATCATAACCTTCTCTCCTTGGTGTTGGGCTGTCCATCTGGGCAGCTCTAGTGGTCGTACAGGACATAATTTGCCATGCAAATTCAGATGGCTCTTATCAAGCACAGAGAGTGAGTGTGTGTGTGTGTGTGTCAAAGAGAGAAACATTCATACAGACTCATGTGTTGGTTCTTACAAAAGAAACAGACTCCATTCAGCCTGCACTAATCCAGATGGGAAGTCAAAGAGCAGAAAGTCCACGGCACCAAAGTCATTTCATCACTTTTTTTATTCATTTAGATAGTTCTCTGTCATGCTTAAGGATGGGGGAAGGAGAGAGAGAGAGAGAGAGAGAGAGAGAGAGAGAGAGAGAGGAGAGAGAGAGAGAGAGAGAGAGAGAGAGAGAGAGAGAGAGAGAGAGAGAGAGAGAGAGAGAGAGAGAGAGAGAGAGAGAGAGAGAGAGAGAGAGAGAGAGGAGAGAGAGAGGAGAGAGAGAGAGAGAGAGAGAGAGAGAGAGAGAGAGAAAGAACGGAACGGAAAATGACCAACATTGGTGAGGCGTTTTGCTTGACACGACTTCCTCACTCCGTCTGCCTGCCGTTATCTGTTTAATTCATCCTCCTATCTGGCTGTCTTTTACCCTCGCAAAATTTCCCTTTGACACGCATGCCTTCCTGCGCATAATCCAGACCTACCGGGCAGAATTAGCACTGGAGGAATTGATAGAATGACGGAATGGAGAGAATACAGGTGAAAATAAAATGTCAGAGCGAACGGACTGACTTGACTCCGAATCAAATTGTCAGGCTCGATACGGGCCGTGTTGGGGGAATGCTGACATGAAAAGTGTCAGGGAAGAACGGTTTGAAGAAAAAGGGGTAAAATGACATGGGAAAGAATATTTAAAAAGATGAGCTCAAACTCTCAGTCTTTAACTTTCGATGCTAAACTTTTGATGGAAGGTCGAGCGGTTGGATGTGTGTATTTTTCTTTCTGGATAATTTCAGTATGACTTTTCTGAACTCTGCACTGTTTTTATTACATCATTATTAGCATTTGAACAAACCCCTAACGCTTAGTATTAAACTGAGGTGCATTATCATACTGCAATACCACATGACTTTTGGTTGGATAACATGCACAAATAGTCAGAAAAAATAATTGTACAAGTTAGGCATAACCGAATGGTTCAGTCTGGGAGTCAGTTGGGAACTCAGTAACAGTTCTGAATGATTCAATGACTTTACCGCTAACTCAGGAGCGAGTAGGTTGAATTTTTGTGTAATAGCTAATATTTTGATTATAGCCTAAGTTTTATCTACACAAATGCCTTTTTTCTCCCAAGTTTTGTGGCATTTAAAAATTATTTGAAAATGTTATTTCAATCCTTAAAGCAATGACTTGGGCTACAGTATGTATGTTGATTAAGTTTAATTTAATTTGTTATAATTTGCTTTTATATATAGATTTTTTTTATTTTGTTTAATGATGACAATGCCTATTATTTGAAGAGGTCTATTAATAAGTTTGAGTTTGAGGCTGTTTTGTGAATCATTTTGACTGACTCGTTGAAAATATGCGATTCATAAAAGTCATTTTTTGTGAATTGGAACCACCACATGCATTTTGTTCCTTGCTCGTTGTTTAAATGAGATGATATCTGATAAAAACGCATATGGACACGCACAAAACTTTCCCTAAAACTTTAGTAAATTTTACATTTTATTTTATATATTATATTTTTACACTTACGATTTTTTACTAAACGGACGATCAAAACTATGAAAAGTCCCATACACTTTCATTGTGGCGGTCAAAATAATAACTCTAATAGAGTATGTTTTAGCTTCATACACTACATACAGTATCTATCACTAACAAAGCCCATAGCAAATAGCTTAGGACATGCTAGCAACGTGCTAATTTATGCTAGCAACATGCTAATCATGCCACCAATGTGCTAAACAGGCTACAATTGGAAGCTCTACTTGCACTGTTCCTTGCTCATTGTTCAAATGAGAAGATAACCGATAAAACAGCATATGGACACGCGCGAAACTTTCCCTAAAACTTTAGTACATTTTTTTATTTTATTTTTGTCGAATTTTATTATTTTTAATCACAGTCTTGCTCTTGAACATGAATGATACCATGTGGGTCTTCTTGAGGAAAACCGTTCTATTATTTTTCTAAGCAATCAGACTAACTAGATTTACTCCTGGTGGCGGGCGATAAAACATACAAAAATATTTCATCGACATATAAGAGGAGGAACCTGAGCCATGTCAAGAGACGACTTGGCCGAGTCAGGAACCACCCAGAATACTATAGCAGCTCCCTATAGCAAACCATCCAGCAATACTCTAGTCTAGCATGTGTGTGTGTGTGTGTTTTGTGATGTGTCTAAATATTCTTCACGAGAGTGTTGATCAGTGTTTCTGTGTCATTGATTCATTCTTCATAAATGAGCTGTCATTGTGAAGCATTCGACTGCACAGCGAGGAGTCATTTAGTCCTTTATGCGCTGGTAATGACCGCTCAATTAATGCAGTTCATCACAGGAGACTCCTGTCACTGATTCACACGCCACCGCTGCGGCTCGGGGTCCAATGTTCTGCGCTTTATCACCCTCACTGTGACCCAGATGTAAACAAACTATCTTTGTTGCTTAATTTCAATATTTGGTCTTTTTGGGATGGGTTCTGGAGGTCACAGTAGGTGAATTGTAATTCTGGAGGTCACAGTAAGTGAATTGTAATCAGATCAAATCTTATGTTTGTGTATGTTGACAGGTACTCTCACCTGGTCCCATCCCTGCAGATGATGCAGTTTTCCGCAGCCGCAGGTTTGAGTCGTCTGCTCATAATTCTGGGCATGTTGAAGCCGCTCATTCAGGGAGACGGTGTCTCAGAGGAAATCCTTCAGCTACAGGTCAGTCCACAGGGTCCATCTGAGCCTGCGGGATCATTTAGTTTGAGTCTCTTAAGCAGACCAGTGAGTAAACAAACAACTAAAGGTTATGATGCCACTGCCACTGATTCCCAATCCCAACCAAATAACTTAAGGGCATTTCAACAAGCTCCAAAGAGTACTATAATAGTTGAACCTATTAAAAGAAATGAACTAGCCTATAAGAAATACGATAGTAGCTGTCAGTAGATTCATTGATTTTTTTTTTTTTTTTCAGGTTCTGAAATAACTATTTTTGCTTTTACTTGTTACACATATAAAGCGAAATTACAACTTAAAAAATACACAATAGCTGCCAATAGATTCAAATAATTGATTCATTTCATGATTTTGTTTTCAAAGTTCTGAAATAACTACTTTTTGTTTAATTGTTAAACCTATAAAAAGAAATTTCAACTTAAAATAAAAATACTAATAACAATAATAATAAACTGTATTATAAAGCGCCTTTAAAAGCAGATTGTCAAAGCGATGTACACCAAATAAACAGTACATACATAAAACAATGCATGAATAAAAACCCAAGTAATAAATTAATAAAGAGCTAAAGTCAACAAGCAAATTTCTGGATTTCCTCCCCCAAAAGTAGCTACTTTTGGTTTTACTTGTTAAACCTTTAAAAAAAATCTACATATATGCTGTCAGTACATTAAAATAATTAATTATGATTCATTTCATGAATTTTTTTTCAATGAAAAGAAATTACAACTTAAAATGCAAATACATATTAAATGTCAAAAGATTAAAATAATTCATTATTAGTTCTTAAATAACTACTTTTGGTTTTACTTGTTAAACCTATAAAAATATAATATACGTATTAGTTGTCAAAATATTAACGTAATTAATTGATTGAATTCATGTTTTTTTTATTCTTGTTTTAACTTGTTGAAACTATAAAATTACAACTTAAGTTTTCAACAAACTTTTTGTTGCTGTTGATAATGAACGTAGTTGATTCTTACTGACGGGGCTGCGAGACCAAAAACATCATTCAACAACATGGCCACTGGGTGGTGCTGTTGCTTAAATTACAGTCGTATCTATGAGCTAGTTGACACGCAGGGCAGGATTTCTGGAGAACAAGAGAATCAGTAATGATCAGTTGTCTTCTAAGATGAACAACTTTCCCAGACTGACTGTGTGAATGTGAGAGTCTGCAGACAGAGACTGGCGCGGATGCTTTGTGAAACGCCTTCAGACAGGGTTTCTCAGGCCACGAGGCAAAACAGCCGCGTGCAGTCAATGTACGACGCCGCTTTCTTCGCTCCAGTTCCACCCAATTTCATGCACGTTAACATGCGGCCACGAATATGCAAAACATTTATTAGAATTTTGAATGGCCCCTCTTCCCCTCAAAAAGCTACAGATTCCCATTTACGACATGAATCGAAGGTTGACCTGAGGAACGGAAGAGGTGATTTAGAGGAATGTTTTGCCTTTATAAGGAGGTTGAAATAATTAATGCACAACAGGACGGTGGTGAGGACTAGGTACATTTTTCCCCCCTTTATTTCATACATGCCCATCCTTCCTCTCTATCTGCATAAAAACAGACACAGTGTTTTTAAGACCTCCGTCTCATTTGTCCGGGAAAGATTAGAAGCATAAAATGAAAGCAATATGTTTCTTTGTAACGGTAGATTTCAACAAAACAAAATAAACAAGCTTTAAATATCTGCATGTTTGCAAGAGACAACAACAACTTTGCTTATGTTGGCATAAATGCAGTTGGCTGGTTGAAGCATAATGGTTCAGCGTCACGTTTTTTTTTAACGTTATAAATGTATAAATTAAAGTGTATACGTCAGGTCAGATGCATGTTAATTACGTATATTTGCTACATTCGCCAACTTCAGAAACGTCAACAGCTTCTGTTTTGGAGACCCGTTTACATGGAAGTCCGTGGAGAATTTGCCTCCGTCAGTTCACTGCATAAAGTGCATTTGTGTCGTAAAAGTTCATGACATAATAAATTGAATGCACATTTGCCATGACATTCATTTTTTACAACTTGTTTGTTACGAAAACTTGCCGTTTTATAGGAGAGGTCACAGGAATTGTGTGTGTGTGTGTGTTAGGATTTATTTCACAGCACATCCCACTATTTCTATATTAGTTTTCTGTACATTTCTGAAAGCTCATAAATAACCAGACCACTTTATTTATTTAATATCTTTATAATAATCTTATTAATAAATGTTCAATTCATGGTTTGTATTTATTGAAAGAAATGTAGGCCTATATATGTCAGCCATAAATTTTACAGTACTGTTCAACAATTGGGAAGAAGTCTTATGCTCAGAAACACTAATATTGTGAAATACTTTTAAAACTGTTTTCTTATTTTTTATTTTTAAAAAATAAATTCTAAAATGTGATCTATTCCTGTGATCATGTCAGTCAATAGTGTAACATGATCCTTCAGGAATCATTTTGATTTGCTGCTCAAGAAACTTTTTTTTTTTTTTTATGATTCTTTCATGAATAGAATGTTTAAAAGAACAGCATTTTTTATTTGAAATTAATAATTTTGCAAAAGATTTCAATGTCTTTACTAAGACTAGTCAATTTAAAATGTCCTTGCTGATTCATTTTTTTTTCATTTTCTTTCAAAAACTTTCCTCCCCATTTTTTTTCATTTCTATTTTAAACACCTCTTTTCTCTTTTACGAGATCAATTTAAATGATGCTACGGTGTGACAAATTATCTTAACTAATACAATTGCATGCATAATAATTATAAAAATGGCGAAATCCAGATTAATATGTCACACCGCAGGTAATGTCAACTTCAGGTCCATGTGTTCAAAATATTTCATGCCAGGCCAGTATCAGGTCTTGCTGTTGCCAACAGTGACTCGTCAACGGATGGGACAACTACAAATCACATTATTTAGAGAAATAAAAGAAAAGGTTTTGTCAATGCTTACACTGTATTCACATGAGACTTCTTTACACAAGAACAGACAATCAAATAGCAATTAGTGGTTACATGGTGCTTTCATGTTTAACGTAGAGGAATTGTGGTCCTTAAAATGCTTGTCGACATTTAATTTGACTGCTCTGCCTCTCAGAATGGAGGATTGTTCTTCATGAGAGGGTCTGCTCCCCTCGTGCTATTGACTCAAGTGTTGACTTGACGATTTCAAGTGAGTCTGTCCGAGGTCACCAAGAGAGTTTTACATCTGCATGCCTATTATAATGATCAAAGAGTAACAACGAAATATTTGAACAACTCGAACCATCTCAAACATCCCTGGCATAATATGTGTCTACGTAAATGCATTTGTCTTAGCTATTAAGTGAGATCTGAATGTTTATTTTGGCTGACTTATGTGTTTTGCATAGAGAATGTTTGAAAAAATAGTTTTTTTTTCTCCTGTCAGAAATATCTCCTGTGTAACCCTGCCCACCAGAGCGCTGCAGTAGATGAGCATTTCTTTCTCAACGAGAGCGCATCTCAAGTCCGGTATGACTTTAAAGGGGGACTATTATGCCCCCATTTGTGACATTGAATTGATCACTATTTATGATTTAAGGGGTATATGAAACAAAGAGTGGGTGGATTTTTACCATTATACCATTGTTCATTATGAATTATTATTAACAAGATCAACAATAAATTCATAATGTGCATTGTTATTATTAACAATAAATCAAGTCAAATGTAAACATTCAGTATAGGTATAACATAGGTAAAAAAAGAAAGAAAGAAAAAGAACCATCTTAATAATGATTTCTAGTCTAGGCGTGCAGTGGCATAATTTACGCTGTGTTTGCATGTCCTTGACTTTTTAGGGAGATCTCCAGATATAAGCCTCTCTCTAGCAAGACATCTGTGCATGTGATCACTGGGGAATCGTTTGATGATCAGCTTCCTTCAGATCTCAACCAAGTGAGTGTCAGTCCCACTTTCTATCTTCACTTTTGAACTCTAGTTAGTTTTAATCAGAGGCAAATCCTTTGCTGAACGTCTCATTAACTGTCATCTCTCCACGTCAGGTGGTTGCTGAACTTCAGAGCAAGTTTTTGGAGCGCTCTTATCCCAGTGCCAATCACATTCAAATTCGTGGGGCGGATCGCCATATGATCTACAAAAATCCATCCTCGGTTCTCAAACATTTGCATAAGCTTGTGTCACAAAGACAGTCCAACCAACAGAGGCAGTGAGATGCTTCAGAAAATGCAGCGTCTCTAATAACAACAGTTCAATTACACTAACAGTTACATCCCTGCAGCTGTGCACTCTCTTCTGTGATGCAAGAAGCCAAATAACAGCATCATATTTCTGCTTACAAAGGAAACCGAAATCTGTGTAGTTTGTTTGCTTAGGGATTGTACGTTTTTTTTTTGTTGAACTGCTGAAGACAAACTGCCTCTGTACTTTTTTTTTGTTGTCAAAATGCCTTTTTATTATGAATGCAGTTGAATTTAACGAAACCTGCCGAGAATGTCATATTTCACCTTAAAAGATGTTGGAAATTAAATGTGGCTTTAAAAACCCGAGGACTGTTTTTAACAACAAAATTTCACATTATTGTAGTGTGATTCACACAATCCCCCCCCCCCCATTTTTATGAAACATGTTTCTGTTAGACATCCCGAAAGACGACAATAAAATGGTGTGTTTATCCTGAGGATTGAAGTTTAATTGACACCACATCAAAATAAAAATTTCCAACAGATCTGGAATTTTATTCCATCCATATACATGCATAGCAACAACATTTTTAAGAAATATTTTTCTTACACAAGGACATTGGAATGATCATTTTTACAGTATTCCCTTGTCTCGTCCCACCCATCAATAATCACCATTGATAAACCTGCTTTATGTACAATTTCATTTTTTTTTCCAGGAGTAAGAATCAGCTGCTTTTCTCCCTTTATAATACTGCTTTCCGTAATGTTCCCGCCCTCCTTTTTTCTTGTTTTTTTTTACAAAGTATTGCGCCGAGAGCAAATTTTTAAAAAGGGAGAACAAGGTGTTTCAGCAAACAGAAATACAAGTACTATACAAGAATGCTGCCCTCCTCATTTAAACATCCACTTCTGAGTCGAAGAAAAGACAGACAAAACAGCAACATGTATATGCAAAGCCATGTGTACAGTATATGCCAAAACATGAGCTGCAGCGTTTTGCCTGGTTAACCCTCCAAACAGTTTTAAGGCTGTAGTCAAGAGAATCATACTGCAAGTGACATTTTGACATATACAAAAAACTGTACCAGCAAATAAGAATACACAAGTGCTCCAGTAACTATTGTTGGGTCTGAAATGCATTTCAGTTTTGTATCCCGTGCCTATTGTCTCCTTGAACCTAACATACATTGTAAACAATATGTCTGCTACACAAGAATGACTATACATTAACATTACAAACAACTCTGATATAAACTTTCTTTGAATTTAAATTAAGAGCACTACTCCTATTAATACTGATTGTAAAATAAATAAAATGTGAAAGTGGCACCAATATTACACTTGGATTTTTTTTCATCATTTTGCATTAAGTCTTCAAATAACGAAAAAAGAAGCTTCTCTTGATTGTCCACAAGCAGCATATAAAACTGCATGATGCACTAATTCAGACACGACCATGTACCCAAAATAAGAGGGGAGAACAAGGGAAGAAGAGCATAATTTCATTTCACGTGCTCAGCGGCATGTGACGAGCAGTAAAACTTCTTGTGAGTGATAAAGTTTGACAAGTTATTGAACTGGATGTCACAGAGGCGGCAGTACTTCCCACTGCCTGCTGCCGGCGCTGAACCATTTATGCCTTTTCCGGCAGGTGCGGATTCTTCCATGGGGGATTTAGAAGTGGGTGATACATTCTCGTTTGGGTCGGGAGGGTTCTCGGCTCCCCACGTGGGAGATGTTTGTTCCTCTGGCGATGAGACGTTGTGAGGCTGATTCTCTTGCTGGGGAGTTGCTGGTGTCTGGCGATCCTCTTTATGACCACCGTTGACAATCACCATGCCCCTGTTTTTGGGCAGCAGGGGCAGTGGCTCCTTGCTGGGATGGGAACAGCCATTGGCCGCAGGTGGTTCTGTTCCAGTCTCTCCTGCGCCATTGCTGCTTTGCTCCTGTTCGGCTGCCTCACCCTGCATTGCGAGACTCCCAGCCATGTAGTCGCCGCTCTTTATCCCGAAATATGGCGAAATTTGCTCTGTACCCTTCACCTTCTTTATTGCTCCAGGATAGAGACAGTGAGGCAAAAACATGTTCTTGTTCTCATCTTTCGAGGCCATGAGCTGTGCATCACCGAAAGCTTTCAGATCCGGTGCAGGCCCGAGGTGTGGTGGGAACATGCCTCCGTTTTGCACCATTAACTTGTTGCCACCGTTTTTCTCGCATTTCACAGAACTCTTGTCATAGATGTCATCTGAATTATTGCCTTCGCTCTTAATGCCCTGGAACATCGCCTGCTCCAGATTGCAGATCTCACCATGCTGAGCAGCTGTGACAGGGCAAAAGTTCTGTTTATGTGCTAGGTAATTCTCAACTTTGTTAAAACTTATCTTGCAGACGGTACATTCGTGATAGTCCAGCAGTCTTTTAGGGGAGTTACACGACTTGTCAGGAAGAGGTGAGCACTTTTTGCTGAGATCTATTGGAGCATCTAGTTCCTGTGGGTCTGCAATAGTGTTACCTTTGGGGGCAAGGATGGGCTTGGAGACAGTCAGAGAAGCATCTAAGTGTTTCGGGACAAGGCCTGGAAAAATGTCACACCGTGGATGGAAGCGGTCGGCCAGACTTTCTACCGTCTCTTGGGATGTACAGGGATTTCCTAGATTAGGCAAACCCATGAATCCCGGCTGCCCCATGGGCTGCCGTTGCTCTTGATCAGGTAGACACATCTCATACATCTTCCTCCGCTTGCGCGTTCTCATGGTCCGCTGCATGGCAGGCACCTTCGCGGACATGCGTTTCATGGGTGGGTCATGGCGAGTGGCGCAATAGTACTGCTTGTGAACCATGAATGTTTCATGCCGGCTGAAGGTGATGTTGCATGCTTCACAGGTGGTCTTGTTTGGGTCATTGTCACTTTCCACCAAAGATGTGCTGGGACTCTTCACCTCAGGCTGTTTTCCACCGAGCCTTTCCTCAACTCCTGTTGGTGTAGTAACCTTCTTTACTTGCCCAGTGAGGTCTTTTTCAGGCACTTTCCCACTAGCGTTCATAATGTTCAAAACAGACGAATTCAAGCAAGCTGTTGTCACGAGATGACTGTCGGTCTCTGATGGAAGGCATCCGGGGAGCATACCGACTGAAGCGTGGCCACTGTTTGGACTTATGGCATCGGAAACCTTGTCCGGAACACTAGAGAAATCTGGGGACTTTGCCATGTGCTGCCAGCGACTATTGCAGTAGTGCTTCTTATGAACTAAGTAATTATCTAGATTATTGAAGGTGATGTTGCATTCAAAGCAGGTCGCTCCTTTGGGCATCAGAGGACTGTAGATGACAGGAGGGTAGCTGTTCCCTCCATGGCGTAGCCTGCGATGCACAAGCTCTGACATTTTTGCTAGAATCTCAGATGCTTGTGGTACCACAGAAATGTCCTGGGAGAATGCAAACTGCGACAAAAACGGACCCATGGGGAAGGTTGGGCCCATGTTGTGCTGGACAGGAGAGGAGGCTAGTCGTGGACTAGAGGGTTCCGATTTGATTCTGGTGTAAGAGAAACTAGCCTTGCTGCCTGGGTGACTTTCCCCCTTCTGCAATCCAAGGGTAGGTTTTTTCTCAGGTCTTTCAAGTTCTCCATCAGGACTGTTGGCCTTGTTGGGTGTGCTTTTGGGACTTTGCATGACTACATCCTTCCTGCCTGACACTTCTGCTCTTGCCGCCTGCAGACTTTCCTCTCCTCCTCTTGGGGAGTTTTCGCTGTCACTCTCCCTGTGAATCTTCCCAGAGTGTCCATGTAAGTCTTGATGCTGCAGCAGTTCCCTATGGTTTTGGAAGCTGATGTGGCAGTGATTGCATCTGAAGGCTGCCTGTGACAGGTGTGAAAGAATGTGGTGCTGGAATGTAAGGAGTGAATCTGCTGTGAAGTTGCAGATTGTGCATTTCAAGCTGGTGCCGGGGGGAAGAGACTCCTCCATTTTGACACCTATGAGAAAGAAAAAAGACAGTTGTTTTTTTGTCAGTCTAGCATTTCCACTAATTTTACATTGTCTCTGCGTCTATTTACTAAACATGCAGTGAAACTAATAGTATAATATTAATATAATATGAAATTGTTTATATAATTAATCATCTTTCTCATTAATGTTCAGGTTGGCTGGGTTCGGCTGCTGATTTGCTCTTTTTGTGACTGCTAAATGAGTACAAAATAGGAATGGGTGATGAGTAAGCTAAATGAAAAATTAAAAAGTTATCTATGCAATCTTTAAGTACATTGATTGTGAGAAATAAAAAATGTTAACGGTCGAAATGTCCTGTAATTATGATAACAGAATACCCTGTACTCACTATGTGAGCTCAAGTGCATCTCCAGAGCACGAGGGTTGCTGAAGCTCTTGTTGCATTGTGGGAAAGGGCAGATACTGGGAGTTTGGTGGGAATTGGCATCTGTCTCTTCTGGGACATTATCTGGTTCCCTCTGCCGCCCGCTGCAGTAATACATCAGGTGGGCCTGAAGGTTCCTCTCACTCCTGTACCATATCCCACATGCTTTACAGGGGAAGATGTCCTCTGAAACACAGATACAAGCACGTCAACTATATTCATTTGTTTATTTGTTTAATATTATATAACAGGGTTTTTCCTGAATAGACAATTATGAGGCGGCCGCCTCCGTCAAATTTCGGGCCGCCTCCGCCTCTCGACAAAACTCAAGTCAGGGAATCACATGATTAGATACCTCTTTTCCACCGACACGGTTCCGCTGCGGGTTCACGGCCTGTGTCCATTCTCAAACCGTTCTGCGCATTTCGACGGCATCAGAAAAAGCATTTAAACTGGCTGGTCTCGAACGGAGCTTTCGAGACCAGCGAAATTTCTGTAAATTTCTGTGAAACCGCACAAGCCGCTGCCCCTCCCCCTCCCCCTTTTCAACATCTCCTGTCAGTCATCACAACCACCACAGACGCACGCAAGTCAAGAAGCACCTTCCTTCCGCTGCATCGAAGTGCCTTCACTTGTCACAGCCAGGTATCGATAGTGTTTTTCTTAAGCTTTGGCTTTGTTGTGAAATTAAAACACTTAGTTACTTAAAATATATTCATAGAGCCAGCCTGACTTGGGCAATAGTCCAACATTTTTCTGGCGTTTTTATAAAATAAGCTATCACAAGTAACTTAGCAGGCACGTAATTTACTACTGTTTTGTAATTTCATGGCTTACTAATTTACGTTGCATAGTAGGTTTTTTTTTGCGCTTTATTTACATTCAAGTATACAGGGCTTGAAAAATAAAAATTTTCATAACAATAAACGTACAATTCTGTAACTTTTTTAAAGTTCACTTTTCAAACTGTTTTCACTTGAGCAATAATCTGCCAAGTGTCGTCGTTGAAAAGAGACACATTTTTCTATAAAATGAAAAATCGGAGGCTGAAATGTTCTGCTTCTGGTTGTACACTGTGTAGTTGATAATGCAATGTTTGAAAAATCTGAAATAGAGCCACATTTTTCTGGTTGTGTAAATGAAAGCAAATGCTTGTTGCTATTCAACTACACTGTTGTTAATGTGGCCCCTATGAACTGTAAAAAAAATCAAATTATCTGATTATTAAAATACCTAAAAAAAGTTTTTTTTTTCAGCCAGTTGAAGCCACGGTACACTTTCATGTGTACACATGATCTGGATTTTTTTTTACCACCTAATTTTGAGCCAGACAACGTTCCATAATGACGTGCGGAGTGCACCAGATTAATGCATTTATCTTTAAAATGTGCAACATTTTTCTCCCGGGGGGGCATGCCCCCGGACCACCCTAGTGTTACGATTTTACCACCTCCGCCTCATTTTGAGCCAGGAAAAACCCTGATATAATATTATGTTTTTATTGTTTGTTTAATGTCATTCAATATATAATTATTGCCAATTGTATTTATTAATTAAATTCTCATCATTTGGCTATGGAATTGTATTTCTTTTTCCTTTTCATTTGTTCTTCGGAAGTGGAACTGGAATGGTGGAATTGTGCAATTCCTTAATCCCATCCCTATAGGGGATATATCAGAAAGGGCATTAGGAGTGTTTGAGATGGCTGTATGTCAGTTCATATTTACGGCTGATGGAAGAAGATGGAGAAGTTACTCAAATAGTCTAATAAAATGGTTTTAAATAACAATTCTGCTGTGATGTTGCATGGCAACAGAGATGATTCCAGTAGGCTTGTGCCCTTTCCTCAAGGGCAAATGAAAACACTGCACCATCTGCTACCAGCATCTTCTGTGTCAAGCTGAACTCTAGACCTCACTGATAAAGTCAACAAACAAAGTATTTGCAAATGGCTTGAATTTTGCAATTACAAGGTTGGTCAGAGTCCAGACGTGTTTACTGTACCCCTAAACGGAAGGGCAGAACACCTTGTTCCTCCAGTAGAGGTTAATCTCTGAATAACTATCGCATACTACGTTTTCAGTGTAGTATGTGCATGTGTAACACGTTCTGAACTGGCTGAAATGATTGGTTGGAGTGCTTAACGGTGCAGCTGCCGGAACAGGTGAAACCCCATATGCAGCAATATTGAGGCCAAGTTTTACGGCAAGACCAAACCCTACAGCTTTATTGTACAAGTACATTGACAGTTATTAGTCTTGATTCGCCGTATACATGTTTATGATGCCTGTGGACAGTTATTGAGTTTGCGTGTAAACAGAAAGAGTTGACTGTACTTACTGTTGACTATAGCTGTAGGTAATATGGAGGCCATGGCAGCTTGCTGGGGCAGGAGCTGGATGGTGTCCAGGAGGCGTGCTGGGTACATGCCCTCACCGAGAGACATGTGATTGACCGCCTGCAATCGAGAGTCAAAGTCCACTGCGAATGCCACCAGCTCCTCGCCTTCCATCATGTTCTTGGTAGTGGTGCACCACAACTGACCACCTGTGTGACAGAGAATAATAGACGCATCATTACTGCTGCATTTAGCCACTTCAGTTTAAAATGTTTTTCATGTAAAAGTAGCTTGATCATTGTTATGATGCATTTACATTAAGATTTTTGCTGCTTGTTCAAATTTGCAACATAATTCTTAAACATTTTGTCATACAATTTTGAAATTAAGTGTTATTTTTAAGGTTTTTCAGGAAAGAGAAAGACTTGTTAGAGTTTAATGTTCAGTTATGTTGTTGCTCATATACTCAATGAGCAATAACTGCAAATGCCAGTTCTGAGATCAGCCTCTTCTTACTTGCTCATACTTTGTTGTATATTATTATAAACAAAAATGTCTATAGCATATTAACATACTAGTTTCCTATGTCATACATAACTTTTGCTAGTTAGTATGACATAGGAACTTTTTAAGTTTAAGGAAATTTATTAAGTTGGTTCAACAAAATTTAACAAAATAAACACTATTCTTTTGAACTTTCACGGTTTCCAGGTTTTAACATTGATAATAAGAAATGTTTCATGAGCAGCAAATCAGCATCTGGAAGATCATGTGACACTGCTGAAAATTCAGCTTTGCATTCACAGAAATAAATTCCATTTTAAAATATCTTAAAATAGAAAACTGACAATTTCGATTTTTTATTATACATTTTCACACTTATGAATTGTATTTTTCCCCCATCAAATGCTAATTTTACTTTATCTGGAAATTATACAGGAAACTCCAAGACAGCCATAAATTCATAAACACTTTTGCAGTAAAACATTACTGACAGCCAGACACAGCAACACTGGGTAAAAATGGTGAGAGTTTGGGGAGGTACAATCTGTCCAATTAATGGAAGAAGGGGATTGGGTTTTTAAAAAATCACTCTTTTTGGGTGGAGATGTTACACACTTTAGCTTTAATTAATCATGTTGCTTTAAAGGGATGGTATATCTTTAACCTAGGTCTACTGCACATCTAACATTTGGAGTTCAGATCAAACATTCTGCTTGATCATTTTAAATATACTCAGAGTAGACAGGAAAAGAAAAGCAGGAAGGGATAGATGGAAGTCAGTGGAAGGGTTTAAGCTCAGATAGCATTTATCTTCACACACGGAAGGATTTCAGCCACACTTCATTTGCCATTCAATAGATTCAAGTTTTAAAAATGACTATTTACAAAAAATCTGGCTTCCGAGATAACAACAAACTATGATACGCAGATGCTAAATGGCAGAATTAGGACATTGTTTCAGTAGGGAAGCTGGACAATTAATTAAAGCTCTCTGTTAGCTCTCAAACACACTGACTGACGGAGCTTCAGAGGGGAAGATGAGCTGCGCTTTCAGACCAGCTGTTGGTAGGAAAGGTAATGAGAGAAAAACAGAAAGGGAATTTGATTTCTGACTTTAAGAACATTTACAAAAGGAAAACATTAACATTGAGACACTGACTACCTACTTTGCTAGTTGACTAATAAAAACAAGTAGTTGTGCAAAAGCTAATCAGCAGTGTTGGGTGTAACACATTACAAGTAACGCGAGTTACGTAATCAGATTACTTTTCAAATATGCAATGCCATCTACCTTGTTTTCCTATTTATTGACTGACAGCACTCCTGTCCTCATGTTGAGAGAAATCGTGAGTAAGTGCAGAGGCGTTGTGTGCGCTGTGTAAACATGGTTATTGTAGTTCTACATTAAATGTGAGCAGGCACATCTCACCAGCACAAAAACAGATTTAGTATTCCTCAAAATGAATAAATGCAAACTCATAATATGATGCAAACCTGCAATAATTAAATATGTTAAATTACTCAAATATACTTTATCTCACTTTATTAAGCAATGTCTTTGCTGCTGACCTTCGATGAGACATTTTCAACTAAAGCAGTTAGTTACTTTTATATTGTAATGCATTACTTTTAACTTTCCCCAACGCTTATTCGTACAAATTTTCACAAGTTGGAATCTTATGTCAGACTGTTGACAGTCAAATCATTGAACAATCACTGTAATGTTCTATTTTTCAGAGGTGCTCAAAAATGAAAGATATCATACAATCAGATCAGATATATAAAAAGAAATAAAGTTCGAGAATAAAATGGCTTTCTAACACAGGCATCGACTGCGAAAGGGTCAGTGTGTTAAAAAAATGCGCGACTGCTGCCAGAGAGAGCAGCTTATCAACGTGTGGATCTGCAGCGGGGAGACACGCTCTTCAGACGGGTCCTCTTCATCAGCGGGATCCTGTCACACACCACACACTGCCTGGAGAGGCTCTCTCGTTCCTTATCTCCTAATTAAAATAACAAAAACTACCGTCGCCATCAGCGCAGATCAAAACTGTCACCTGCAACAGCAGGAGGGCGCAGGTCACCTCTGCATGCTCAATACTGCTGGAAGTTGCATGAAGAACTCATTACTTGCACTAGAAAAGAAGCCAGAATGTGATGCAGGGCGCCACAACCGCTGCGGCATTGTGGGATGGCCAGTTTCAACATCTCAAAGCGAATCACTGACAAACTTGGACTGCCCAGAAATAAGGTGTAATAAGAATTAGAAAGATATACGGTAAGTGTTACAGTCGTGTCCTTCTCCGGTGAAGATGTTTTTGAGGCTGAAAGTTTATGATTTACAGCAGAGGTTTTCAACTGATTTTGCTTCAGGTTCTAGAACAACTCCAAGTACCAAAAAGCGTATCATAAAAGTGTTATTTTAGTATTTTTAAAACAAAATGATAGTATTTATTAATATTTTGAATGAGCTTTTATTTTTATGTATTCAGTTTATTTTAAGTTGTATTTTTTTTAATGAAAAAGATTTAAAACTTTAAAATAACAATATTTTTCATTTTTATATATTCAGTTTTAACTTTAGTTCAAGTAATTTTAAGTTTTATTTATTTATTTTAGTTTATGTATTTTTCAGTTTTAGTAATTTAGTGCTTTTGTAATTTTCTTTTTAATTAAGCTTTATTTTATTTTTAGTTCTTCCACTGAAACTTATTTGATTTCAAGTTGCCAACATTTCAAATTGTTCTTAAGTTTTTCCATATATACAATTTATTTCAGCATTTTTTTCAATGAATGAAAAGTAGTTTGAATCATTTTTAGTTTTAGTTAATAAAAAACTGTATCATACAAAACTAGGAATATGCTTCAAAACCATTCACATTAATAATTAATAATAGTATACCATGAATTGCATATACACAAATGCTAAATGATCATAATGGCAAAAATAAATCAATCAAAATCTAGTTCCTAAATATCTCTAAATTCTGAAGATTTCATTTGATTCAAAATACTTTACACTGGATGGATGACCTTTGACTTCAACAAAAGATATGGGGAAATGTTTTCTCCTCCCTATTAAAAGCTATTATGCCTATTTATTCTGCTATTAATACATGATTAAATGGTACACGATTATACATTCAATTGTTAGCATTTAGCATTTTTCCCCCAACTGTGACCCTACCAGAAGAATATACCTGTAACCTGTTAAAAAAAACACACTTCTGCCCGTTATCATCTTAGAAAGAAAAGCTTTGCATTTTTAATCCAATTTTGTGAAAAATTATTTGGCAACACATGCACACACGCACGCACGCACGCACGCACGCACACACAAATGGCAGATTATGTTACTTCCAGTTCTTCCATCACACTCAAATTGAGCACTAGGCTTTGATGGATACAGCTACTCTGTTGTACTTCATATTTTTGGCAAATGCAGTAGAAAATTGCACAATGCCTACTTAATAAAGCAGCAACAGTAAGAGTAGTATTCTAGTATTCCATGTCAAACAAAACCTAACTCCATCATGCAGTGTGCTCGAACCCTTCGCAGGTACAGTATGAGAGATCAGGCCAGCGTTCCCAACTGATTCTCGCCCTCAACTCAAGGTGCTCGCAGGGTCAAAAAGTCAAACTTAAAGAACAACCACAGTTCAGATGGAGACTTCCTGTCCGTGCCATTGTAAGTTCACACACTGAAATGCACAGGTCGATGGGCAGCCCTAATGTGAGAGACACGGGACCCTTGGTGAAAAGTGTAGCCGGCGCGCTGCTGCTTTCGCCTGTGAGCTGTCTGAAGGCAGCAGAAGGCCTTTGTGCCGCGGCCAACGCAGTCGCAATGAAGCCTATTGTCTCCATCCTCCTGCAGCGCACCTGATAAAAGAATAAAGAACTATGACATATTCCAAAAACAATGGAGGAATTAAGGACACACAATACGCCAGCTGCTTCATTAAAACAATCAAAACCCGGTATCCTGTACATAGTCCAGATAACTTAAAAAAAAAGGTTCTTTTCATACAATCCCGCAGTATAGAATCCTCTAGCGCAGACTCGTTCTCTCGGCCCAAACTCCCCCCTCGTTCGCACTAATGATGCTTTTAAACACTTACTTAAAGATGTTCACATAAAGGAATTACAGGGGGGTTCAGAATTATGCAATTACACGTGTAAGTCCATGCCGCTCTAATCAAACACACCAGGATGAGCCGTCGTCTGAAAGCCTCAAAGGCACCTAATGCAGGGCACGAGCACTTTGAATGATCACTTTAAAAGATCGACCATGTTGTAAAAGCACAAAACAAGCCTTTCTAGCGCTCGTTTGCTGTCTCTTTCCGTCTTTTTGTGGCAAAAGCCGACAGAAGGGTTTGCTAATGAACTGGCCGGAGGACAGCTACTCAAATGTTTGCATGTGTAAACAGTAGAAGACTTTAATAGTTTGCTGTAAAATGCATAGTTAAACATATCTGTGTTTGTTTCTCCCATCTGTCCAGACAAAAGGCTGCATCGGAGGCCGTGACGGAAGCGCGGAGCACAAACCTCAACGCTACGCCAAAAATGACACTGCCAAAAAACAAATCTGGGGCAAAGGAAGGCAAATGCATCCTTTATATTTTGTGTCAATAATGGTGTATTTGATGTGTAAATTGTGTCTTCGTTCCAGAAAGATCAGGCGGCTTTTTACCTTCAGACCTTCAGTATTTAATAATTCATTCACTACATGCAAAGCCTGAGGAAAAATAGCAAAATATTCCACTAGCTCCTTTCTGTTAATATCTCTGCATAAGGAACAACATGTAATTATGACTTTCTGTTCCTCGGTTTCTTTCCATTAGAACTGCAGGCTAATAAAAAACAAGTAAGAGAGCAGTTCTTAAATGGAGGGTTGTAACCTGATTAGACAGCAGGGAGAAAAAAAAAACGAAAAAAAAAAAAAAACGAAACAATGTTAAATGCCAAAAAAATAATTGTGCATAGGCTTATCAGCTATTAAAAGGAGATGAAATGCTTCTCAAAAATCCTTCTCACAACGCTATACTAGCAGGCAGAATGCACTAAGTTGCAAATAGTAAAGTGTGAAGTAAAAAACAAAAACAAATCTAATACCGACAAACAGCAAATAGTTTCTCATTTTGCTTCAGAAATAGATGTGGTAAATTAAAATTGAAAATTATAGAGATGCTAATGTGGCAATTTCTTAATGCATGTTCTTGGTCTTAATGTCAGCGATTCACCATATGCAGTTATTTTACAATCCAATAAATTCCCAAATGGATAAGATAAATCTTTCTAGTCGTGTTTCATTTGGAAATACATCAGATAATGGAAGTAAAATGGGTTGCGTTTCATGCTGACTGGGTTCAGACTGAACTAGAGAGATGGTCATATAGGCAGTGTTTGTTAACACTAGTTTTGAACTACATGTGAATGCACACTTACAGTTTGAACCTCAGTAATCATAAGACCAAAAACACAACAAACCAATACAGCAAGTCTGTTGTTACTTATAAGCCATCACACTGAAATGATTCTGTCTCAATGTCAACAATCACAGTGTATGGCCATGAGGGGGCACTGTTCACATACTGTACAGATCTGACCTACAGTATCAGAACTCTCTCTGCTCATCCCAGAACCACACGAGACCAAACACAGACACACAGCTGCTCGTCCCTTCCTTGTTCCTCTTAAAAGTGAGTCCGCTCATTTTGTAAGCATTTCAACTATTTCACTGTCTTGCATTATTTTCGGAATCACAAATTACTTGCATCAGCAAAAGTATTCAACACATGCTCACATTCTTTGCGCATGATGCATTCGTGGAAGAGTCGAAGAAAATACAATGACAGTTGTCATCATATAAAATTATAAAACATGTTGGTATTAGTAGTGTCATATAGTAGACTACATGGAACAGTTTAGTAATTCCTCAGTATCAGTCAGAAAAGTAGAATATGTTCTCAATATTACAGTACATTTGCACAATATTCCTGCTCAAAACACTTCAGGTTTCCGATCAGATGCAGAAATGCGTGTTCATAATACTGAATGATTTAGAAGTCAAAATTTGATGTTTATTTAATGATTAAAAGCTGATTTTGACAAATCCCTTTAGAAGTACTTTTCATTTTCAGATTCGAAAAGCTTTAATTTAGTGTTTAGAGCAACAGCTGTGATGTGAATTAGCATTATAAAAACACATCCGCTCATCAGTTTAACGACAAACCCAAACTCTGTTTACACATCACATGAATGTTAAAAAAAGCATTTATGGATGAAAAGCAAGCATCCCGCAGTGGAAAATGAATATATATATATATTTGGCTTGAAATTACACATTTGTTTTGTGCGTGCTTTTAATTATGAAAAATAAAACTAGAATTTGATCTACTTTTCATCATCAGCTCACTCGACGTGAAAATACTCAGATTTGAAATACTCGAGGGTAAATGAGAGTGTTGAGCAAACATTCTCACCGAGATCAGCGCTCACTTCGTCAGGTTTCTGTGTAATGGTTGCGGCTAGTCGACATGTGTTTACTGCGGCCCCCGCTGGGAGGGACACACACACGCCACCCGTCTTGACCATCAGCGTTAATGGGACGTCACGGCTTCGTGGCAGCGGGGAGCGGTAGTGTTGAGTTGAGCGGCAGACCCCCAGCTGTGGTCGGTGGCCCGCTTCCCCTTCCCAGCATGCTCCACGGTGGGGAGCAGGTGAACGGCCGGGATCCAGCGGGACCGTTCTCTTCCAACATGGCTCCGTCCCCGTGCCACATGGGCCCGTGGACGCTTGCCCTCATGCAAATGCACGGCCTGCGAAAAAATGGCTCCTTCTCCTCTTTGGCAAATCCTCAACCTCGACTGGCAATGACGTTTTTTTCGTGGGAGATTGAGCCAGATTGATGCACCTGTCAACCATTTTGGAAGATGAAGGATCGCTGTGACATGGACAGATCGCAGGAAGATAGCCTGACAAAGATGTCTCACAGTGGAAATGCATTCTGGGAAAAAGGGGCGTTTAAGGATAAGGCGTGTCATTTTTTATGATATGAATACAGTAAACATTTGTAGTGTGTTTGTCTGAACAATGGTGACGGGAGAGGGTTTGGGAACCTGTTTGAAGGCGAATTATTTTTGTTTCAAAGTTGTAAACAAAAGATTACACCGCACTGCATCATATTTGCTGAATGTAATCCAGAACTTGTTGCTTACTAATTTTGGAGTGCCGATTCCAAAAATAGTGCCTGTTTTGCTTTACCACGTCATACTTTCTCTCAAAATATTATGCGGCTTTTGTAGCATTTTTGCTTTCGACGACCATCTGTGAGGTTTAAGAAGTCTTGTATTATCCCTTAATCACCAGAAAAACTGCCACAAACATTATTCCTCCCTTCCTCTGAGCCAATTCACAACTATTTGTTCAATTCTCAGACAATTTCCACATGTATGACATTATTTTATGCCTAATCCCAATTGCAAGGTAAGAATTATGGCCAGCGACAGAAGAAAATGCAAACATGACTCAGATGTTTTACTACATCCAAACAGCGACAGAAAATGACAGATTTTGTGCGAAAATTTATAAACTTGCGTTCATGGACATTAAATGGATTTCACTCCTTTCCAGATTGTAAGTTAAAAGATATATTTTGAATACTGAAAAGTTTTGGATCGGTAAGATTTGTAATGTTTTTAAAAGAAGTCACTTCTGCTCACCAAGGCTGCATTAATTTTAATCAAAATACAAAAACAAACAGAAAACAGTTATTTTAAATTGTCATAATATTTAACAATATTACTGTTTTTTTTTGCATTTTTTTTCAAATAAATGGAGCCTTGGTGAGCAGAAGAGACTTCTTTTAAAAACATTAAAAATCGTACCGATCTAAAACCTTTGACTGGTAGTGTACATAATTTGAAAACAAATACAGTTTTGGACAGGTTTTTTTTTTGTTGCATTTTTTTAACTCAACATTATCAAATTAGATAACATTAGGCCTTGTTTGCAAATAATTTTTTTTTTCAAGATGCAGGGCTATATTATTGAAGTACCTTTTACAAGAAAACACAATTTCATTCTTTTTTACTTTTCAATGTTGTTTCTTTGTAATTGTTTGTAAAAATGTACAAGAATTTTCTGACAGAAAATTGCTTGTACACCAAATTGTTTCCAGTGTACCTGAGAAACCCAAACTGCGTGCACCGTAACCCTTCTGTAATTCCACATATTGTGCAAAGCGCAAGCTAATTACGTCCTCCGTCGCTTCGAGCATCTGAAATAAACATTCAGCGGCTAAAGGATCTAATTGCGTTTGTCGGCTGGTGCGGAGGGAGGACACTGCTGCCCTTGCACAGTGCCATGCTGTCGTCCTGGCACGGCCTGTCCACTGCCCCAGGTACTGCCATACGGCCATCTGGAGCTGACATCTGTCTCTCTATTGATCATAAGGGTTTAGCACTTGATCAAACAGACTGCGACAGGAAATTGCTCTTTTCCCCACAGTAAAGGTGGGCGGCAGGCACGAGGGTAATAGAGTGGAACAGATTCGCTGGGTCTCACCGCAGCACACACCAGCCCTGGCATCCACAGCAAACGTGGAACGGGCACTGGTGGGAACGCTGTGCCAGGATGTGCCCACTTCAGCTGGTGTGTGTGTGTGTGTGTGTGTGTTTGCGACAAGACGGTGATCCCAGGAGAAGAAATAAAGCGGTAAAGGGACTGTTTTAAAAAGAAAATCCTTCCCGCTGAATCCTTCCGGCATCATTAAAACTTCTCGATGTGCGTTGAAAGGCTTTCACTTCGCAGCACACTTTTGGAAAATGACACACAAAAATGGCAAAAGAGTTTGGAAAGGTGTCAAAAACAAACCTAAATATATCCCAAAAATATTTACAGGGATAAATGTGGCAGATGGGGACCGCTCTGCTTTTTTTAAAGAAGCAAACATACTCTGCGGTTCAGGATATGCTGAATACAGGAACATTTTAATGAGCGCAAAACATCTGCTAAACTCCTCGTGCTAGTCCAGTGAACCACTTCTGCACAAGACTCAACATTTCATTTTATTTATACAGATTTCACCTTTTTAGCAGCACAAAATACAACGATTATTATGTTATTAGAAAAAAAAGTCATTTCTTATGAATTGCCATTATTTGCTTTATATACAGTGGCTCCAAAAGTATTTGGACAAGCTTAAAAACATCTGAATCATTGCATTATGTAACGAAATATCAAACCAAACGTTATTGGTTGCACTTTATTTTACAGTATGTGTACTTACAGTGTAGTTACCTTAGAAAGTACTGGGTAATATAAGGTAACTATATGGGTTAAGGTTAGGTTTAGGGATATGTTCAGGGTTAGTACCTAGTTATAACCCAGTTATTGTAATTGCTATAATAAGTACATAGTATTTGCATGTGGAACAGCAAGTGGAATAAAATGTTACTGCATTATTTATTACAGAGGAAGAAGACATTAAGTGAAACACTTTGCAAAAAAAGTTAGTCAGGCTTTAAATGATTGATTATTGTTGATCAAAATGAAAACAAAACATGAGCGATGAATTCATGCCAAAGTGACAAAAATATGCAAAAATTTGTTGCAGTGCTTCAGTGTAAATCATATAATATCTCATATTATATATTGTTATAAAACACACTTTATACAGTATATGTGCTGAGGTCGCATTTCCCCCAGCCAATCACAGTCGTGTCACTATGACATTTTGTTTGTGCATGTAATTCGGTTCATGTTAAGTTTGTGATTCACCCCTCCTCTTCCTGCCCCTCATTTCTCCTTCCCGCCGCTGATTAAACCTGCGACCGTCCCCCGTCTCGCATTTCCATTCAATCTCAGGGCACCGAAAGCCAGATGCACAAGGTGCTTCACTATTGCAGCTTCGCAGAGAGAGAGAGAGAGAGAGAGAGAGAGAGAGAGAGAGAGAGAGAGAGAGAGAGAGAGAGAGAGATAGAGAGAGAGAGAGAGAGAGAGAGAGAGAGAGAGAGAGAGAGAGAGAGAGAGAGAGAGAGAGAGAGAGAGAGAGAGAGAGTCCTGTAGCCCAAGGAAGAACAAGTTGAAAGTGCGAAGGAGGAGAAAAAAAATATGACCAGGGGATGTGATAAAAAATTATCAGCGAGTGTGTTTTCCTGTTTGGTTTTAATCTACATTTAATTAAATTCTTATCTGCTGTGTGCTTATGGCTGCATTTGAATGGCACGACTGCATTCATTATGAATGGTAAAATTGAACTTGGCGCATTGTGTGTGGCCTAATAAAGCAACAAGGCTCACTGCGGTGCATGCAGGAGAAATCAAGTCAATTAAGACGCTCTTTAAATTACCACTGTATCAAAACAAGGAGCGCCACATGCTCCATAATAGAATCCTGACAGGCAGAATGCAAACAGTTACTGTGTTTAATATACAGGTACATCAGCCCGTCACATGAGCCTGTCCCGTCCTGAGGGCCCAGATTTACTGGCCCAAGAGGGATCGAAATAGGGTCATTACATAGAGAGGTCAAATGAAATATATTTGTATACCATACCAGACTAACAAGATGTTAAAATACTTCTCCTGTGCCAGCTTAATAACTATAAGTAGCCAATTTGTCGACTGATTCCTCGAGAAAAGTGTAAACACTGTGACACTGTCAAAACATTGCTGTTTTTGTTTGAGCATCCTGACTAGCAACATGGCTCAACCAATAGGGTGAGTTTAGGGCGGGACTATGGGTTTGTTTGACCGATGACACACAGGAAATCTGCTTAAAAACAATGACAATTGCAATATCATTTAGTGCCACTAATGGCACTCAGATTTTTTGAAGAGATCTCTTGCATAAATTTGATCAAAAGTGACCTTAAAGACATTTGTAATGTTTCAAATAAATGATGTTATTTGAACTCTATATATTAATCAAAGAATACTGAAAAAAATAATCATGGTTTCATCAAAAAATATGAAGCAGCACAACTATTTTCAACATTGATTGTAATGAAGAAATGTTTCTTGAGCAGCAAATCAGCATATTAAGAATGATTTCTGAAGGATCATGTGACACTGAAGACTGGAGTAATGATGCTGAAAATTCAGCTTTGCTATCACAAGAATAAATAACATTTTTAAATATATTCAAATATTATTATTTATCCCAATGTCAACTCAAACATTTCTCTTAAAATTAATCCTGCTACCTGCATTAATCATACAGTTCTACACTTTTCTTATACTGTATGTCAACAACTATTTCTTTAGTATCTATTAATGTTTCTCCAAAGGAATTTTAGGAGAAAAAGTGATATAAAGGCTGATACACATAACTAAGAATTCATTTATATTCATGAATGAGTTATGAAAGAGCTGAGGAAAATAAAAACTAAATATCAGTGATGGGCCAATAATCATAGACCCTAAGTATGTTTACAGACGTCGTTATGCAGAAAGCAGACATGCATTGAAAAGGCTGCAGTGATATACACTAATGCCTTTGACGAAGAGCAGGATTTGCAGTATTCCATACGGCAGAGAGCAATTCATCAGAGGAAGGACAGAATGAGTGTCACAACGGAGACGCTACAGTCACACCTGCCAAAATCCTTAAATTCAGATCAGGCCTTTGCATGTGTGTGTGTGTGAGAGAGAGAGAGATGAATGGCCGTGGTGCGTTGCAGAGGGATCGCAACAGATAATCGCGTCTCTCTCGAGCGGCGGAGAGCTCAGATCTGCTCTTTTAAAATAATGTCGAGGGAGTAAAGTGTCTCCAAAAGCCCCTGCGTGCAGGTTATCTTGGGCATTCTGTGTTTGCCGTTTAAATCTTAACGGGACACGAGCAGGTGCGGAGAGCAAATACATCTGGAGTGGATAGGAACTGGAGTGGAAATGTTGTTGCAGAGGAGGGAAAGATTAGCTGTCGCATTGGGTCTACGGAGATGAAAGTCTCTTCCCATGGCTTTTATTCCCTCCACATAAAGGAGGAGAGAAAACGGGGGCGGGAAGAAAAAAAAACGCTGAAATGTGCAGCACACCTTGTACAACTCAGTTTTATGATGTCCATTACCTCACTTCCACCATCACGCTGTCTGCACAAACGTCACTGATCGTGAGCTGGATTTTCTCTCAGTGTTGGGGAGTTAAGGCCCGTTCACACTGAGGATAATAACTATAACGGTAAATATATAGTTCATAAAATCGTTGTAATTATAAAAGAGTCCACACCACAATAACCATAATAGCACAGAGAAACAATATTTTTGGAATCACTTTTAGAACGATTAGCAGATGAGCGATAAAAACATTGAGAGTCAATCAGAATCCTGCTTTAAAGAGCTTGAGCATTAAAAGCGGCAGAAACAAAACTGCAGCATAAACAGAACTAAACAATCCGCTGGTGTGGATGCTAATATAGTTATCGTTATCTTTAGTTATCGGTCTCGGTGTGAACGGGCCTTAAAATAGTGATACTACTATAATTTAACTACATGTTTAAGTAGAGTGACATTAGCTTGACTGTTTTTAAAACAGAGTACCTTCCCCAGTAACAAGATCCAGATTGTGGCTGGTTATGACATTGCTAAATTCTTCACATTGTATTATGATTCATTTGCAATTTTGTTCTGGTCTGATTCATAGTGAATCCATTTGTTCGGATGATTTATTGAAATGAACTCACCTAAATACCACCAATAAAAAAATATTTTTTTCCCCCTTATCATATAACATTATTTATATATGGCTTTTGTAATGTTATAATATTATTGTATAGTTTGCTATAAAATAAATAATACTAATAACTGTACTAATAATAATATTTTGCACAAAAAACTTTATATTTATTTATTTGTTTATTCATTTTGATTTTGACCATGAAATCTGGTGCTGACCAATTATTTTCAATTTACACCTTAAATATTTTACATATTCATTGTGTATTTTGTAATAAAATCAGCCAGCCTGTGATACTTCTATATAGTTATAATAATAATAATAATATTTATATAATAAAACATATGTATTACTAATACTAATATATAAAGTAATTAACTACCGTACAGTCATACAATTAGAATTTTTTTTTGGCTACACAAATAATCAACTTATTTCTTCTTCTACTACACATTTGGGGGTAACATACACTGTACACCATGCAACAGTAGCTTCAACATTGTTAGCTTTTTGTTAGCAGCTTGTATAGTTGCATACTTAAAATCATGAGTAGCTTATACCTTGGCAAGCAGTGGTAAACGCAACACCAGCATGTAGTGAAGTCTTGCAGATACACTCCCATCATCCAACCACAATTCAAAAGAACTTCATTTATGCTGCCATTTAAATATGACTAGGGTCAAATCCATAAATCTCCCAGGCTCTTTAATGACAGTGGATTGTAGATTGCTCTTTTGTTTATCTTTTAAACGAACACGAACACACACACACACGTGCAACGTGCCAGTCTGTGGCGGTTGCGTTTGATATGCTGTCTGAATGATTCATTTAGCTCACGGTTTCAATTGTCTCTGTAATTGACCGCCGGCACTGGCACGTGACATCGTCACCCGTACGTTATCTGCGCGGTGGCCCCGTTTGGGCGGCGTTGAACAGCGGGTCTGTGAACTTCTCACGCTTGATGGCAGAGACTGAAAATGAACCCAACTTCTCATTATCATCATAAAGCATTTCTTCAGTGACAGCATGACACCTGCAACCTTCATTTGCACATGCTAAAACAAAGCAAAATGGCCAGTGTTTTTATTTTTGCAGCTAATGTATGCATTTCATACAGAATATTCATTTTTGAGCATCAAACCCATGTCTGGGATTTGACTGCTAAACTTATGGGTAGTAATCATACTCTTAGAAGCTGACATGTCCTGCAACGTGTCATGCCATACTATAACTAAAACCAACAACATTTTGCCATTTTGTTTCTGCTGTGGTTTTTGTGGACAATTTTTTTAAACGTTTTTTATTATTATTATTGTTTAATAACAATCTTTATACAAAGTTTTCATAAACATATTATTTATTAATATAGCATAGGGTTGTAACAGTATACCGGCTTATCATGGTATGAGCATGTACGAGTATCATATTGTGCACATTTGCTTCTCTACGGTATAAATATCAGATGGAGAATCTCACCTGCGCATAAGCAACTTCTTTCCACTTGACTGCTTAGACTCTCAACTTGCTCCATCCACAACAACAATACAATTAATTTAAACATTATTTATAGAGTAATTTTTTTTGTCAATGTTTTACATTAGTAAATCTCTGTTGTGCAGCACTTTGCCAACAAACAAAAAGTTAAGTTGTTACATTTTCATTTGATTGCATTTTAAAACATTAAATAAATTGTTAGTTTTATGCATTCATTTGATTATCACCGTTTTTGATTATATATTTGTATTAAATCATAAAAAGACAATTTTATTTTCATAGGACTTTTATTCTTAAAAATTGTAATAAACTATTAATGATAAAAATAAGTTGTTAATCTAATCAATATTTAATTGAATGTAATTGATTAGAAAAGTTTTAGATTTTTAGAAATAGAATAAACAAAACAAACAAATGGTTTCAAGTTTGTAATAAAGCATTTGTACAATCAAAAAAACTGTTTTCATTCATTTAACGGTCATTTTAACTGATGATAATAATAATGATTGATTGTTTAATACTGTATACCATGAAACCATGATATTTTCTGAGACGGTTATCAAACCGTGAAAATATCATACCGTTACAACCCTAATAGAATTGTTATGCATTGGAGTATTTGCACATTTAAAAAATTTTTTTTAGACTGCAAAAGTATCTACAATGAACTAGTGATGATGATTGGTTTCTATAATTTGTTCACTATTTAATATCAACTTTAAGGAAATGGTGCCCAAACTACATTGTTTTTGTAAGTGTATTTAATAAAACACACTTACAAAAAATATATTCTAAAAGATTGATAAACTATTCAAATATACACAAATTTTAACCTAAAATCATGATGTTGATTAAAAGTTAAAAAAGTGGCATCAATCACAATTATAATAATAATTTAAAAAAAAGACTTTGAGCTGTTAATACATTTATGGTCATTTTAGGTGTGAAACTAGTCTGTAAGAAAAACTTCAAATCACACAGAACAGTGACCAATGCTACAATAAATGTCCGACTTGTACAAAATCTAGCTGACCAGTCAATCAGGTGTTCCCAGAATGATCTAGTCTGCAATTATTTGGGTACAGTGTATAAAACAAAAACAAAAAAACGTTCAAATTTGAAGTCTCGAAATATGCAAATGGTGGCCTGCTTTTGTCTTGTAGTTTGCTTGGCCTTATAAGACGCCCCAACTCCTGCCAAATCCGGCGCTCGGAATACATTTAGTTCTTCTAATTTTAATTTAAATATGGATATTTGTGGACAGCCACTGGTGCGGGTAACACACTGCCGTCATTCGCAGACTCTTTCTCTGGCTGGCTGAGCTAAGCAGGTTTAGAAGGACACTCTCCAATGAGACGAGCCGGAGACTTTGGCAGGAGTGTCACAGCGGTCCAGTTATCCTTCGAGAAACTCTCCGGGCCCGCTGTGATGCGTGCGGCCTGGATTTATCGATCGGTTCCACCGACTACAGAGCATCAGTGCGTCAACCCCGAATCGGGGACCATGGTTTGAGTCCGGACGCCCCCCCACACCTCATTAACGGCCCTTTGACAGGCCACGGCACTAATGCGGCCTTAATCTGCTCCAAATCACTCTAAATGTCAAGCTTGGGCAGGGGACTTCTGGCTCAATGCACCAAGCGCTTAGCGGACGACACGCTCGCCCCGAAGCCTTGCCGCCACCACCACCACCACTGAAAAAAACCCTCCGAGCCCCTGATCTGAACTCATTTCTGCTTTCAACTTTTTGTTTCAGTGCAGCATTAACATGCACTTTTAAACAACATCTCTAGCTGAAGGAGAGAAAGGGAGAGAGAGGGAGACTAGGGCTGTTTATTAATAATCGAGTTGTGGAATGTTATCAGCCCGCACACAATCCGACCAATAGTTTGCCCTGATGGTAGCTGGGTTCCTCATTAGCTGAACATATTTAATCCAGAAGTTTCTTATCAAATGTCACACCTGCATCTCCAAATGGCATTTCCACATTCAGTGGCATGTATTTGGGAGATGACGCTCCAAGGTGCTTTACGGAGATTAAGCGGCAGAGAGAGTGAGAGCTTATTTTATCATTTAGCGGGTCTGGAATGAATCCAAGGAGTTTTTGTCTTGTTGTTGTAATTAGAAAGCCTTTTAAGTGATAACGGCTGCATAGGAATATGAATATGGAGCGATCGGGCCTGTTCTTTTCTCTTTTTCCACCCTCCCCCATCGTATTTTCTTTTTTTCTCCCTCCCTTTCAATTGTTGAATGCAGTTTTTGTTGTATGCTGTAGCAAGGATTAACTCTGGCTTCTGAAGTTTAATGAAAGACTTGAAAGTAGGCAAACGCCCCATTGGGGAACTCACTCACTTTTGCCTCTTTTCCAGTCCTGACACTTTTCTCCACATAAAAAAATCAAAGGACAGCCGTGACCGGAACGCTCTCTCTGTGGCCTCACGCTAATACAATAAATCACTCTCTCCTGTGCTGATGAACCAGGACACTTCAGGAGGACATTGGTTTCCCTATAAGATGCCATTGCTAATGTCACACACCATAACCACAGATGAGGGTAATATGTTACATAATCAGATAACTTTTTTGGAAGTATTGCATAACTTCCTATTTACACCATAGCTGCTTTTTAAAATAAATTATATACATATTTAGTATTTTACAGGGCTTGAAATTCACTTTTTTTCTCACCAGCCACTGTGGTTAGTGGTTTTCCAAAGTTACAAGCCACTCAGCATTTTCACTAGACACAATTTTGACATCGATACCATGGGGAAAAACTGCCATATAGATATTTTTAATACTATCTCATAATTTGGCAGCAGGTATATAAGGCTGCTGTCATTTAAAGACCTGACGCACGGATCCATCATTCTGTTACATGTGTTTTCTTTCTCAACTGTTTACGTTCATTTAAAACATAACTGACTATGTTTATGTGAATACTTGCCTAGACCGGCATTTTGACAGTATTTTGTGTGTATTTGACTGTATAAGCAGCGAAAAAGAACTCAGTTTGGTACTGAGATGCGGCTTTCTGTGCGTGTACTTTGAGCGTGAGTACAAAATCTGCCGGAGTTAATAAAATTATGCGCAATACACGCAATCCCACACCGAAATTCAAGCCCTGTAACACCAACAATATTCATACAGAGCAAATGAAACGAGTGAGTGGAGGCGGGTTTGTGTGTCAACTCACTGAGAATGAGAAAGTGCAGCTGTTATCATGTATCTCTTCTGCGGAAAATGAGTATTGGAAGTGTTTCAGATATTTTAGTATCGATATGTGTCGAAAAATCGATATTTTTGACAACACTACATTGCACTTAGTTTGTTATTTCCGATGCCTTTTTTGAAAAACTACAATTGAAAAATGTATTTATTATATATAAAATTCAACCCGCAAAAAAGTGGCTAGTAGGAGTGACTGAGTTTCACGCCACTATATATATATATATATATATAATTAATTATCATTTTGTACATTTTATTTCGGGTTAAATTTGACCTGAAGGATCATTGGAGGGAAAGTTTGGGAAGGATATGTGATATAATAATATTTTGTATAATGAGAATAGTGAGTATAGTGAGAACTATGAATGGGAGAAATAGCAATTCTCAAAATTGCGACTGTAGGAATGAAAGTCTCGCCTTTCAGTTAAAAGAGCCAATCACCCCTTTGCACTAGTATTTTAATTTAAGAAATGCAAATCTAAGTATTTTGTTTTATTTGGACAATCCTGTCATTTCACTACTCTCCTAGCATGAAAACAGAAGTCTGCGACAAAACCACAGCATGAGCGGAAAAAACTACGACTGCACTTAAAGTGCACACAGAGGCAAGAAATGCTTCACTCTGAACTCTACACTGATACTAATTTCTCAAGGTCTCACCGACATTATCTAACGAGAAAGAGAGAGAGAGAGAGAGATACAGAAGGGAAGTCGGCGCTCAGTCCCTGGTGTGCATCCAGTAAAGCTGCTCACCATCAACCCAGAGATAAGTGCAAAACTGAGAGGTATTGATCCAGTAATAGCAGCTGATGCTTTGACGCCCGACACCTTAACCTCGTAGACATAATGTCACAGCCTCTTATCCCAGCCTCTTAACACCACCAGCCTATCTCCCCTCGCCTGTCAGACCCCCGTAATACGCTTCTCAAAGCTCGCCCTAAATCACCCAAATCATCGCACCTTCACACATTATTTATTTTCCATCTATAACGGAGTGCGAGAGGGAGGGTGGAGAGAGAGCGAGCAGCACAAAGTGATTTACAGTTCAAGTAAAAAAAGGTTACGCCTGTTTTTTCTTTATTTATCCCCAAAGACCTACAACATCTGTCAAGGCGACTGTATTCTCTCAGCTCCTATCATTGTGTGGAGCTCCATGCCGCAATTATAGAGGAACCGAAGGCTGATTGTGTGAGACTACGCCGCATGACAAATACAGCAGCGAAGGGTGGGGGGACGGCGGAGCGCCCTCGATGGCGCAGCGGCTTAGACGCTCTCATTAACGCAGAGCTCGACGCTCTAATACAGTTGGATAGGTGTGAATAATACCTAATGCCACCTAATTACTCCAGCGCTAATATGCGGTGCGCTCCGCAACAGTGACGCCTCTAAAGCAAAGGCAGTATCTGGAGAGAAATCGTGCGCCTTTGAGTCACCCAAGGGTGAGCATGATAATTAACTGAGTAAAGAGATTTTTTCTTTCATTTTTATGAGGGGAGAAAGAGAAACAATTGCTGAAGATAAACAAACCAAATACCTGCGCATTGTTGCAAAGTATTGAAAGCGGAATTCAAATATGGGGAGGCAAAACGAGTTGTACCAAGGTTTGAGTCTTGGGGGCAGATTTGTGCCAGCAAAAAACCCTCTTTTGACTTTTAAAAGGATTTTAAAAAGGTCAGGATTTACTAAAGACACAGTGAAAAAATGTAAACGCGTGGACAAGGTTATTTTTGTGGCTGACCTTATTGCATATGCATTTGTAGGAGTTTCCATTTCAGACACAAACATTTTTGGAGGAAAGTATTTGAATTAATCATGCAAGGTGATTTACTAATGTTTGCGCTCGTCAATTTAAAGGGTCAGTTCACCTAAAAATGAAAAAACTGTCAGTAATTACTCACCCTCATGTTGTTCCAACCCCGTAAGACTTACTCGCGCGTGCGTTGTGGCGCTCTCGTGAACTCACATCAGAGGCCTACACGGAATAAAATGAATAGTTGAATAAAGTCGTTATTTTTGAGGGGGTTTTGCGCACAAAAAGTATTCTCGTCGCTTGATAAACTTAAGGTTGAGCCACTGTAGTCACTTGGACTACTTTAACAATGTCTTTACTAACTTTCTCGGCCGGCAGATGCAATTACCTAGAAGCCTATGAAGGAGTGAGCCAGCTCTCAGATTTCATCAAAAATAGTCTTACGGGGTTGGAACAACATGAGGGTGAGTAATACTGACAGAATTTTCATTTTTGAATGAACTAACCCTTTAACAGTATTTAACGCCCAAAAAAGCATGTGCCTTTAAACACTCACAACCAGATGAGATGTTGCAGCAAACACCAAAAGGGACGTGAAACCAGGGTTTAACCAGATGCTAATTTGCACTGCTTTTGGAAGATTGCGATTGTGTTCTTAATTGTACGCTTCTTCAGTAGATCACACGCAAAACGTTCCACTTCCATCTGTGCTTTTTTTTGGAATTGCACTCTCACGCTAATTTGCCCTGTTTAATAAATCTGGCCCTTGATGTTCTCACTGCAACATGTTTGAACTGAATGAGACTGGAGCAGAAGGGATGATTTTCAGGAAATAAAGATTTTCCTCACACAAAGCTATCATATTGCATCAAAAGACTACAGAAATGAGTTTTTCTCTCTCTATAACACGAAAAAAAAAAACGGAAGATGAACATTCCAAATATCTTTGTACTGTTGTAGACGTTCACCTGAATACTAAACACTATCGTTTACCTTTCAGCTTTATGTTTGTGTTGTTGTTGTTGAGGAACTGTCAAAGGGTAGATAGTGCCTTTGCTAAAGGATATTGCCAAACGTTCACATTATATGCAAATGTTGTTTATGATCTGGCAGGCGGTACAGATCCTGTCTTGGTCGAGACTGTGCAGCCCACGGCAACTTCCCAAAGCCACGCCGCTGAATCAGGCCTCTAATGAGATCTCAAGGGCTGCAGTTAGAGCGCCACTTTGTACCGCAGCAGTTGAGACGTACAGCAACAACTCCGAGGCCTCCATATGTTGCCCAGGAGGCTGAGAAACTAACCCAGTGTTTCAGACAGCACAACTGAACCCACTCTCTGAGCTCAGACACGCAGTGAAGAAGGTGATGGAACTTCAAGAGTCGAGTGCAACTTTATTTACGTCCCTTTGGGTGTTTGCTGCAACATCTCATCTGGTTGTGAGTGTTGAAAGGCCAATGCTAACTTACAGTACAATCCATTTGCAGTTATCAAGAGTGCTGGTTGTCGAGGAAGCCCAGAAAAATGGAAGAATACACCCACATGCAAACACATTTTTTAACACATTAATGACCTCAAAATTAAAACATATAAAAGCAGATTTGGAGGAACAAAGATCATGTGATGTGGAATAAAGAACACTACGGACAAATCCTATTCCTCGGTCACAGAAGCGGAACAATGTTTCTGAGGTTCTGATCTTCAAATATCTCCTTTAAATGAGCCATGTCCTCTGTCCCTTTAATAAAAACTGTTACGCACCCTCACGCAAAGCTGCCATCTCTTCTGCTTCCTCGACACAATCTCGAGCTCCGTCTGCCTTTGACCCTCAAAAGCACAGAAGAAGAAGTCGGCACGGCTCATTAACGAAACCCTTTTTTCAACGTATTGTCTTATCCTGCCAATGAAGATCTCCATCTCACAGTGGTGGAATGAATGGGAGAGATTAGGATCAGGCATATGCCATTAGCCTCAAATGAAGTGCTTCACGCTGAGGAGATAAGAGGCAGATGTGGCGAGATAGCGCGGCAGAGTGGGGAAATGGCAAAGAAAGTGTGCAAATTGGGCTTACACATCATGAAACACTATTATTACTAAATTAGCCGCAGGTTTTCCCACCCATCGTGACAAAAAGGAAAGAAAAAAACAAAGAGTAACAGTGAAAGGACAGTTTTTTGGAGCAATCGAACACAGACCCATGAGACGTTTGAGCTTAGTTTTGTTAAAGGGATAGTTCACATAATGAAAATTCTGTCATAATTTACTCACCCTCATGTTGTTCCAAACCCATATGACTTTCTTGCTTCTGTGAAACACAAAATGTGAAGTTTTAAGAATATTTTTAAGAACATATCAATTCTTTTTAATATAAAGAGAGTGAATGAGGTCTTTAGCGGCAAATCTCCAAAATGACAAAAAGAAGCATTATAAAACTAGTCCAAACAATTTGTGTACTATATTGCGGGTTGTTCATTAAAACTCATGTCTTCCATCCTAGCAAATTTATGGGAAAGTTAGAAATGTCTGATTTGTGAACGAATCATTCAGAATGAGTTGGACCCTTTCAATAAATGATATGATTAAATTCACAAAACCTGAGAGATTCATTCAGGAATCAGACCGGTCCAGTTCTTGAGTTTAACTCACTGACTCAGTGATCCGATCACAACGGTTAACAGCTCACTGATTATTAGTGAAGAATAATGACTTAAATATGGTCTGTTTGTCACACAAAGCTTTTATGTGACTTATGTATAATATGAGTATAATATAGACTATAATATAGCGCACAAGTCATAAGGTCCATTTAATGATGCTTCTGGTGCAGTTGAATCCTTTTTAAAGCCTGAAAGATCCAGTCTCAATTCATTGCAATTGCATGGAAAAAACAACTAATACATTATTTAAAATTTCTCATTGCATGTTCCACAGAAGAAAGCAGGTCATTTGATTTTTTTTAGTGAACTATTGCTTTAAAACTTGTAATTGTGCACTAAATAATGACAGGATGATGCTCTAGAATAAGAGAAAATACACTAAAAATGAAAAATGAAAAGAAGACACCATTTGAGGTTTCTCAGATTGCCACACCGTCTGAACTCTCTGGAGAATCTCTAGTCCGGCCATCACGATTCATGAACGACAGCCTTTCTGCATTGAATGTGAGAGGTCTGGTTTGGCCTCGAGCAGATGAATTGAATATAACGCTACTAGAATTCTTTTGTGTCCATCAGAAAAATTAGTGTATGGGCCATTCATATGTATATTGAACTATTCGTCCTGTGATTGCACTAGTTTAGCTCTTGTAAAAAGGGGTGCAGAGTGTGTAAGGAACAGCCATGAGGGAATAAGTTTGGCATGGAGAGAGAGAGAGGGGGAAGAAAGCTGGCAGGCAGGTTGAGGCCACGCCAGTGCCGCTTGCGCCATGCGGTGAGGCTGAGACGGTGAGTGCCAGCAAACCCGGCGTGAAGAGGAAAGATCAAACAACACGGCTTGCAGATCTCCACCAATCTGCTCCGTATTATTCCATCAGCCAAAGAGCATCCGAGCACGCAGCCAGCGGCCACACGGAGGAACCAGACGTCGCCACAATCTAAATACCATGGCATTGTAATGAGTGTCAATACCTTGGATTTTCCATGTGAAACCATCACTTTTGAAGAGTTGGAACTCACTAAATTTGAAAGGCAAGAAAAATGATGACTAATAACATTAAAGTCAAAATGAAATGCAGTTCGCAAACATGACACATTTGCCGATTTGATTTGAAATGACATGCACCAATGCACAATAAGAGCAATAATATAATATAAAATGATCACTATCGCCTGTGAAGACATTTATTCCACCAGCGCTGATATTTGTGCTCTGCGGCGACCCCTGGAGGTTCCACCGCGATCCAATCCACGCTGATCCCGTCCAGAAAGAACACTCCAGATTTGCGTGCGCTGAAAGCAGCAGACGGTAAACAGGCTCGGCCATCTCCTCCACCAGGACAGATGGTGAAATGATACAATATGCTTTCCAAGAAACCACAGCGCATTCTGAGCGTGGCAGTGATGGTGCTGATGGTACTGAGTGGTTTGGTGTGTCCGTGGCTGCTGAGCAAGATCAGAGCCAAACCCCATTGCTGGTGATTGATTTCAGAGCTCTCTCTCTCTCTCTCTCTCTCTCTCTCTCTCTCTCTCTCTCTCTCTCTGTGTGTGTGTAATATTTTGGCTCTGCACCTCAAACTACTGCTGATCTAGGAACTGACTACCTCAGTGAACAAAGGAGAGAAAAGGACAAAAAGAAAGACTTAAACGAAACATAACTGAGATCTCCATAGAATAGTTTAGTCAAGATGTAATCCCTGAGAAGAAAACTGAGCTATGAAACAGCATCTTCTAAACAATTGTCTTTTCCACAATGTAATTCCTTAGGAAAGAAAAATCAAAAGAGAAATCTCTTTAGTATCTCAATAATTTCTCCTAACTACTTTTGAGTTCTTTTTTTTGTCTCCAATAGAATTTTATGAGAAACAACTAAGACAAAGTTGATACTTAAACGAGAATGTTAATCTTTCATGATGTAATTTTTATGTCCAAGAAACAAAACATGCATGCATTAATATTAGAACATCTTGCATTTCATATCTAACAAAAAAAAATCATGAAATACATGAATCCAAGGGAAATAAAATAAAGACGCAGCCAAAGAGAATGTGAGACATTTTGAAAGGGTTAATGGGATGGTCACATGCTGTAAAATAATATCTCACTAGAACGCCCAGGACCAATGAGGAGCCGGGCAGCGGACCCCAGGTCCCCCGGCGAGGGGCTCCGTCTCCATCTTTTGTGGCCCTGTTCAAGCAATTAAGCCCGGCTCGGTGTTTTCTAAGGGGGATGTCAAGTGAGAAAAGTCATTTTGTGGCACTGCACTCCTCAGTTACGGTCATGCTCAGTACCAGTGCAAATTAAAACTCTCCCGCCAGCGCTATGTAAATACGGTCGTGGACCGCGCTGCGCTTTAATGAGCCATAATATGAAAGAGCAGTATAAAACTGACAGAAAATAACCGGACGCTTGACAGGTGACAGGTGCTACAAACTTTTTCAAGGCAGAGGGGGAGAGAGAGAGCTGGGAAGAATGTGATATTCAGGAATATTCTAGCAAAGTTCAGGTCCTCTGGGATCGAGATGGAGACTGCTGGAGGCGCTTCTGAAGGCGGAAAGAGAAGGTGGAGGAAAGAATAAGATGGCTTTTCCTCCCATTTGAAACATTTTGAGGGACTATAGTCGCCATGTTAAAGAGATAGTTCATCTCAAAATGAAAGGCTGTCGTTATTTTCTCACGCTTATGTTGTTCCAAACCGGTTTATTTACAGTGTTTTTTCAACTGCTTACACACAAAATCCTTACTTGTCACACAATTTCTGAAACCTGACACTCAAACACCAGAACCACACACCAAATCTGCAAAACCATACACTAATTCTCGGCCTTCGACTCACTTTTTTTCTAATTACAACACAATTCTCTATGCAACAAAAAAATCTAACAGGAAGTATCTTTTTTTTAAACACAACCTATCAAAATTCCACACTAATTCATCAGCGCCTCACACAAACTCCTCACATGTGCAAACACTCATTGCTTTACTTAACACCAACTAATCATGGCTTTAGAATAGGCCTATAAATAGGCCAAAAGATCAAGCATTTGTTGTGCTTAATGGTAAAACAGCACCATAAAAGAACTATAAAAGCAGTCCATATAATCCATTTGCTATATACGATTTCTAAAGCCATTCGATCAGTTTATCTGATAAACAGACTTAGGTCTGTTTATCAAATAAACTGATCGAATGGCTTTAGAAATCGTATATAGCAAATGGGTTATATGGACTGCTTTTATAGTTCTTTTATGGTTTAAGGTTTAAGGTTAGCCTAATTCCCCCAGCTGAAGCTCGTAAATGCTATTCAAATTCACCTTTGTTCAAATTCTTAAATGACATATTGATGCATCTCAAGATTCATAGCATTGAACACACAAAAAAAACATTGATAGGCTTGGTCTCGCAACCCCACCAATTCAAATATGTAAAATGGACAATAAGATTTAAGATCTGATAGTTTTACAGTCAATAAAATCCAATTTCCTCATGCAAAGCCATCGTATGACATACAAAAGACTCTTAATGCAGCACATAAGTACTTTATACTTTAGAGGATTTTTTTTAGGGTCATTTCTGGAACCTGTGATGGTCTGTTATTCATAGTTATTTTCTTTTATGTTGTTCCAAGCCTGTTATTTGATGTTATATTTTCAGTGGAACACATCAAGAGAACTTTTTTTTGCACTTAATGACAATAAGCACCTAAAAGTATAACCCATATAACTGTCTATATAATGCTGTTCATAGTGCCATTCTTAAAAAAATTCTCCTTTCTGTGATCCACCTTAAAAAATACCAGCATATGGGATCAGAACAACACGAGCAAATAATGACAGAATGTTGATTGTTGAGTGAACTCTTCTTTTAAAACATGCACATACTATTTCTCCAATCCTCTGAAAAGCTGTGCTAAAAACCTTACATGGATTACCTATCACTAAATCTGCTTTGCATGCACAACGGGGGCGGCCGAGTGGAAATGAAGCCTCTCTGCTCGAGATGGAGTCTACTGACAGAATCTGCATCCGTGCCCGCCGATTAATCCGAGACATCCCACCCGATCCACCCGTCATTTACAATGTCACAGAATCCATAATCAAGATTTAACAGGAGTCAGCGCTCGGATCAGCGGGCAGAGAGTAAGTGAGAGAGAGAGAGATGGAGATATTCACAGCAAACAGCAGGTCAGTGTGATATTCACGGACAGAGAATGGCATAATTTCAGCCCAGTTACTGCAGAAAGAGGAAGCTCTACAGGTGGCCTTCAAAAGGACTATAGAAAATTATGCTGAACGTCACTATAGAGGGAAACACTCGGGTTCCGGAAGTAAAAACTACATTCATTTTCTTCATAGGGAAATTGATTTTGAACAATAACTTATAAGCCTTTAAAGATAGCCTTACTGTGAGCTACGAGGTTGTTAATCAGTGGTATTTGCTTCTGTTGAAGCCCTTAGCCCGCACTAGTTCAGCCTATTTTTTAAATAATCGTGTTTAACAGCTGAATTCCTGGTGAAAAACTACATTAAGTGCCAAAAATAGCTTTAGCTCCACCCACTCCCAAGATTCCCACTTATGCGAATGACATAATCGAGCCGATCTCCCTATTCTCTCGAAATACTTACATATTTGTATATGCATATTTTGCAATAAACGTATATATTGTTTTATATAATCAACATTTGTAAATGAGTAGTTTTATATTTCTATATTGTTTTTTATTTGATTATGCTTTTCACAAAGCTTGTAGGCCTAGTCCTTTCCCTCACTAAAGCCATTAAGTCTTTTAAGTCATTAAGTGTACCTTCGTCTTTTTTGTCCCATTTTCAAAACCTTTTTTGCTTCAAATCAAAGTTTGTAGTGTTGTGATTCACCTTGTAGCTCATTGGCTTGGTTCATTTATAACTCTTTAACAGAGACAAAAAAAAAAAAAGAATGAATGGAACAAATATACCGCCGCAACCAGCGCTGCTGAAAAAGAGGCCAGGCACTATTGCACTATTTTATCCAAACAGACTGAAATGTAGTGGTTCTCCTGGAGCTATGAACACTGTTTTTTAATGAGATTATCAGATAGACTAAATAGGCATTTGAGTTCTTTTAGTCATTTCTGAAACAAACTGAAATCATCTAGACCAGAGATTTGCAGAGAAACACTGTAAAGTTATGTGAATAATAACTGCACTGAAACACTGGAGCGAATCCCCTTAAAGCAGTGGTTCTCAATCACTGATCTGATCAATAATGAATTCCCCAAAAGAAAAAAGGATTTTGGAATTTGTCATCTGAACCACTCAAAACCATGTTAAACCTATTCCCAGGAGTAACTGGGGAGTTATGAAGGTATTCCAGACTCAGAGTGGTAGAATAGTGCTATTGTCATCTAATCTGATGACTTTACTAGAGAGAAAGAGAGAGAGAGAGAGAGAGCGAACAGTGTGAGCAGTGGTTGAGCATGTTAAATCCAGCTTAAATTAAGATTCAGCACATCGGTTTGCTCTCTAAACCTCTGGCCTGTTGCTAAAAAGACTATAAGATGAATACTGTCAATTATTAGGCACAATGAGACATAAAATATGACATTATTTTATCATAATATTTATGTTAGTTTACTGTAGTATACAATTTTAAATACAAATATAATAAAATATAGAAATTATGATAAATATGACATACACTGCCATTAAAAACTGGGGTTTGTAATATTTTTATGTTTTTGAAATAAGCATCTTCATATGCTCACAAACACAAACAATTATTCCAGTCTTCAGTGTTACATGATCCTTCAGAAATCATTCTAATTTGCTGATTCATGAAGCAAGAAGCATTCCTTATTATCACAGTTGAAAACAGTTGTGCTGATTTTTCATATAGCATTTCTAAAGTTGAAAAGAATAGCATATATCTGAAATGGGAATATTTTGTAACATAAACATATTTAGTCACTTTTGATCAATTGAATGTGTCCTTGCATTAAAAATTTCTTAAAAAAAAAAATACTGACCCCAAACCTTTCAAAATGCAGTGTACTTATTAATCTGATAATTAATAAAAATGCACAAATGATCCATGTTAACAAACATTTATGGGTTTTTTAGGATGAAAGTGATACCAAACAGTTTGAAATACCATAAAAATAATAATAAAAAAATACTACATACACACAAAGTTTGACATCAACAACAAAAGATTCAGGAAGTGTTTTCTTCTCCCTTTTAAAAGTTGATTAACCTGTTCATTCTGTCCTCCTAACTTGGATGATCACATTTAGTTGCATTTTCTTACTTGCATTAGCTGTGTTTTTCCCTGCTGTTGTACCTGTGAGCCATTTTTGGTTCACTCATGGCCCACCAGATACTCATACACATGAAAGCATGCATGACACCAGTCAACTATCAATGCAAAAGTATTGAGTGTATCATGAAGTGGTGGCGTTCAATCTCTGTATCTGTCCTCACTGCAGAGCGCAGGGGCTGATCAGAAAAAAACTGTTTTACAAGGGACACATCTTGTCGCAACAACTTTGCCTGACCTTGTGCGAGTCTGAATAACACTGTAAAATTGATTCAGCTCGCCGCAATAAAAGAGCCTTCGCATTATCTGCATTCTACCTCTAATTAATATAAGCAGTGGCGGGCAGGCCATTATTTACGACTGAAGCTGTACGGGGCGGCCACCGCAATAATAATCTGCTCTATGTTTTTATTGATGTGTTGATGAATGGCTTTATTTCACACGAAACAGCCATGGAATGTCGAAGCATGCAGATTACACAAGCTCGGTCCCTGCCTTTCCTGAGCCCTCTATCTGTGTGTGTGTGTGTGTTTATAATCACCGTTAGCCGGACGGTCTCTCATTACACAGCTGTGGTCAGTTGAAGTACCGCGGTCACACATCCTCGCTCATTTACTTACTCTGCACACGCTCCAAATGTTTTAAAATTGCTTTTTAGATTCACATGTGTCATGTTAATAGTCATTGGAAAATTAAGTTGCTGAAAGGTTGCTCTTTCATAGAAGAGGAGACATGATGATCATCTCATTTATGCAAATAGTTGACATTCAGTAAGAGTACAGTGCAATATGATTCATGTGGATAGCATGGATTTTGAATCTGGTCTCCTGAGAATTTGATGAGAAAGGTTTCTGACGTTTGACTGCAGATGCTAGTATCAGACATTATTGAGATGCCTAAAGACTTGTGTGAGATCAATGGAGGTTTTTCTTAAGCAGAATCCTTAAAAAGTCTCCACATAATCTCACTGCATTTTAGGAGCAACAACTGACTTATTAAAAATATCTCATTTGGGATTTTTCTTACCTACAATATACTCAAATGCCAATTTATCATTTAAATGATATTGTTGACCTATTTAGAAACTTTAGATGAGACACCTGAGATTACCGAGGTCTTTTTTTCAGGAGAAACATCTGAACTCCTGAAGTCTCCATCTGCTCTCCATTCAATTTTATCGCGGTCTAGGAAAACTATTTAGATATTAAAAAGATATTATGTGGTCTTTTTCTTCACAAGATATACTCAAATGCCAAACTTTCATTTGAATGACATTGTTGACCTTATTAGAAACTCTAGAGGAGACGCATGTGAGATTACTGGAGTCTTTTTCTCAGGGGAAACATCTGGATTTTGAAGAAGTCTCCATCTGCTCTCCATTCAGTCTCATCACTGTCTCATTTAGGATTTTTTCCCCCTTACAAGATCATTTATGCTAATTATTTACAGCAAGGTGCAGAGAAAGACCATAACCAAATATCAATGTATCACTCAATTATGTTTCACGAGTTCACACTTACATATAATCAGCTACAGTAAAGGTTATGCATGTTTGGCGTGCTGTCTGAGGGGAAGGTGCCGAGCTCAGAATTGGACCGAACCCAGAGGAGGTTGGGATGGAAATGAGTTAGAATTGATGAGATGGGGTGGTGGAGGGATGCTGGAAAACTGTCATGGAACAGAGGTTAAGTCTTCTGTATATGTACCCCTTATCTCATAATTGTGTTGATTAACTGAAGTCACTCCTCCCGTGTTAATTGGGTTAATTATCTGAACGTGCTCCTCCCGAACTTTGTTAACAAAACATCATTTCTTGTGTTGATTACGAGACATATGTGAATCTCATCTGAAACTCTGGAGGAAACGTGATGTTGCTGAAGTCTCCACTCGCCCTCCATTTAATCTCTTCGCTCTCTAGGAGCAACAATTGAGATATTAAAGAGATCTCCTTTGTGATTTTTCTGTCCTATGGGCACATTGAAGTCTTGGCAGCAAGTTTGAATCTCCAAGTGCTTTTATGAAACATCTGAAGCGCTAGATTTGAGCTATCTTTCATAATTAGGAGGAAGTGCAGCTAAAAGGCGTCCTGCGTCAGATAATTGGGGTCCATCCTTCCTAATTTTGCGAAAGCGGGAACCGAAAAAAAAAAAAAATCAGTATTTGTCTGGTTATTATTCAGCTCACAAATCCTTGATTATTTTCCAATCCTTTCCTCTGATAGGAGGCATCTCTTTTTGCCTGCCTCTCTCTCTCTCCTCTTTCGACCAGCCGGCCTGCCTTCTCAATCGCCTGTTTTGTTTCCGCCTTTAATGAACAGTTGGATTCTTTTATTTCTCTACAAGTGCTGGATTTGTCTTATCAACCTCGTTCCCTTTGAGGGTTGCCAATTGGTTTTATCCACGGATGTATCATTTCCTAGGCTTCCTCTTTTTTCCCTGCACAAAGAGAAAGAACCACTTCGTCAACAACCCTCTACGGAGAGACAGATTAAGAACCTCAACATCACCTAGCTTCCATCGCCGCTCCCAACTGGTTTGTGTAAAACTCAATTAAACTGGTCCCTGCTGAATTCCACATTACAGTACATTAAACAGAAATTCTTCAAGCGTGATGACAAAGCTGCGGTACAGGAGTGTTTCCTGCCTCCGTCTTTGGGGTTTTGGCCTCTCCTCTGCTGAGAAGGAGCTCAAAGACAAAGTAGGAAAACAAACTTTGTGCTTTATTTATCTGTGAAGTGGTAAAGGCGGCCAATGGCCTTGATTGCAGTGTGTAAACAGCTTTAAACGGCTAATGTTCACTAATAGGAGTAGTGCGAGTCCTCTGACGATTGGAAGCAAATATTATCAAATGCTATGACATGTGGGAAATGCTTGTTTTAGCTTTAATCTGGAGGGAGAGAACAATAATACCAGCCTATGCACTCCAGTTGAAACATTATTGAGCTCAATAGTGGCTTTTTATATTGCTTTGAAATGAAGCTTCTGATGAATGAATGAATGAAACCAGTATATTATATAAAAATGTAGTTTTCAAACTGATGACAGAAATAAATTGAAATTGAACAGAAATGGATTAAAATGATTAATTGCTATTTGATTACATAACATCTGCCTCTCTAATATCCATCTGTCTTTGCATCTTGCCAAAAATAATTATCATAAAGTATATTTTGTAAAAGAAAAATCCCAAATGAGATCTGTCAATTGTTTTTCATAGACTTAATGTTTCCTCTAATGATCTCAACAGTTTCTCAAACTATGCTTGTATTGGCCATGATCCCAAAATCCTAAAAATAAATCCCAAATCTCATTATCTCAAATGCGTCTCCTGAGAAAACAGCAGTATTCTCACATGAATGTCCTCTGGTGGTCTCAGAAATGTCTCAAAGTGTGTTCTGATTTGCCAAGACACCAAAGTCAGAGAAAAATCACATTCATACCTCAATGGAGGCAAGCAAAATGGAGATGTTTGCTTCTACTGATTCTCAGACCCAGTGTCGGTTTCTAAGGAAATTCGTGAGAAACACCTGGACATGAAGATTAATTATATTTATAATAATAAACTTTTCTTAGGTATGTACATAAGTGAGACACATTCCGGCCTTAGTTTAGACCAGTGCATGTCATTCTTATCAGTTTGTGTGTGTGTGTGTGTCCTTTCCTCCTATTTGCCCTGGAATGCTGGAGATGCTCTGAACCCTCTGTATTGCACCAGTAGGTGTTTTATGACACTGTCCATAATATCTGAAACACACACACACGTGCCCATGCTGTGAGCGGGTCGGGTGTTCTCCCGCGGTTGGGCTCCAGCCAAACGCCACTCCTTCATGTCTGGTGTGTTTCCTCTCTAGTGCGGCCCAGTACGGGTCAGCGGTTTCAGATGTGCCCTCCCAAATACTGCCTTGGTGAAGGTCAGACTAGACCCCACAACACACTACACACACACATGCATCAGCTGCACTGAGTGAACCACAACGTCTCACAACAGGTTTATGGTTTATGTTTAAAGGTGCAATAAGTTGTTTTTAATTGTGCTAGTTACCAATGCCAGAAATGTGTCATATTTATTTTGCATCCCATAGTGTCCAATAATATAAATTAAATACACATTTATCAAAATGAATTTAATTATTCTAAACAAATAAATAAATAAATAAAAAGATGTAAATATGTATTTTATTAATATTTTGGAAATTTAAAAAAATAATCAATAATCTATAAATAATCTTATTGTAGTAAATATTTATCAAACTGCCATTTCCATTTCTATAAGAAATCAATCAATCAATTTCATAAATATTTATTATAAATTAATTGTAATTTATTTATTTGGAATACATAATTGTAATAAATAAATATTGATGTGTAAATATGTATTTAATATATTTTAAATGAATAAATAAATAAATCGAATAAATATTTATTCTAAAAAAACAAACATTGGTGTGTAAATATGTATTTAATTTATATTATTGAAAATTGTATAAATATTTACTATAAATAAATTGTATTGTAGTATTTATCAAAATGCAATTTCCATTTTTTATTAATAAATCAATCAATCAATTTAATAAATATTTATTATAAATTAATTGCATTTATTTATTTTTAATAAATAATTGTTATCTATCAATAAATATGTATGTGTAAATATATATTTCATTTATAGTATGGGAAATTTGATAAATATTTACTATAAATAAATTGTCGTGTAGTAAATATTGATCAAAATGCACTTTCCATTTTTTTATTAATAAATCAATCAATTTAATAATTATTTATTATAAATGAATTGCATTCATGTATTTTTAATAAATTGTAATAAATAAGTAAATATTGACGTGTAAATGTGTATTTATTTGATTAATGACTAAATAATTGTAATAAATATTTATGAATCATTAATTGTAAGGAAAGAAAGAAAGAAAGAAAGAAAGAAAGAAAGAAAGAAAGAAAGAAAGAAAGAAAGAAAGAAAGAAAGAAAGAAAGTAAGTATTCAGCTGGGTCTTTCCCCCTCACACCACTGATATGGCTGGAGAGATGTAATACCATGACTCACGCCCACTAGTCTTTCAGCAAACTAGTCACTACTGACTACCGGCCTATTCAATGTTCATCAGACACGTTTATAAGGTTTATAACATGTCTCCCCCACTTTTCAGATCGCCCCTGTGCCCGACTGGTGATTCTGGATGCAGACGCCGGAGTGGTGGAGCGGTTGCAGTGGGTTCAGGGGAAAGTTTGAACGGGTCTGGAGAGGAAAAAGAGATGTGATGTAATTATCCGTCACTGGCACAGAGGCACAACTCAACTCAGAAGGGATTCGGAGCAGAAAATCGCTAAAATCTGTTTACCAGTGAGCAGAATTCACTTCCTTCACAAGCATTTTGTGAGGACTCTGCCTATCTGAATAATTCATGCAGAAGAGCCATCGGCGAACCGGAGACTTCACAGGTAGAGCAATTCACAGGATAATCTGAGAGACTTCAGCTCAGAACCAGTTCAGCAGTAAAGCACCCAGAGCGCAGACGTCAAACACTCAATTCAATTATTTCCTAGAAAACACTTATTCACAGAATGCATTTATAGGACCTGTGAAAGCTGTAGAAATCTCCTCTAGCTCACAGTTAAAGGTGCATAATAATTTTTAGTGCTAATTAAAAAAGTTTTACACACAAAAAAAAAAAAAAAACAAGTAGTATTTTTGTTTAAATGAAAAGTATCAGCCGTCTAGAAAAAGCATCTACAGTACACGAACGGGTCACTTCCTCATACGTCACCATTGATATCACATGACCAGATGTATCTTGCCAATCCATTTACTAATGATAGCAATAGCTTTTAAATTTTCAAGTGCTCAAGGGGCTTTATAAAGCATAATTAAGTATTTTTTACACAACTTAAGCAAACCAAATGATTTTGACAACAAACACAATAGCAGTTTGTTTTTAATTGACATGACCATTCAAAAGTTTGGGGTCATTAAGATTTGAAATGAATACTTTCATTCAGCAAGGATGCATTTCATTTATCAAAAGTGGCAGTAAAACATTTGTGATGTTACAAAAGATTTATTTTTCAAATAAATGCTTTATTTTGAACTTTCTATTTATTAAAAAATCTTGAAAAAATGATCAAGGTTTCCACTAAAATATTAAGCAGCACAACTATTTTATATACAGGAATAAACTATATATAAAACAACATTTAAATAGAAAACAGTCATTTTAACCTGTAATAATTTTCACAGTATTATTATTTTTACTTTTAAATAAATTCATATTCCGTAAGCATAAACATATCTTCTTTCAAAAACATACCTTACCTTTTTTGAACAGTAGAGTTTTTTGATAAAACAATATTGAATATTGGTAATCAGCCAAAACATGAAAAGATTGATCAGCTTATCAGAATTAAATTTTAATATCAGAGCATCACTAATGACACAACATAACAAAAGAGCCTGTTGATCACTTTATGAATCCATAAATAGTTATCAATATAAACTCCAATTCCATTGGGCTAAAGACAACTGGTGTAACTTTAAAAAAAAAGTGCCCACATATACATCATATCTGACTCATTCAGTTATGATTTAAATTGCATTATTTATTGTGATTTCTTCTGTGCAATCATTACAATTGTATTTGTGTCTCATTTTGTATTGACATGCCCAGAAAGCATGACATATCTCAATACAAATCCTCAAATTGAAATACAGTTTTCCTAATCTGGTCCAGCGAGCATTGTTATTGTTTAGTTTTCTCTCTCTCCAAGTAACAACTGCAACCTCTTACACACTCAATCTGTATGAAAGACACACACACACACACACACACACACACAACCGCAGCATTTAATTACCCTGCAATGAATGTACTAGCGGCACAGAACATCCTCTTGAAAAAGCCAACGCATCGGTGTTCGCTGCTGAGACGATGATCAATGTTTCTCTCCGCCACCCACTGAAAAAAACCACAGAGGTTCACTTGCCTAATTCTTGACATGAAATATTACCCGCACCACTCCAGAAAGCCTCGCCGTTTGGATGCAGGGACAGATAGCATCCATCCTTTTGCTATAAGAAACAAACAAACAAACAAAAAGCTCTTCGACCTTTCACCCAACACGGGACGTACAACTGATAAGTAAGCGCCAATTTCTTTTCTCTTCTGCACATTTTTTGTGCCTTTGGCCCAAGTTTCACCTTGCTGAGCCCATGCCCTTTATTTAAGGTAGTAATGGCTGCCGAGTCGCCTCCAGCTTTCTCAGATTTGTCAGTCATGAAAGGGGGAGGAAGGAAGATAAATCTTATTTCGCCAGCTAAGGGCATCTATCTCCTCGGCAGAATGAGAAGCCAGGCCAGAAAACACTCGCCGTGTGCGTTAGGTGGCTCCGGCTTTAAGCCTTGTCCTCTCTGATCAAACCAGGATTTATGGAAGCATCATAACTTCCGACAACATCCAGGAGCTTATTAATTTTATATGTTTCTGTCCATTCCCTGATATTCCCAGCCTTGACAGTCACTCAAGATAAGCCAAAAGCTCCTGACAGGATAGAGTGTGTATATATTTTTCTCTTTTCTCCTCCTGAATAGGTTGCAGTTGAAACCTTGAGAGGCACCGGCGGGAGTTGATTTGTCGACCGTCTTTTTTTTTGTCTTCTCCCTCTTGTTGCCAATTCCTAACGGTCTTTAAATCAAGCCGAAGCCCAGCTCGAGTGAAAAGCAGGCAACCTCGCGGCGACCGGAACCCAGAAATCACCCTCACTTGTAAGCACACACAGAGAGTGGATGAAAACCTGCAACTGATCGTCAATCCGAGTGTAGTGGCACCGCAAACGGATGTAAAAGTGTGATTTGCGTCATTTCTGCACCAGTAGTGGCACAAAACTGAATTGCAAAAATAATGATGGAAGCAAAATTCATGCGTACGGCTGTTAAGATTGCTGTGGAACATAAACCCAGAAATATCTCCTATGTAGTATTCACTAAAAACAAACAAAAGCAAATAAATACGGAACAATTCCTGTTGATATAGTCATTTAAAATTCCCCTATTATACTATTTTAAAGATTCTTAATTTTGTTTTGGAGGTCTCCTACAATAGGTTTACAGGTCATAAAACAGTTTAATTCTCTCATAATATAGATTGCACATCACCTAATTTCTTAAAGAGTCTGAAAACCTTGAGCCTACTCTGCTCTGATTGGTCAGACGGCCCAGTCAATTGTGATTGGTTTACTCTGCTCTGATTGGTCAGATGTCCAAGTCTGTTGTGATTGATTTACTCTGCTCTGATTGGTCAGATGTCCCAGTCTGTTCTGATTGGTTTACTCTGCTCTAATTGGTCAGACGGTCCAGCCTGTTGTGATTGGTCTTCTCTGCTCTGATTGGTCAGACGGCCCAGTCTGTTGTGATTGGTCTACCCTTCTCTGATTGGTCAGATGTCCCAGTCTGTTGTGATTGGTCTACTCTGCTCTGATTGGTCAGATGTCCCAGTCTGTTGTGATTGGTTTACTCTGCTCTGATTGGTCAGACGGTCCAGCATGTTGTGATTGGTGTACTCTGCTCTGATTGGTCAGATGGCCCAGTCTGTTGTGATTGGTCTACTCTGCTCTGATTGGTCAGATGTCCCAGTCTGTTGTGATTGGTCTACTCTGCTCTGATTGGTCAGATGTTCTAGTCTTTTGTGATTGGTCTACTCTGCTCTGATTGGTCAGATGTCCCAGTCTGTTGTAATGGGTCTACTCTGCTCTGATTGGTCAGATGTTCTAGTCTGTTATGATGGGTCTACTCTGCTCTGATTGGTCAGATGTCCCAGTCTGTTTTGATTGGTCTACTCTGCTCTGATTGGTCAGATGTCCCAGTCTGTTGTTATTGGTTTACCGCTTACAGCTCGTGTCAGAAACAAAACATCCATTACCATATCTGAATTTCGGCAACGGAGGCTTCCTCTGCGCTTGATACACACAAACAGTAACATTGGGTTTTTTTCCTGTATCAATTCTAGCGCGAGTCCTCACCCTTTTGAAGTGAATGCGAAGTGGAATCGCAGTGCTGAAAACAGCATCTTCTCAACATGTCAACAACACAAACCAAACTCTTCCAGGCCTCAGCTACAACTACAGAGTCAAAGTGCGGGTCAAAGTAGACGCTCTTCGCAATAAAAACAGACAAAAACAACAGGCTGGCATTATGCAAATGTGTTACAATATTACATAGGTTTATAACAGGAAGTGAGACTGGAATAGCTGACAACTAATTTCCGCAGTTCACAATCAATTCTTCTTTTAGGAGACAATAACTTTATTTGTTGTGCACTTTGATCTTTGAAACTTTGCAGACCTTTTACATTCACAAACAGCTATATTACACACTGCATGAAAGGTCAAATTTGAAAAAGCATAATAGGGACACTTTAATAATTGTAATTGAGGGTTTTAAAACTCGAGTTATAACATGATTTGTAACCGTCATTTTTATTTGGAACAACACTTTTGAATAGCGCCCCCTTCCTGCAGTAACATTGTCCGGGAAACAGACACACTCTGTCAGTTCAAAGCTAGATTAAAAACACATCTCTTTGACCTTGCATACACATAACACATTATAGACTTCTATAATTCAATGTTAGGCTGCATAGATTAGGTCAGCCGGAACCGGGAACACTTCCCATAAATCCTGATGTACTCGCTACATCATAAGAAGAATGGCATCTACGCTAATATTAGTCTCTTTGTTTATACCGAGGTTTACCGCAGTCCGCCGGATCCAGGCCGTATCCAGATCTGATGAAGGACCTGCGTCTGAACTCGACGACAACGCAGTCCTAAAGTGTCACTAGTCCCTCCCTGTGAAGGCCTCCTTCCCTTTACCTCTCTACAGATAATCGTTGTCGGGATAATTCCGGTTCACGTGGCTACGCTGAAGCGATCAAATTCTGTATTATAAATTTTAAAGCCAGACAAGTAGTTTGTTGAGGGTTGGTTTTTTAGGGAAGGACTACATGCCTGCGCACATTTATTCAAACGAGCATACCTATAGAATGAACTCTTAATACGCATGTGCACGCCATCAGCGTTCTCACAGGTTCGCGTTTTTAAAGTTTGCGTAGAGAGAACTTACGAGTTTTCTGTTAAAACAGTGTCGTGTTATTAACCCCTAAGTTAATAACTAATGATCGTTGTGACGGAAGTGAATCAATCAAAACTAACTTTAACTGGAAAATAACTTTATCCTAGAGCTGCCATAAAGCCAAAACTATCTCTGTTACTTTAATTTCCTATTATCACTGTAAAGCCGCTTTGGAACAATCTACATTGTTAAAAGCGCTATATAAATGAAGATGACTTGAGTTGCAGTAGCCTTGAATTCACCTCAGCTTTCCCAAAGACCTCACTTTATTCTCTTAATTTTTCCTTCCATCGAAATAAAATTGTTTCAATTAAAAATATCACATAAATTGACTGATGTACTTAAAAAACACTAAACCCTTTGATGTTTCTCATTTCTGATGATTTGTAATCATCTGATTTCTAATGATAAACCCAGCTATAACATTCATTTGTGATTCCAAAACATCCAATGCGAAGTCAATTTTTGTACTTCTGCATAAAAAAAAAAAGATATATTATTTATTTATTATTAATATACACAAATCTCAAAGAATACATTTGACTTAATTTGCGTAGCAGGTCATGCAGGTTCATTGTGCGGATTTTGTTCAGATCCCGTTTCATTGCTTTTCACATCATGGCAGCATAAGTTCATGTGCCATAAAGTTTCATGTGCCTCTATAAACGGTAATGACCTCTGCCATGTAAGGATGATGACAACATTAGGCTCTCTTTATGACAATACCCACAGAGACTGGACAGATGGCGCTACCATCACCTCATCCCCAAACTCTCCCTCCCTCTGCAGTGCAGTGAACAGGAATGGAGCAGAAAGGGCTTGTTAACCAGAGCGTTAGTTATGGGGTGGTCAGGAGGCTTGTTTATGCTCTGAGGGATGAATGTGAGAAGGACAGGCAAACAACATACAGTATGTCACAATAATTATGACTATTATTTAGGTTGAGTGATTTATTGAAACAAAATGAGCTAAACAAAATGTCTGATTCGGATAATTATTGCTTTGAGTCAGCTCCTTTAAATAAATCAATGGATTGGGTTCACTAAACCAGTCTGAAAGATTTGTTCACAAATCACATAATTTGTTTTTATAACATCTCTGAGTTCAGTTGCAGAAATAAGTAAGTTCCAATAATTTGGTAACACTTTACAATAAGGTTCATTTGTTAACATTAGTTAATGTATTAACTAACATGAACTAACCATGAGCAATACATTTGTTGTATTTGTTCATCTTTTTTAACGTTAGTTAATAAAAATACAGCTGTTCATAGTTTGTTCATGTTAGCTCACAGTGCATTAACTAATGTTAACAAATACAACTCTTGATTTTAATAACGTATTAATAAATGTTCAAATCAACATTAACAAAGATGAATAAATGCTGTATTATTAATTCAGGTTAAATGCAGTTAAATAATGTTAACTAAAGAACCTTATTGTAAAGTGTTACCAATAATTTCTGTGAATCAGTTCAAACTGTCCTTTGTCAAAAACTCAAACAAATCTTTTTTTATGGACGTTTCTGAATAAAATTACCGTTGTCATTTCATTCATTTACAATACTAAAATATTACAGATTGACGAAGATTGCTGAATATAAATTAAACATTGTTAATGCTTTTTAACTAGATTTAGATTTATTTAGCAACAGTGTCTTAATACTTATTTTTTTTCATTATTTGATTTGATAATTTCTCTAATTGAAAATAAATCACCCCATTTAAGCAATTTTAGAGCAAAAACACAAATAACATCAAAATTATACTTCAACTACTCAAAATCACTCATAAATCATAAAGCATTTTGCATATCTTTAAATACGTATGTGTGTAATGAAAAATCCAATTAAGAAAAGTCTTCTGAAATACATTCTCTACCTAAAAACCTCTTGAAGCCAGTCTCAGAAACTGATAGATTTCATTGTCGAATACCTTGTGTGATAAAAGCACGGAGATGGTTTAGATCTGAAGAAAGAGAGATTTGATTTGAGTGAAACACATCTTGGATAAAGTGATCTGGTGCTCAGGTTTGGGAGAAGAGAGAGAGAGAGGGAGAGAGAGAGAGTAAATGCATATAAAACCATCACACAGGTCACCAGCCACCCACTGTGTGAGGATGGATGGCGGTCCAGTCATGTTGTCTCCTCGGCCGCAGGGCTGCACTCTTTATGAAAAATTACTGTCAGCCCCCATGTTACCTCCTCCGATAGGTCACTAATGCCATACGCACGTTACATTCACATTTACTGTACATCATCGTTGGCTCTGACGATTCTGTTGTCATTCACATGTATCCTCATGTCGTTCCAAAACCTTACGAGTTTTTTCTTGCGTTAAACCGAAGAGTATACATTTCCATATATAATAAAACTGGACGCTAAAATTTTCTTTTCTCCAAGAATAAAACCATTTTTATGCCTGGCTTTTAAATGGTCAATTTGCTCTATTCATTTCTGAGACTTCAGAGGGTTCAAGAGCTTGTAAGGCAAAACGAATATATAGGCTCTTTCAGGAGAGTAATTTTCCATTCAATTATTCTATAGTTAAACACTCACAGATATGTCAACGACTCTTTTTCAAGTGCTCCTTGTTGATTATGCTGTAAGAACGCATGATGATATTCATAATCACATTAGCTTTCGCTTCTTAATCGTTTGGTGATAAGTGCTCCATTCTGCCCGTGTTTAAAGCGACTCGAGTCCAAACTTAAAATCAACACACAGGAAAGCTTCTAAATCCACTTATGCTGATGTCCAAAGGCGCAAGATAGATAATCACAATAATGTGCTTAAACATGGTGAAAAATGTCTGCAGATGGAAAAATAGCTACTGCGTGGGTGGAATTTACAGATTTAGAAACGGGAAATGAGCATCACGGTACATATAGATCGGGTGTGAAGAAGCTCAGCACACAAAACAACAATTGTCACCCCAATGTACACAAAGAAGAAATAAACATGAACATATAGCTGCTCTTTCTACTGTAGACATCTATTTTACTGATCTCACATGCATTGAATATCAAGGAAATATTTGTCCTGAAAAATCACACCTGTCTCTGCGACAGCCACAGGCTCTGGAAAGAGAAAAAAAAAGAAAAAAAGAGATCGGTCTCGGCCTGTCAATCATTCTGGAGGGAGGGTGTGTGGTCCACGTCATATCCCACCCCAAATCTGTTATTATTAGTGATTTTTATTACTGATTATGCAACTTTTTAATGGTTGTTACAATGTGAAATTATATTTTAAGCAAGTTTTCCCACAAAATCTCATTACTGTAATGTATCCAGGTGTTTTTTTTAAATAATTGTCTAACTCTTATAGTAATTATAGTTCTCATTTTTTTTTGCGCATTACTGTCTATAGCAAACAGTTAATGTAATATAAATATGTTTAATGATTTTAAATAAATTACTTTTTTAAATTACAGTAATGAGAAGTTGAGGGAAATTGTGCTTAATTCTCATTAAAATAATGCCACAATTCATAAAAAAAATAAAAAAAACTTAGCCCTATTTTATTAATTAATATTTTATTATTTTTTATATATTTTTTATTTTATATAAAATCTTAATTATTTGTTTATTTTTTATTTATTTTCTTTATATGACCAGGACATGCTTAAAGCATGTTTGTATACTATATTATTTAAGTATCCTCCATGAAGAGTAACAGATGCAGTGCAATAATCCGCTGGTGTATTGTGGGATGCAGGAAGAATTGTTTACTGTCTCTTGAAGGCTCCGCTCCAGACAGTGTTAAAAAGCTCAGCTCTCACAATGACACTGAGATCTGTCTGCCCTCTGGAAATCGATGCACGGGCATTTTTCAACATCGATTATACAATTATGCAGGTTAAATCATCAAGCCCACACACACTCTCACAAGACACACGGGCACTCTTGAAACACACATTCACTCACTCCAGGTGCAGGTACTTCATGAGCTGATTAGAAATGCCACGGGGGAGTTGAACATCACTCTTAGCAGCTCCAGAGCTACACAATTGAATCATAATTAATAGTAACAGCAGGAGGTTGTGATCCACACACACACACTCACACACACACGCTCTCACTCACTCACACTCACGCACACACACAGCTACTAAAGCTGTACATAGTGAGTAAATATGCAGAGTGAAACAGCACTAAAAGTCTACTCCCTAAAGAACCAGTCATTCATATTTGAAACTACACCATGCTAGTACCATGTTTTTTCATTTACCATAGTTTTACCATGTTTATGAATATGCACCAGGGTAATATCACTTTGCTTGAACAGACAGCATGGTTATCCTTTTTAGAAGATGAAACACAGTAATATGTTTTTTATTATTATTGTACCATAATACCATGTTTTTCCAAACATGTACTATGATAATATCATGCTTCTTTTGAATATGTACAATGGTAATACCATGATTTTCAATTACCGTAGTATTATGTATTTGAATACCATGTTTTTCAGAATGATAATACCATGTTTGTTTTTTTTAATATGCACCATAGTATTACTATGTTGTTTTTTTTGTAAGTGTTTTATTTGGTATATATGGTTAAATTCAAATGATGCATGGATATGGTAATTACAGTGCCATTTTATATATCAAAGTACCATCATCATTGTGACAGTACTCACTCACAGCAGCTGCAATGACTTTATTTTAACTTTCAATCCTCCTGTCATACTAACTATGACTAACTAGTCATAAAATGTTTAAGTTTGTCAAATATAATGTATATGTTCAACACAATTCCCTTTGTTAGTACACTTTATGTCCAATATATGTGTATGTTTATGTGTGTGTGTGTGTGCTCAACTTAACATTATGCAACTTCCCCCCCCCCACCACCTCTCTCTCTCTCTCTCTCTCTCTCTCTGACCGTCTGTTCTTACTGCCTGGCTCACTGCAATCAATTATTGTTACGGTACAATCATTAATAATTTCCTAATGAAAATGATTCCGTTGATCTCTGTTGTATTTTAATTAAACATAATTACGCTGGCGCTCAGAGCTGTAGTGGGGACCCCTTCAGGGTACAACCCAGTTTTAACACCCTGATAATGAAATTTTACATTGTGTGCAGTTGTTTGGTTATTATGCGTTGCAGTATTTTCCGCTGTTCAAAGATAAGAGATAATAACCCTGGCACCTCAGTGTGCTTTGCCTCCGTGCCTTTCAAAGAGGAAGATGAAATGAAAACAATTTAATGGCCTTAACAGTTTAAAACACGACAGCATTTGTCTTTTGTGTCGTTCCAAACTCAGCTGGCATGTGTCCGTCTTCTAGCGCTTTATTGCCAGCGTGAAACCCCTCACCCAGCACTGCGCTTACACAAAGACATGCACGCAAATGGAGATAAATATATGTTTGAAGGTTCGGTTTGTACAGTGATGAAACAGTTCGCTCCCTATTAGGGTTGGGAATCGAGAATTGGTTCTTATTCAGAACCGGTTCCAAAAAAATATGGCAACCGAATCATTTGCATGACATTCGGTTCTGATAACGCTTCTGTTTTCGGCATTGATGCTGAATCTGCAGCACCACTGCAAAATAAATCATATTTAGTTGTAAGTTTGAACTGAATGTTATGAGGCAGAAATTGGTGCCAATAATTAATAAAAAGACATGTGATGTGAAAGTATGGTAACGCATACTCAGAATTTGTCCTCTGTATTTAACCCATCCAAGTTAGTGCACACACATTAGGAGTAGTGAACACGCACGCACACACACATTACAAATCTAGCTCAAAATACCCCACAGATATTTTTTTGTAGCATGTTAAAATTTCCACGTTTTGAGGATGCGCAAAAACGCACCGTTTTTGTGTCCCTTTAAATGCAAATGAGCTGCTTCTTACGGCACAGAGGGCGGAGCTTCAAAAGTGTGTGTGTTAGCAGCTCTGATTACCTCACACAGACACGTATTGAAAATTTAAAAACGTTTAGCCTTATGTTCAAACCGTAGTCGCGGACAAAGATGGTGAAACTCAAGAAGAAGTGACAACGTAGAATGCAACAGGACGTTTCTGAATGGTTAGTTGATGAATTTGTTGCTGATGTGGAGTTAACTATCTTCTAGTCATTGATTAGCATATTCTGTCATGATAATCTATAAATCGAGTTCCCGGGGGCGGGGTTTATGTAAATTTTAGGGTTAGTGATGTCGCTAACCCGTGAAGATGCTCAATGTAGTCCCTACCAGCCGCTTGTTGTAGTCCTTAAGCGATTTCTGTAAAAGAAAATATCTCCCTTTGCTTTGAAATTTGAGCGTCGTAACTTTGAACAGCAACATTACACACCAACTAAAGTTAAAAAAGTGAAATCATAATCGACCACCCCTTTAAAAAAAATCAATAAAATCATTGCAGAACTTGAACTGAAACTGGAAGTGGAATCAGGATCTGAACCAGAATTTTTTCTCTTTATCATGATTCCCATTGTTAGTGTTTCCCATCACAGAGAGAATGTGAGAAACAGAAGATTATGAAAGAAAAGGCTGGAGGTCGAGGCAACGACGGAGGTCAAGGTAACATGTCTCTGCTCTGACTCTGTCACATCAAATGCACAATAGAGATGTGTTGGAGGAGAATCAGATGGAGAGGAATTACAGAAAATGAGCCGCACAAAGACACAGTGAATTAGTCCAGTCCTGCGGTCTATGAGCTTATGTAAAACGCTCTCGTTACACTGGTCAATTTCCACACGCACAATGGCCAAATTTCCCCCTCGACTCCTCTGACACGCTCTATCTGACTGTTCCTGCTTCTAAGAGGCTTAGAGGAAAAATTTAGGTGACCTTTAAATAATCAGACACACTGGAGCAGAATATCTGCCGTCCAAACGCACAAGAGCTCAACTGTCTGGTACCCAAATTTCAAAAGAATAAATTTGATTTTAAGTGTCATTTCAGTGTCTGACAGGCACATTAACTTCTCATCAACACATTGAAGTTACGGAAATAATAACATTGGTTTTAAGACAAAATAAGTGTCAGATTTGCGACAATTCAAAGCTTTCTCAGTCAATTTAGTCACAAAGAGCCAGACATTCAATTCTCACTATATATCTGGGCAAGAAACGACCACTTACACAGGAAAAGATCATCTGAATGACAAGCAAATTGACCAATCACAGTTCATTTTGTTTTTGAATGCTGTTTAGAGGGAGGTTTATCTAAAATAGTTAATTCCTTAATAATACACGAGAGGACAAACTTTCAAATAATCACATCCGTACACACGTGTTCTTGCACAGATCAATCCTGAAATCCTACTATATTCAGAAATGACAATAAAACATTTCATTTGAGCTAAAACGGAGAAATATTGAGGAAAAAGATGGAGTATAATAAGACAAGTGTTTGTTTACAGTTTTGTTGTCCCAAGTTTCCCTGATTATTCTCGACGCGCTGTTTTCAGTGAGAGTCCTCCATCGCTCGCTCGAAGCCGCCCGCAGGGAATCAAACACACCCAACAGGCCTGAATATAATAGATTAAATTGTAAGGATTGTGGGATGCATTTATTACTGGAGTAAACACACAATTACAGTCTTCACCATGTGTGTCTGTTCATAGAAAGTTGTTTTAGCACAGTGAGGGTGATGTTGTGTACATAGACTGGACTGTGAACATTCAAGGCCTTGAGAGAACGCTGATGCAACTATTCGCAATCAAATTTCAATAAATCTGTGCTGTATCCTAAACAAGGATGTCGGCCAATAGGAAAATGCCCATTATTTTCCTCCTCATTAGGTCTCATATCAGGTTTGTTTATTTTTCCTGTACATATTTATTGATTTTACCTCTCATTTTTTGGCTAATATGCACTTACAAAAAAAGCGCATGTCCAAAATAAATGATTAAATATTTTCCTGTTACGGCTGAATATGATAAATGATACTAAAAAATCTTATAATAAAAAAAATATATATATTTTTGGTATTAAAATTGTATATTTATTACATTTCTAAATAAATAAATAAAATGCTACAAGTGAATTGAGGCATAATTACGCACAATATGAAAATTCACCATTCATTTTGAGATTTGCTAAATAATACTAAATACACTTTAACAGTGTTATTAAATTATTTGTTTTTAAATATCAACTTTAAATAAACATTAGATGACACCAAAGATACATTTAAAAATAATAGATAATGAGCATGCGTTTACAATTAAATGAACAATCAGACCAATCGACATCTAGAACCGTACATTTTTGTTAAAATCCCGAACAGCTGAATCGGCGACCTCGCAGTTGAATCGTTCTCTCTCGCTAATAAATAGGAAGGCAGAGAAGAAATTATAGAGACTTAACACAACACTCCAGAAATCCTGTTATTAGCCTTTTTGTTTCCAATATTCAGTCTCCTGGCAAAAAGATTATACGATTTTAAAAGAACTGCATAATCTTCTTTAACAGCTTATCAAAACTTTAATGATTTGCTGATAAAGCGCACAAATGAAGGCGCTGGTAAAGAGGATCAACCCCCCAGTGCAGTGCAGTGATTAGAAGATGAGAGCTAAGAAAGGAAAAATCCCACGTCTGCCTCGTGTTCACTTTGAGGGGGAAGAAACTCTGTTTCAGCGCAGAGGAGAGTCATAATCATCTGAAAAACATTCGGCTAAATGAGGGCTCTCACTCTGAAATCCTTGTACTTCCCTTTTTACTTATTTATACAGGCATCTCAATGTAATATGCCCATAAAAAACAAGTTCATAAGGAACAACACTTCAAATTGTCAGGTCAGCATGCTTCCCTTACACAAATGTATCACGGAAACCACAGTTTCTGCTAAAATACAATAGTGACTACAGTTATTAGTGTTGCTTGTTAGCCTAATAACTCAAATTAGCCAAATTACTAAATTAGCCAATACCTTGTTGAGAAGTGGTCTGCTATAAAGTTTCTAAGCAACTGGACAAGAGAAAGTCTGTTGGCTTATATTGAAGGAGTCAAGCCATTTATAGATACCGCCCACAACACCCTGGCAACTACCCGGCAACACCCTGACAACCATCCAGAACACCCTAGCAATCATGCAGCAATGCTCTGTTAAAACCCCAAATATTTTACTCTGAAAATCCAGTTGTTTCAACAGTAATATTGTGCTAACTTGCTATTAGCCATACCACATCATCAGAAAAAGAAATTATAATAACAGAAAGTAATTTGAATTTATCAACCCAGGCTCATACGTGCCACTACCTAAATTTTTGCAAAACTGCAAAAAACATGCCTATACGTATACATATAATTCACTGCAGGTTCTAGCTGAAATGAACAACTTGCATTCCTGTTCAGGGCAAATTATAGATTCATAAAGGCTTATTTTCACAGTTCCTTGCACAACATGTATGTTATGACCTCAAAACACTAGTAATACATATCACATTTCCAGCTCCAAATGTATGGCTTTTCTAGCATTGTAATCTTGCTCAGAAGCTCACCTGATACAGCATTGCACTTGCGATGTGCAGCATCAGTTATAAGTCCCGTTAGTCAGACTCACAACACTCATTAAAAGAGCTCAAAGACTTGTAGAATCAAACTAAAATGGCATGGTTGCTTCGGCAAATGCATTTGAACTCTTTCCCTACCATTTCCATGTTCCCGGCTTTCCGTGTTTTCACTGTTATAAGGTAGGGGGCGCTATTACGCATCTCGTGAACGAGTACAGTATCTCCAGATCAAAACACGGGCAAAGAAGAAGCAGAAACGAGCGATCTCATAAGCAGATGCATATGAAAAATAATGCAATCATCAACAATAAACAGCATATAAATGGCCTAATGTTACCAAATGTCGACCCAGGACGAGGTATAGGACTGTGCAAGCTTTGGGGGTGTTCATGGAGTCGATCTACTCCATCTATGTTTTGATCATCGTTCTGAATCCCATCCAGATGTAGTCTTTGACAAAAACACAATTTTTTTCAACTTTTTGCTCAAAATGTTGCTTTTTTATGAAACTAACCCACATGCAATATTAAAATAATGCATGAAGCTAGAATAAAACTCATTTGTTTTGTTTAAAAGCAGAGGGTCTGTTCTTTCTTTTGATACATTGCCTGTTAACATATTCATACAACTAAATATTCTGGAGGCCATGAAATTTTGGCACGAGGTGGCAACTTTAAAAACAACAACAACAACAACGCTGGCAGGGAAAGAGTTAATCTCATGTTTGCTATTGTTAACACTATTGATTAGGTTTAGTGCAGGCACTCCGCAATAGAGCATTAACCTTTTAGTGCCAGTCACTGGACATTTTCATTTGCGAAATGCCACGATACATGAACCAACATAATGAAAAACGTTGCCACATTCATGTTCATCTGACGTGATTCATCTGTAAAACTAAACATGCTTTCACTGAAAATTTGCTAAAAAAGTGTTGCGAAACGTGCAAGAAGCAACATAATATGATTTTGAAGAAATGTATCCCCAGGCATTTCCAATGACCCTGGGTTATTAGAAATTATATAGAAATGATAGTGTTCTGGAGGAAACAACAGTAGGGTTAGCATTGTAAGAGTTTTAACGTGTTGCTAGCTGTGTATTCACACTCATACTGTGTGAAGTTTAGACAGCATGGATGGGTTATTAAATATCAATGTTCCGTTTGAAGCCCAGATGATTCGCTACACGTGCAGTTTGATGCATGAGGAAACGTGTGTATCCATCACGTCTGTCTTAGGGCCACCAGCCGTTGACAAGCATTTGCAAACATGGAAAATGATGTCATTAAAGCAAATGTCAGCGAATGACATTTGTCACAGCAAAATCACAATGACCTGTGACCCCACGACCTTGCATTACAAATCGCAATGCTAATAGATGTAAGAGAGACGGGAACCAAAGCCAGACTAGACATCTTTGAGCATGAGCTGTACACAAACACAGGTCAAAAAGAAAGCAAGAAAGAAAGAAAGAAAGAAAGAAAGAAAGAAAGAAAGAAAAGCGATGCAGATAGCAGAAGTGTGCGGTGCATGTGTGTGTTTGGTACGGGGCAGATAAAGCGTCCTCTTACCTTTGCTGTAAACCACACAGTTGTTCTTGTTGTCGTCTGTTCCCTGCCAAGTCACATCCAGCAGCCACCTGGGGCCTGCGTTCAACACCAGCGGGACATGAGGCTTCGTCTTCTGCAGAGGTGGAGATAACACACACACATACACACAACAATCATTCGCTTATTTGGGGGACAGTTTAGCAACAAGCTCATAATCATAAGGAACTTTATGATATTCAACAGGGATCAGCAATAAAGATCAGATGTGTTTTTTCGTTCACATTTTTACTTGCAGTGTGACAGTTTGGGGTCAGTTGATGGAACTAAACAATTTACAATTATTTTTTGGTAACACTTTACAACAAGGCTTCATTTGTTAACATTAGTCAATGTATTAACTAACATGAACTAACATTGAGCAATACATGTACGTATTACAGTATTTATTAATATTAGTCGTTCATAGTTTGTTCAAGTTAGTTAACAGTGCATTAACTAACGTTAACAAATGCAATTTTTTTATTTAATGTGAATTTTGAAATTAACATTAGTTTACAAGAATTAAAAATGAACAATACTTCTACAGCATTTATTAATCTTCGTAAAAGTAATTAACTAATGTTAACGAATGAAACCTTATGTTACCTTCTTTATGTTTTAAAACCTTAAATGTTTGGTTTTCTGTGATGCATTCTACATTGTTGTAGCAAATTCTGCTGATTTGTCACAAAGATCATAATTGATTCAATATTTTTTTTACATAGATGAGGTTTTGTTGAATTTACAAAAATGTCAGGAAGCTTCATTGATTTTTGGAGATACATCGCAGGTGTATAATTTCCAGCTTGTTGCGTATTTTCCTTTTGTAAAGAAAAAACATTTTAATGAACAAAACATTTTGTACATTTTTTTTAAACAAAAAATATGAATATGTCTACTAGCAAAAAAAAAACAGAGAGATATCTTTATTTTGGTGACAAACACTGCCAAAAGTTTGGGGTCTGAAGAATTTTAAGCAATTAATACTTTTATTCAGCAAAGAATGATTCTAAAAAATCATGTGACACAGAAGACTGGAGAAATTTAGTTTTGTCATCACAGGAATAAATTATATTTTAAAATATATTCAAACAGCTTTTTCAAATTGTAATAATAATTCACAATATAACAGTTTTCACTGTATTTTTGATCAAATCAGTGCAGCCTTGGTGAACATAAGATACTTTTATCAAAACTGTTGACATTGATGTAAATCATCACGATTGGCAATAAAACATTTAAAACATCATAGAAATCCTAATGTTTTAAATTTCAGCGAAGTGTAAAAACAGTGAGTGTTGTAGTGACAACGTGGCTTATTAGACCTGATTTAACATCCTTCAGTAAAAAATAAATGAATAACACACAAAAGTGAACCTTTTAAGGACAGGCAAAAGAATAATATGACTGGTCTCTCCTGTGGATGAGGAGAGGACGGTTCTCTGATATATGTACACATGATGAGAACTGACACTGAAACTCAGGCATTTTCTAGAGTTTAATGGTGTTTTCAGTATCAATAACCTCTCCAGCGTCCTCGCATTTAACTCCAAAGAGTGTGGAATCATCAGCCTGAATTTTTCCCAGCGATCCAGTTTCTGATCTCTCCGATTACGCCCTGATTCTCAGGTGCCTGGGAATTGCAAAAAGAATGCGGGCAGCTTTCGGCGAGCGTTCAGGACTGAACTTTGGCCACATTGTGCCTCCCTATCGCCACCATCTCACTATTTCCTGCAACGGGCAGAGAAGAATTTAAAGAATCAGTATCCATTTCAAAGGCCGATTGAGGTTAAGTTTTATAATGCTCCGGCAAATTATTCCGAATGTGTAACGTCATTTTTCTTTTCTGGCCGGGGTCGAAGCGCACAGCTTCAAGTTCTATCTATAAGGTGAAAGCGGTAAGATAGAGAAAAGCTACTAAAATGAACTCGCACCCTTTTGTGGAGAAAGAGACACTGCTGGTGCCCGGCTGTTCTCTATGCAAGTTTTTTTCTTCCATTTTATTTTTCAAATGGCTTTTTTTAAAGGGCAATGAAAGCTCACTCCGAGGCAGGATTGGTAGAGATCTTGGACAGCTGTTACAGTAGCCCATTACTGGCAGGCAAAACGTCTGTCTTTCTGGGCCATTAGACGTGACGCCCCAGGCACACCTTCATTAGAGTGCAGCAGAAATAGTTTAGCTAAGTGAAAATGGGCTGGAGTCACTCTCAAGCAGCTCACGTGACATCATTTCCTTTCCCGAGTCTACATCCCCTGAGCTGTTGCAAGGTAGGCTATGCATTCACAACAGATAGGATGTCAGAAACAAATGGGAAATGTTGCCAATTTTGTCCCCTTTCTCCTTAAATTCTTCAGTGGAAACAAAGAAACATGCATACATTGTACAGATTTAAAAATAACGTGGGTAGCAAATACGATTATTTGGTCTTGAGAGAATTTATATTTGAGTTCAAATTGAGATATCTGAATTTTAATAGCAAACTTTGCTGTCTTGTGAACACAATCTGAGACAGAAAATCTCTACACTGAAAAACAGGTTTCTCTCGGAAATTGCTAGTAAATTGTGAATTATCAAAAGTGAATCACATGTGAACTTTTCAGGATAGACATCTTGAAAACATACTCCAATAATGTTTTATTTACAGCTTAGAATGTGTTTTCTTTACAGTGTAGAACAAAAGGGATACTTGTGAAATTACAAAGGATCTTTTTGTCAAGAAATAAATGAGATATAAAAAATATCTCATTTTTCTTATTTATTATGCTTATTCATTTGCTCTCAATCTAATTTAGGTTACAATTTGAGTTATATATTTTTTTAATATGATGTCTTCATTATTCTATCAAACTACAGGTGAAATCTTGTCTTAAAGGGTGTTTTGACCCTCACCTGGACGTCTACATGGGCATCTTTTCCCACACTGGCAGCGAGACAACCCTCGGCCATTTAACACAGCTCCCGTTTCACATCTTAAATTAGCCATACAATAACGTCTTATATCCAGGCTGACCTGAGAATTTTACAGGCCTGTCAAAGAGCACCACAGACAGTCTGATTGTTGCCACGACAACTATCTAAAATGAGAATCAGATTAACCCTTTCTCTGATCCCCACCGTCTGGAGTCATCTCTTATTCAGAAGCAAATCTCTCTCTCTCTCTCTCTCTCTCTCTCTCTCTTTCTTCAAGGCCCAGAAGTTCCCTAAAGCAGCAGCTAATGATGCAATTCATGGAAAAAATGGCCACACATGTAAATTTTTAAATGTAGATGTGTATCATGTGACTCAAATCCTGCCATTCATCTATATTTTTCATAAACTATAGCTGCAGTATACTGTGCAGTATATGCTTTCATAAAACAGTATGCATTTCATAGGCAAATATTTCAAACAGTAGTATTTCAAAATACATGACCTACATTAATTCAGTGTGGCTTGCTTATCATCTCTGATAAGCCATACAGAGGTATTCAGTGGAATGAAGTGTTGTTTCACTAGGTGTGCAGTGCAGTTTACAAAAATTACAAGAACGTTAAGGACACATACTGAGTAATACAATTACTTCACTGTAAACAATACATTTTATACTGGTTTCAAATGGTATTGTTATACAGTGTTTTGTGTTTGGTTGGGTAATATGACATTGTTGATATGTTTGGTCCTGACGGAAAAGATCTGCTACGCTGCTAATGCAGAGGAAGTATGGGACATAAGTAAGTAAGACATGCTGCTGCTGCTGTATAATATAGCATACATGAATTACCCGTAGCAGATCTATACAGGTGGAGCTGGGGAAGGGGAAGGGTTTCTGAAAGTGCGCTGCAACTGCTACAGCAAATGCTAACCAAGTATTTGAAGGTTGAGCAGCGAGCTCATTGGCTACTGATACAGCACCAATCAGCTGTGGCCATATAGAGAATGATGTTATTGCAAGCAGACTGAGTTAAGGACCGGTCAGCCTGCGCCATCAAGAGTTTCATGACAGAACTTTGTATTTATAAAATTGTATATTTTGTATAAAAAATATCTTCAAGAGTCAGAAAATTGTGATTAACATAATTCACGCTGGAAACAGAAGCTTGAGAGCACTGCATTATGGCAAATGCGGTTATTCACTCATGAATAGTATTATAGAAATACACAATATTTGCAACATTTGTACTGTGCACAGTATGCATATCTGTACTGTGCTATTCTGAATGTACTCTGAGTTGATTTTTCATAGACAGATGCATCTATGGAAACTGACCATATGTTTAAATAATATACAGTGTAATCTGTGATTGTAGACATCTGAATATCAAAGACTCTAAATCTGCTGCAATATGTTCGAATGAACAATGCAAGTGTAACATAATTAAGTCAAACACAAATGAACACATGCACACTGTAATAAAACAGTAGACAATGTTTTGCAATCTCGCGATGATGTACAAGTGAAGCGAAAGTGTCTCATTTGCAGACAGATGCTGAGGTGATGCTTGATTTAAGACCTTCACCGGAGGCGCTGTGTGTAAGTAACAGATCTCTAGTCTCACTCCACTGGTTTGCAATCTCTCTCTCTCCATGTGTAAGAGATACAGTGACCAAAACAGTGTAGTCAGCGAGCGAGTGATTACAAACTGATGCTCCAAATTCGCTATAAAATGAAAATCAATATTTCCACAAGTTGCTGCAACATAAAAGATAACCTTCATTGATTTTTCACGACTTAGGCCTGTGTGATAAAATCTAATATAAATTTTCAGCTGGTCGGATTTGGATCAGAGGAGGGAAGCAGGGGCTGCCGATAAGTTCCTCGCTAACATCCCTCAGAGTTGGCTTATTTTCCCCCTTCCTCTTCCTTCTCTTTCTCCCCTTTTTTTCCTCGCCTCCACCTCTTTCCGAGCCACGGCTCTACTATTTATAATTGGCCCGGTACGACGAAAGCTTCTATCGGGAATCAGCTCTAATTTTTATTACGGAGCGGCTAAAGCCTGTTCCAGATAATTTGGAAATTTCAGGGGGAATTGTGATGGTGCTGATGGCAGTGGCGCGGAGGCCTGCAGAAAAGAGCTAACCTGTAATAGCCTGTGTGGCGGCAGCTGATTAAATGTTGCCATAGATGAAAGACCCGCCATCGCCGCAATAAATTAACCAATCACACAAATCCCAAGTCGCCGCTAATCCGGCCTTGATACCCTGATCCTCTGATCAGCTGAAGGAGGTGAAGGGAAGAAAGTGGCTGGTGACACTGCGAGCCACCCTGACTCCAGGCCTGTGTGTAAACAACGGGCTAATGATAGCGGTTCTGACCACTGCCACGGTCCCTAGCGCGCTCCTCTTGGCCGGAAATCCCAGTGTCCACGCTACGCACTCTTCATTTCTGCTACCAAACCGTACAGGACAAGATTAAAAGCATGTTATACCTTTTGATTTTAAGCCTTTAAATCTACCAAAATCATTTCATTCTTTTGGTACGTGTGGGGGAAAAAAATCTAATTCAGCATGAGAATTATGGTTAGATATGGATTTGTCAGATTCACTTTCTCATGATAAACACTCCACATCTGAAGTTCAGGATACCTCAAATATTAATGTAGATTATTGTTATTATAAAACAAGAAGGTATGCATTTATATACATTATGATCATTTGTACTACATTCATATGTATCAGATCAATTTTAAATGTCTGGTTTTGGAGATTTCTCAATCCAACCAATAAATTATAAGAATTGATTACAATGAAAATGAAAATGGTGGAAAATTAAATTGGTCTTTAAAAAAATTTAACAAATATACATCTGTTTAAATTATTAGAGTTTACATTGGAATTTTCAATTTGTTGTGATTTTGTTATGATTTAGACTATAATTAAGACTAATAGACTAACAGCAATGTTACAAAGATACAACAAAAGTATGTAAATACATAAATAAGGAAACCAAAAGTAAAGATAATTGGCAAGTAGGAAAAATTCAATGACACAAGGACAATATCTAAAGATTAAAATTGACCATTTTAATCCAAATAAATGACTTTATTTGATAGATTAATGTCCTTGAATCATTCCATTAAATTTTTTTTCCCATGTATTAAAATGCAGAGATTCAAAGACATAAATGAATTAAAACTGATTCAATTCTGTTTTAGTTTGAAAGGAAATCCTGTAGCTCGAACAGTCGAACATGTCACTTGGCAACGCCAAGGTCACAGGTTATATTTCCAAAGAAAGCTTGAATTGTATGTCTTTAATGTAATGCAAGTCGCTTTGGATAAAAGTGTCTGGCAAACACATGTGAAAGATTTTCTTTTTCAAACGACCCAATCAGAACGTTAATTTCGGCATGTATAACCTATAACACACACACACACGGTATTCACAGCACATTCTCACTGAGAGCACCCCCCCCCCCCCTCCCCCCCCTCCCCCCCTATGAATATATGAATGCCATATGTCAGACTGACATGTGCGAGGGTTCGAGGCAGAGGTGAAGGCTGAAGGTGAGGATAACAGGACCGGACCTGCTCTAAGACTCTGTTTACAACATAACGCACCCTCGATATGGCGACTTCAATTAGTTGTTCGCCATGATGAAACAAATTGCATGTGGTCAACTGGAAATTTCATTAAGACAGATTTTCCCGCAGCTCTCGTTATCTCCGTGTATTAATATTTCCTCAGGCTTGCTGGACGGGTGAGTTGCGGGGGACATTTTTTTCCCCTTCCACGCAGCAAACGTCAAAATCCACATGAAATGATAGATTCTCTAAAAATAAACCCTGATGTTTCTCCTTTTCATGTGCTGTTTGATAAACTAAATAAAGCCCCCCCATTTTTTCAAAATCACTATCTAGCCCAGAAAATATATTCCCATGTCTGTCATCCGTTCCAGCTCTTTTTAAATGGCAGTGGTTTCATTGCCTAAAATGAAAAGATACCTCCTCCTTGGTCCCGTCTTTGCTTCTTCTTCTTTTCTCTTTTTTTTTTTTTTTCGAGGGAGCATCTGCTATTGGGAGGCTAAATAACGAAAATATGCAAAAAGAGAAATTGCACGCTAATTCCCTTTGGAGATAGATCTTGGCGCCTGCCCTGTCATAAATCAGAGAATTTCGATATGAAATGAGGCAAGCTGCTCTAATCATTTCTGCATTTCAAATTGGATCACTGGCTCAATCGCTTGGCTTTTAAACTGCTTGCCTAAGAGCAAATGTGAGGTGGGAGATAATGGGGAAGAAATCTCAGCCCGCGTGCCGTAGTTAGTTTACTGCTTGAGTGCAAAAGAATGCTTTCAGCCCCCCTCCTCCTCCTCCCCTCTCTGCAGCTTTCTCTTTTCAACTTTGTTAAATTGACTTTTTCGTTTGAAATCGATTAAATTGAGAATCACTCCGGCTCTACCAATCTTTTAAGGAACACCCATTGAGGTTCGCTCGGGCCTATCGTTTTGCACTGTTCGTCGTTGCTATAGGAACCATGCATATTTATTCAAAATCACCTTGCTTTAAAAAATAGTTTGACTGTTCAGTGCTGATTTCATCTCAATCTTTTCTGAAGACAGAAATGTGTCCTGTTTACCTCCTAAACAACAGCTGACAGAGATTAAAATGGCTGAATGAAGCGAATGAACAGGACAGTGTGTTTTGTATAAATGCGCCATTGTCATTTCTCGTTTTCTTTGACACGTTGCATTTTACTGACAATAAACGTCCATTTCCTGATCTTGAGCATCTGATTGGTTATCCTCCCTGCAACAACTGAGCTGATGAATTAAAAAATAAGGGGTAGATGCTAGCCAGTGTCTTGTATTGGCCTTGGACTGCATGTTTTGAAGGTTTCTGGTTTAATGAGCACTTAGCCTCCAGGACAGGAGCTGTTCCTGTCGCCGTGTCTCTCCTCCAGGGCTGAATGGTACAGTCAGAGGCTGCTGGGGACTTCATTAGCACATGCACCCGGCCATATACTGTGATGGGCCAGATTTATAATGGTACAATTTAAAAGAAATGCAGTTCACCCATAAATGAACATGCTGTCACATCATGTAGTCACTCTCATGTGGTTCTAAACCGGCTGGTTTATACGTGGAACCTAAAAGGAGAGCTTTTGAAGGACCTTTACGAAGCTCCTTTGCTAAAAGAGCTAAGAAATTAATTAATTTTATTTATGCACTATTTTACAGTTTAACAAAGCCAAACATAGCTTTGCATTAGGAAAACACTGAAAATCAATGAAGAATATAGTGTCAAGGCAGGTTAAAACATCATTGATGATTAATGTATAATGGGGAATGATATTTGAGAGCTGTGAAGAAGGGGAGGATTTTAATATTGAAGTTTTTAATGAAAAATTATTTAAGTTTGTTCATCACACAGAGATTGTTCGTATAACTTCAGAAAAGTACAGTAAGTTTTATGGACTAATTTGGTGGTACTTTTATAGTGCGTTTTTGTCCGTTTTGAAGCTTGACAGTCATGATCACTATGAACAGTGATGGTATGGAAAAGAGCTCTGTAAAAATCTTCAAAATTTCTCCTTTTGTTTCCCCCAAAATAATAAAATAAATAATAAAATTAATATATAAATAATAGTGCTGTCAAGTCGAATAATCGCGATTAATAGCATCTAACATAGAAGTTTTTGTTTCCACAGTATGTGCAAGTTTGTACAGTTTATGGAGATATATGTGATATGACACAACATGAACTAAATAATGGCAGAAACTTCATTTTTGCATCAACTATTCCTTTAAAGTGTGCCAATATCTTAAGCAGGAAGCAATTGCCATTGTGTAGATGGATCAATACTGGGCGTGCACAAATTAGAATAAAACTACAATAACTAAAATCATCCACACAACACAACCTGAACAAATTCAAGCATACTTGAAAGCAAACAAAGGTAGAGTGTTCGACTGCCTGACTCGTGTGAAGTTAAATGCACTTTGTGCATAGCTCGCATGCACATTATTTGAAGAGGACATGGCGGCGATGAATTCATAATGTTTGCTTTGCATTGTAATAATGTCTAGGAGGCAGAGGAACATGCCCTGCTCTTGTGCTCAAATTCGGCTCGTGAAATGGTGTGCCTTCCCCATAGATCCCCCCTATTTCAATTTGAATTTCCACTTTGAATCCAATTGCTGGCTTCTTTGATCTTTGCATGCAACTTGCTTACGACTCCTACAGCAAAAAACTCGCTATTGGGCCAATAACAAGGGGTTCTCTGTACGTCCCGTACACCTGTACAGATATCTGCATGCCTGGAGGCCCGGGGAGGCAGGTGGCATCTGCCAGGCAACCAATCGCACGGAAAAGTCACTGCATTGCCCAGATTCCTCTCATCGTTAGATGCATTCTGTGCAGAGAATGAAAGCCACCCGATCAGATGTGATACAACCTCTGAAAACTAGAAACAACCAGAGTGAATGTGGGTGAAGAAAGTGCTCAGCATGAGGCAGCAACCATTTGCATGATCTTCCAGGGCAGCATTAAAGCGCTACGTGATTTGAGATGGGGTCTTCGTAAAAACCTATTCTCAATATTGAGTCATAGGTAAATAAATAAGAGTGAACTCAACTCCTCCGAACGCATTAGGCGTGAACTCCCTTATCTCGGCTCCTCGAACGTTAAAGCGAGGGTTTTGCGGGGCTGCGTATGCTCTTTGTTACCCAATTAGTTTACTGACGACCCCCGTGGTCTAATTTTCCTGTTTTGACAGGCTCGTACACCCTCGCCTAATGTGCTAGACCACCGGGACAGACGGCCAGACGCTGTCCAGACTTCTGCAGCCTCTATCAAGCGTTTCTATCTCACAAAAGGCTTCTGTGATAGCGCACCAGATGACCGCTGCAAAAAATCTGCGATTTTCACACTGAATACTTTCATTTAATGCTGCTCCTCCATCTGGACTGGTTTGATGAGCGTTTGTGTGACAAAAGACGAGAGGAGACGGGGAACTCGGCTGTGGCCTGTGAGGAAGTAAGAGTAAGTTAGGGCAAGAGAATCGAGCAGAACCGGGTATTACGTTTAACGTATCAGAACTCAAAAACAGAAGCTGTACTGGTGAACTGCTGATATAACAACTCATTTGCTAAAAGAGAGCCTAATTTGGCTCAAAGCTCCTAACTAGACAATATATCACACGTTTATTCACTTGAAAGGCAATTTCAGAATCGATTGCCAAGACTGGCTTGTCGCGCACTTCAAAATATGTGCATGTATGAGAAAGGACGGCCAACATCTCCTGGATTTCGCCACCAATTAACCATCTCCGCTTCACACGGTGGAATGTTGAATTCCAACAGGGGATTCGAGATTGCAAGTGAAAACTATTGTGGATTATCTCGGCTACTTTTCAAGGAAGTTGTTTCAGTGTCCCACAAGTGGAGTCTTGACAGTGACAGATGGCAAAGCAGCTGGCATCGCTCAAACTCTTCTCCCTTGTGCTAGATTTCCCCCCTCAGTGTTCGCCGTGGATTCTGCCGTGGCGTATTCCAACACCTTTGGCAAGACGTGGCGCAAACCGAGGGAGACAACATTGTGGACAAACTTATGTTGTTTCTTGCTAATTCAGATTTGAATGAGGTTATGCAAAATATCAAACTTCAGGGAGCTTTAGGCGGGCGTTAGTTTTAACTTCTTTACAGACAAAAAAAAAAAAAAAAACTTCAAAAAGCCAAACCACTGACGTCAATTCATAAACAGTAGCTCTAGAAATTGCATTTGAAACTATTACAATCTTGGCTCGCTGCTAGCGGGGGTCAAACCAGCACCTTTTGAGTCATAAGCTTTTAGCCTTAACCACTACACCACAATCTATTTTACTGAAATGACTGTCATGGTGTCACCAACTGGATTCTTAAAGGGTTAGTTCACCCCAAAATGAAAATTCTGTCATTAGTTACTCGCCCTCATGTTGTTCCAAACACCTAAGACTTTCGTTCATCTTCGGAACAGAAATGAAGAGCTTTTTGATGAAATCTGAGAGCTTTCTATCCCTCCATTGACAGCTACGCAACTACCACTTTGTCGCTTCAGTTCATAAAGAGATCGTAAAAATAATCCATATGAATTAAGCGGGTTAGTCCAAATTTTCAGATTAAATTCAGGTTTATATAATTACAAATTAAAATAAATAAAATAACTGAATAAATATAAATCACAAATAAAACTAAAAGACAATTAATATTAGACTAATGCTAGACCATTTTTACAAGCATCGTGGCGTTGCTTCCTCCTGATAAAATCACAGAATTCACAGCCTCTTGTGGCTTATTTTTTTTTTATTTTAATGCAGCCTCTGAAATCTTCAAAAAGCAGCCCAAGGTACTTACGCTCAAATAAAATAAGGTATCCAGTTTGTTGCACACCGACTGAAAGGAAAGAGCCCTTGTCAAATGACGTCTGTGTGGATGTATCATTCACAAACTTGACACCATGAATTGTGACTCGCCGTTTAACGGTGTCTTCGCCCTGATTGTGCTAAACTATGTAGCCATCACTTCAGTCACAAAGCGGTGGCCGCTTATCGCTTTCCCTCCATATCTGTTTGCCTGTTTGGGACATGCAGTGATGAAGAGGAGAAGGGGGAAATGTCAGGTTCACTTGTAGATCAAGTCGAGCATGTATTATCTCAGCTCTAGTCATCTGTGGCCCCGGCAGCCGCTGGCGCTGTGAGGAGAGAACACACACTCTCTCTCACACACACACACACACACACACACCGTTTCCTGTCATAGAGCTGGAGACGGGCTGAGAGGATCCCTCAGAGAGAGAGCGGAAGAATAAATCCCAAACACTCCTACACCATGAGGTCATGACCTCAGGTCCTCTGTATCCTTCAGGCAGCATCATTACAATTGATTCATTTAAAGGGAGAGATCAGTCGTTCTAGTCGTTCATAAAATACGAAATAAGTTTGAATTATATACACAGACAGACAGACACACAGTATATATATATATATATATATATATATATATATATATATATATATATAGCAAAATATTTTATATCTAACGTAACGACTCATATTTAACCCTCTGGGGTCGGCAATCACGCCGGCGTGATTTGCTCGATTTTTTTCACATAGCAGCAACATAGACTTAAAATACTCCATCATTTATGGTCATACAGAAAAAAGAAACATGAAAAAATAATCTGTGAGATGTCTATTTTTGTATGTGTCCACTTACAATAAAAACAAACCATTGTGCTTTTGTAAAATAAAGAAAATAAACGGGGTATGCGTTCTGTCTCTCCGTCTCGGTGAACTTTTTTTTTTCTTGAGCACGTCTATAAACTGAAACAACTCAGCGAATACACGTCTCACATTTATGAGCCATGTATCTTTATAAACATGTAAGTGTGTACTTTGAAATGATCTGATTCAAAACAAAAACAAATATTCTCTGTTTAAGTAATTTGTATAAAACCAACAAGATTTCCAGTTTCTCAAACGCTTGCTCATTATTTTTAATTCGACCAGGCCCACGCGCGCAAAAGAGATTGATATGCAAATATCCACGTGAAGGAACGCGAACGCCCTCATTACCTCAAAAACAACGCACCAAACTTCATCAGTCCAATGCTTTTCGCCGAGGTTGGAAAACACACTGTGATCTTACATTGGATTTAACTTACCTCAGAAGAAGAAGAAGATCGCGATTTGAAGACAAGAAAGATGTAAGGTAAGAAATGTATTATGAATAATATTAGTTAGTGTTATCGTTGAATTGCAGTTAAGCTGTTGCTAGACTAAAATGTATGAAATCGACAGAAACATGTTGAAATATGAACTATAGACAGGCAGGCATACCTTTCAATGCGAAATTTATATTCATGTACGAAACAAGGTTGTTCTTATGCAGGGGCGATTCTAGGCTCAGAGCTTTAGGGGTGCTGAGCACCCAATGAGCCCCACTGCCACCACCCACATTTTACACCCAAATACGCTCCCTCTCTCTCTTCATTTCTTTCACTAGTCAATTCCCTCTCATCCCTTTGGACTCTCCCTGTTGTTTTCCTCCTCCTTTATTATGAAAAAATGTGGTGTAAAATAATGTTACAAAAAGTAAATGTAATACTTAATGGCAATACGTTAGTATAGGAGTATGAGTAATTACTGTTTTGCTTGAAACTAATCACTATTTGTCAATTTATTTTTGTTTCCTCACCTGGTTCTTCCTGCAAGCTCTCCCTTTCTCCTTCTCCCCCTCTTTCCCTTTCTCCAACTCTATCTCCCTCTCTTTCTTATTTAAAAAAAAGTATTTATTTGAAAAGGGGACAGTGTACATTAATCAACATTAGAACAATGTAAATGTAACCGAGTTAGCTAAAAAAGCTCATTTTCATCGGTAGTTCCCCAGCCAGCAGTAAAAAAGGCAACACAAGATAAAATTACATACAAAACATTATAAGAAATACAATTCATGTAAAATAATTATATTTTGGTTAAATGCACACAGAAAGGATCAGTGCCCACAAGTTTGGCTCTCTACAAGCCATTTTTTATCATTCTTTTTGAATGAAAAGAATGATAAAGACTCTGATGGTTTCCATGTACTAAGGATATGATCGAAAGGCACATAGAGGTGTGCCATTTTAAATGTCATATTATTAGTATTATTGGGCTTAGATTTTTTTTAAATCACAAATTCCTTTCATAAGAAAAACTGTATTCTCCATTGTGGATTTGAAATAAAAAATTTCAAAATCCATGAAGACTGACCGGAAAAGGCCCACGTGACGTTATGTTTACATGACTCCCGATTGTTAAAATGAGTATCAAATTAACAATAAACTTTAACAACAGAGACATGCGTACGCACTACACATGTGTGCAGTTTATTTGTCGCGCTGCTGTTTTTTTTGTTTGTTTTGTTTTGTTTTGTTTCACGCTCTAGCAGTTATAATACGGAACTGCATGCGTCTTGCGGAAGAACATTGTAACCGGTGCTACTTCTCTCCGTTTATTACTATGGACGAGTCACCCAGGTCCTCTGATACTCCACAGTGTTTGTGGATATCTACTCAAACGTAACGTTAGATATGTATAATATGTTAACAATAATGTTTCATAGTTGCTCCGTCCAGTAAATTTTCTCTGCGCGCGCTCTGAGTTTGAAAAGCAAAACGCACCAAACATTAGGTTTCATGGTTTACGTCAGAATGTCATAACGATTGTAAACATTTGAAGTAACATATCAATAAATATTTCTCTAGTGTAGTGTTACCAGGCCGCCTGCTATAGACTATTGTTATTATTTTATGCAGCCATACACGTTGGCTATATGCATTGCACAACACACCTGGTGTTCATTATATGTGTGTGTGTGTATTTTATAAATTGTAAAAAGATATTTTAACCAGAAAAAATCTCAAATGTATTCCCAAAATTGTGCAGCCTTTCTCTTGATATCAGCATTCACAGTTGTTTTTTTGTTTGCTGTTGTTTTTGTTTTTTTTACAGGGACCACTGAGCCACTGAGTCCTGCTGACATTCACATGAGTCTCTGTAGTCTGTACATGAACATGGTAAATGGAACATGGACAGGTATGTACTATGTTTCAGGAATGTCACAAAGGTCTCTGTTGAACAGAGTGTGTGTGATCTAAAGATCAGTGTGTTCAATAATGTGCTTTTTTGTCATTTGTTGTGTATCTTTGGATTATGTTGTGTTGTAAATAAATCTAAACAATAAAAAAGCCATTCTTTTTTAAGGCTCTCCTCATTCTTTGTGCAAGGCTCCTAATGATAGGGCCTGATAGCACCTTAATAGGGCCATTATGGGAGGGGTCTTTGTCTTCCTCAGGTGTGAAAAGCATACATAATAATGAGAGATTCACAGTGGTTTACGCCTTCTCGCATAAAGCTTTCTTACCCAAAACACGTCATACACATTCTAAAAGACTTTATTGACTTATCTGAATGAGTAGTCAGGATGATTTTCACATAGTTTTGAAGCAAATATTCTAGGCTACGTGATACAATTTTCAAAAGTCTTGTGAAGAAATAATTAGTAAGGGTTTTATGATCTTATTTCAGTGATATTTGTTTTTTGTTTTTTCACAAACCACGCATAAACGTCATTATCTCAAAACTAAAAACTTTTACATACATGCTGCTGACATATTACTGTAGCAGAGTTTGTGCTGAATACAGTGTAATCAGACTTTAGCCATGAAAATGTCACAAGTATCAGAAATAAACACAAATGTCAGAGCATGTCAGAACACCTCCAGGACCCAGAAAACACATCAGACCCCAGAGGGTTAACATGAGTGTATTCATAACCGCAATTTTAAAATTAACTGACATTTCCAATTTTTCCATGGTTGTGTGAAGACTGTTTTCTTTTTGAATGGCAATAGTCTAAATTCTGTGGAGTTTTCTGTAGAACTTTATAACATTTTAATCACAATTTCTATTTTAATTTTGGAGGGAGATTTGTGGAATAATATGTAAAGAATTCAGTTATCCACTGCAAAAATGTTTCGTCAGGTATGCTAAAAATGTATATTTCATCTAAATTATATGGTTTTAGGCCAAAAATATTATGTAACACAGAAGTATTATATAAGCTGAAAGCATTATCAAATTAGCCAAAATATGTAATAAATGGTGAGGAATGTAGAACTTTATGAATGACTATCATTTGACTTCTGTGGAGCTTTTGCAGAATTTTACAATTCAATATCATGATAATGACGATCGTCTGAATTCTCTCCAGATCTGAGGACATTTCTTACATTGGATTAAACCAAGCATTATCAAATTAGTCAAAACATCTCATAAATGACCATTTAAGCAGTGAGGGATGTATAAACCTTTATGAGTGACCATAATTTGAATTCTTTGGAACTTTTAAATGGAACTTATCAAAATTATTATGAGTGAATTATATCTTAGTTGCATTTTATCAATATTCTTCTAACAGATCATAAATGAAAGAAAATACTTTCATATAATGCATAAATTCAGATATTCACAACAAAAATATTTCATCTGGTATGCTAAAAGTATATTTCATCTAATTTTTATGCTTTCAAATAAAAAATATTATTTAGGAATCAACCTGTCTACTTTTAATTACACCATCAAAAGTATTATCAAAGCTGAAAGCATTATAAAATAAGTCACAATATCTGATAAATGAATATTTAAGTGACGAGAGATGTGTTAAACCTTATAAATGACTACTTGTGGAGCTTTCTGCAGTGCGATTAAGTGATTAAAGTGATTTATATCTACATCATAAAAAATCAGATGTTTATCCTGATTTTACAGCAAATAACGTAACTTCACCATCTAGCACAGGAGCTTCAATCACATTTAGATAAAATACCTGGCGTATAATAATTAGTGAAGTAAATATTCTTCAAAGAACCATCCTGATTGAATTTATTCCACGCTTTTTAGGTTATCATCACTGAAAAGTCCAAAAGCAGAAGCTCAGTGAAATCCCTTGTGGCAGATTCATATCTAATCAATTGCATTTAGGCATGCTTTCACACAAAACCAAATCATTCTTTATTTATTTCCTATTTCTTTAGCCCATGAAAAACACATTTACTGATCTTAATTCATAGGGTTTTCAACTGGACCATCAGTCATTTAGAAATGCACAGAGATGACAGAGAGCGCATCATCTTGGACTGCAGCTTTTACTCATTCATGTGGCATTATGAACACAGTGATCTGAATATGAAAATGTACATGGATTCTAGTACCTTGAAACTCAGCAGCAGAGCACGTATTTAGTAAAGCTGCTGAATCAAAGACATGAATGCTGGACCTCCTGTGTCTTTACTCCAGGGTATAATAACCCCTGATGCTTAGTAAGCAAGATTTATATTCATTAACAGGATCCATTCAAATAATTATGACTGATGATGAACGACTCTATAAAAAGAGACAAAATTGGCCCTATTTACTTTCTTAAAGGAGAAGTTCACTTTTTAAAAAACTTGCTGATAATTTACTCACCCCCATATCATCCAAGATGTCCATGTCTTTCTTTCTTCAGTTGAAAAGAAATTAAGGTTTTTGATGAAAACATTCTAGGATTTTTCTCCATATAATGGACTTCATTGGGTACCAAACGGTCCAAGGTCCAAATGACAGTTTCAGTGCAGCTTCAAATGGCTTTAAACGACACCAGACGATGCATAAGGGTCTTATCTTCCGAAACGATCGGTCATTTCAAAAATAAATAAAAAAGTTTAAGTTTTATAGTCAATGAAAATGAACAAATGAACAAATCTTTTTTCGAGTCATTTCGTTCATTCAACGAACGAAATGACTCGAAAAAAGATTTGTTCATTTTGATGAACGAGTTCGAACAGGAGAGTCACGAACGTGCATCACAGAACAGAGCAAGGTGAGCATTTGTGCTTATAAAAACTTAAACTTTTTTATTTATTTTTGAAATGACTGATCGTTTCGGAAGATAAGACCCTTATGCATCGTCTGGTGTCGTTTAAAGCCATTTGAAGCTGCACTGAAACTGTCATTTGGACCTTGGACCGTTTGGTACCCAATGAAGCCCATTATATGGAGAAAAATCCTAGAATGTTTTCATCAAAAACCTTAATTTCTTTTCGACTGAAGAAAGAAAGACATGGACATCTTGGATGACATGGGGGTGAGTAAATTATCAGCAAAAGTTTTTTAAAAAGTGAACTACTCCTTTAATACACAAATCTAGTCTTACTGTACTTCCGAAGAGAACAAACTTTGTATTTGTAAACTTTTTTTATATGTAATTTTTCAACCCCTGTTGTACCATCTGTCATAGAGCGACCAATTTTCACAATCCAATCAATTCCTGATCAATAAAATGTCCTGCACTCTATTTGTCTCTAGTTTCATTAAAAAATATGTCAAATTACAGAAGCAAGATGGGTCGTATACACAGTTTTAAGTGTGCTGTTTGAATTTCTTGGCCTTCAAGTCAGATCGGTACAGGGGTGGATCTAGAAAAAAATTCTTACTGACCCCAAACTTAATTCTTAAACTTCAGTGTCTTGTTTGTCCTGGATCATTATTATCTTTCTAAGCAATCTACATATACCAAACAGAGTTTCACAGAGACATGAGGCTCTTCATTTGTAGTTGTGTGTTGATTTTACGTTCCCTGTCGCTTTTCCCCCTCAACCTCAGCCAGACGCTAAAAGCTGAGCCATTTTTGACTGGTTAAAGCCTAGCAAAGTAATTGATGCGTGCAATCACAAATTGGTTCCCCGCCTAAACTTTGGGCCCATTATTTCATTAGATAAAGCCACATTCGGCTTGCCAAAATCATTTTGGTGTCCAACAAGGAATTAAAATCCCGTTAACGCTCAGGAGCGGGCGGCATTACAAACGGGGGAGATTTTCTCTCTGATAAATATAGCCTTAGATGTAAATAAGATCTATATGAACACGACGTGCCAAATATACACTTGCATGAGTTCTCTTGCTTATGAGCAAATAAACCCCACTTGCATATATAATTAGATGTAAGTGTAAATAATTGGTTATGCATGTGCCAACACGCGGATGATGTTTGTCTGTGTGTGTATGTGCGCGCTCCACTCTCAAGTCCCACTGATTCGTCTTTCCAGCCATGTTGAATCCTCTTTTCTTATCAGAGCAGTGCAGGCCTGCATCAGGCGCTCCTTGCTATGACAGAGGCTACAACAATAGGCATGCGATACTGCTGCTTAGCGCTGCGTTTCGGAGGGGAAACCTGCCACAGGCACAGATTAACAACACACACACACACACACACACTTTCTCTCCCTTTCAAACACACGCAGCACCCACTCCCACAAAATAGATTGCAGCCACCAAAACAAAACATTTTTCCAAAGGCCCGGCTCTTGATTAATGAAGTAATGACAAGAAGAAAAATATAATTTCGGCATGAAAAAAATCCACTGCCACTTGTTCAAGTTTGGGATGAACAATAAACCTATAGGAGGAGGAAGAGGACAGCAAAGAGGAGGAGATAAAGCCGATTGATGGCTGGAATTATTCCTCCCGCTCATTCGATACACTGGTGCACGCTGAATTACAGCATAAAAACAATCCAGGAGCCCAACAGACACTGGTCACCCTTTGACGGCTGCAAATGAAGACAAAAGCGTGACATTTCTGCAGCCGTGGACACTCAACCAATACAAACACAAGCTCAGAAGATGCTCTTTTTATAGCTCAGAAGTTTTTCTCTCTTAATTTCGGATGTTTCTTATTGAGTAGTTGGATGAGAAATGTTTGAGTTCATATTGAGATCTCTGACTTTAGGCTGCAGATATCTTGGCGAATCTGAGCACAGTTTGAGAACTCTTCTGAAACCCTATGCAAGATCATGGAGTCTTTCTCAGGAGAAACATCTGAGGAGCAGGAGACTTAAGCAAAAGTCTCCATTTGCACTCCATTGAATCTCATTTCTGGGAGAAACAACTGAAATAAAGAGACCTTATTTGAGAGTATTCTTTCCTACCGCACATCCTGATTTTTGCCGAGTTAGACGCGTTGCTGGGTCAACATATTTTGTTGACCCTAGAACAATCTTCCTGTCCGAAAATTCAATCTACCCCTAAACCTAACCCTACCCATAAGTTATCCCTAAAATCAGAGGGAAATGACTGATGTACAAACACCTAACCCTGGTTGTAAGCCTAAACTAGACATAAACTGTAAACTCGTCCCTCAAATCTGATTGGTTGAATGGAATGTTACAAGTTACACTTGGTGAAATCAGGCTCTGCGTCGCTAAACATAAATGCTCGAGTGATTTTTTTTTCAATGCTCAAAATACAGTTTATGATGACAAATGAAATGCAAATCTGCTGAAATCAAACAAACACTTCATACAACATTTACCAGGGCTATGCTAGAATCAGAATTTAATTGATAATGTCTTTCAAATTTCATTTAAATTGAGGTAATAAACAGGATACAGAACTGCAATTTGTAAAATAAAAATGAAATTCTTAGAAATTCAAATAATATCTGTATAATATCTAATCAAGACATAGCATATACATAGACTATATTTAATAAATTATAACTATTGAAAGAACACATCATTTCCCATGTTGAATTTCTTTGAATTGCAATTTAGTAGGTTCTACTTCCTGCCATTACAAAATATAATTCGTCTTCCTGTGGGGTGTGGCCAATTCAACAGGGAACAGTTTCTTCAAATGTAAATTATGCACAACCCACTCAAAACACACTCAAACATTAAAGCAGAATATGTCATCCACTGACAAGACTGTCAGTTAATTAAAATTGACAGAAAAAAGTAGAGGATATGTATCCTGCCTGGATATCACTGCTTCTTAACAAAGCTTTTTAATTATCGAAAAGATCATTCGTTAGATGGACACTGAACAAAAAGCCATACTTAACTAACAGCCATCTTGGAAAGGGGCCTGTAAATCTGTAGTTCATTATTAGGCTGTTTCCAAATCAATTATTAACACTTAAAATGGACACCGGGCAGCGAGAGGCACAGAGCTATAGGCCGCAGTCCGGGTTGAGTCCAGGCCCGGTAATTACTGTGATGAAGACACCTGCTACTCAATAGCTTCGACCCAGACCGGCCGCCCGGCCCCCAGATGGCAGACATTTATGTCTGAGTGTCATTATTAATTTGTGTTAATTTGGTGGGGTGGACGGGCTCGTCGCTCACCTGCACAGGGGCTGCTGGGTAATTGAGCTCTAATGGCCTGATTGATCGGCAGGAGAGGAGAGAGCTCAGGCGACTATCACTCAGACGCAGAGAGAAAGCGTTCTGTAGACACAGCCGTTCAAACATCCATCGGACACTGACACCACAATATATCTTAAATCAATTTGCAAGTCATTCCGGTCACATTTCAAAGAACAACTCTGTTAAAGCAGCCTGTCTTGCAATTTTATTCACATCTTTAATCATTTCAATACCTAATTATTTTCTGACCTGGCGTAGGAAACACGATAGAAAAATAGTGTCCACTTTTAGGTATGATTCACTGTTCAGATAGCTTTTGGAGATCCGCTCCAGAGTGTTAAATCAATAACTGCGATCATAGTGAGAGGCGACTCACTGAGTCGTGAATCATTTGAGTGAATCGTTTAAATGGAACGAAGCTGGATGGCATCCAGACTGAGTTTCATGTGTAGAGACTGCAGAGCGTGGCATCGTAAACTCCCAGATGCCCTCTGGTCTCCACTGACTTCTCACATCAGATGTGCCCTTCGCACCGATAAGCCCTCATCATGTGACCCTATCTCTGCCCAGCAGATGCCAAGATCTCCTGACTTCACTCTCTCACCCGCTCACCCCAGGAGGGCTACATTATTCAGTTCTAGATGCTGGACGCCCCCAAACTCATGTCCTACTTCACCATATACAAGGGCGGACACACAAGATTTGGTTTTCTATTCACTTTCATTCATACACATGTAACACACTAAAGTTTTGGGGATTTTCGTCATGCTAATGAAAGTTAGATCTGAGAATTTGGGAGATATAACCAAAATCTTATTTCATCATGATGATATATACAACCAAAAATTATTCAGACACCAGATATACAGTACATTTTGATCTTTTTTTCTTAGCAGGACAGGTTCATTTATCTAAGTTAGGATAGCAAAATAAAGTAAACTGTGACATATTATACCCAAAAATTCTTCATACAGTTAACTACCCACAAAAAAAGTATTTTTTGTGGGTAGTTTACCCACTACCAGTAAATTTTATAAAAATTTGGGACCAAAAAGTTTTCATACACTTTGGTCTGACAATGTTTTGCTGAAGTGTTTTTTCTTTAATTGCTAATGCGACCTTTTACACCACAGACTGAACAAGCATTGCTTGGTAATTGGTTGACCTAAATTGGTATTATCTAATTATGCACATAAATTTAACAGCTGACAGCTATTCAACCAAATTCATTTGTGAGACAGTCTAACAGAAGGATGGCCAAAACCTGTGAAATATCAAATGATTTGAATACATTTTAGTTTGACTGTAAATATATATGTATGTTAGGCTGCTGTTACTTTAAGACCTAATGCACGGATCCAACTTTATTTTATCATTCATGTATGTTTCTTTATCGCTTTAACATGTAAATAACTTTAGAAGTCATACTTTAGAAGTGTGAAAATATTTACATACCACAATATAGGTAGCAACATTTCTATCGATACAAACTTTATATCATCACCACGATATATATCAGCATACCACACAGCCCTACTTTTGACCAACCGTCCTTAAAAAAGATTCAGAGTTTTTCTGAACAATCAATCATAGTAAATGACATGAGCGGCGCATTAAAAGCTGGTGTGACAGTCCCATCAGATCCTCTGAACCAATGTTGACCCGCCTCAGCATGCTGAATACATTCAGTATACTAACATTTGACATTTGAGACATCACTTTTCAATTTAGCCAGTTGCATTCAGATCCATAAACCAGCAGGCAAAATGAAAGCACTTTGGGTTCAGTCCACATCATATATCATAAATCAGCAAGTTCTGTCTTTCCCAGATCAGGCCCTAAAGAGGGTAACACAGGTGCTTATCACAGTGAATTGGAAATTCAACAGAGTGCACCTTTAAGGGTCAAAATCCATGAAGATGGAACTTTCTTTCTAAAGACATCACACTTCATTTCAACTTCAAGACTTTTCATGCTGTTCTCTGACATTACACGTTTTAACCTTGCAGAACGTCACACAATGTTTGGTTTCCTTAAATCACTGTGCTGACAATGTTTTTCTCTAAGATTATAAAGGAATAATGCACACAAAATTGGCATTATTTACCCACTTTTACAGTATTTGTTTTACAGAGTAAGAGGAAAGAAGACATTTTGGAAACAGAATTTTCCTTTTTGTGTGACCTATTGCTTTAAATATATCAGACAACTGAATTTAAGCAAAAAGATATTCCAATTTGTGTGCACTTTCTAGGGGTGGTGCAGAGGAAAATCAACTCAAAAGCATGATGAAAAAAAAAAAAGATTTAATAAAGTTATGCGTTAGAGTAATTCCCTAGAATCGAGCCTCAAAGTCCGAACTCCTCACAGACTTTTCCTTACGTTTTAACAGGATAAATATGAGATTCGTTACAATTTTTAATAACTATTGCTTAATTAATCCACATTCAAAATGGAAAGTTAAATCCTAAAGGATTCCTCTTTCCGCCTGTGTAGTTAGGTCAACACTTTCTTCTTTTCCGTTCTTTCTTTAACGGATGAAGGAACGTAGCAACAACTTGGGCCTAAATGGAAGAATCAGATCCAAACTGAGAACAACATCAAATCTAGAAGATATTATATTAACCAGGAGTTTAGTAATAAAATAAGCAGATTAAATGGTTAAAAGCACATAGGAGGTAATTCTGAGGTCAGTTTGATGCTAGAATATTCAAGTAGCACTGGGTTATAATCTATATGCAACACAATTAACATCTGTTTATGTTCAGTAATCTTTCCCGTGTGTCAATATGCAAATGATGGACTTCAGGGAAAATAAGCCTCACCCTTAATAACGAACAGCTTCATGGACTGATTTACAAATACTGAACCTCTGGTAAAGGTGAAGTGTGTGTTTTAAAATTCATTTTTTTTAAACAGGAAACTTTCGCAAACCAATGCCACTGGTTCAACCAATTTACAGATCTTCCTGTTTGAACTAACCATTTAATTTATTTTAATTTGGTGCATCCTTCACCTTTAACCCTCGTCAATGTTTAACTCGAGATAACGTACCTGAGCATCTGTGTTTAGGTCAATTTTGCCCTCGAAAGGCCCCCACGTGGTCCCTACAGGAAGCTGCTGTCGGCTGTGAATCCGACGTTCTCCATCTTTGTTGAACAGGTCCAGTTCTCCTATGTGACAGAACAGGCCAATCAATCAGTGTCACACAATAAATGCTTCACGATGATCATAAATATATTTAGGCTAAGCAATAAGAAATACATTCTATCTTAATAAAATAAATAAATAAGATTTCAGTGAGGGAACGTGACAGAAATAGAAACCAAGTGACTAACAAAATGTCTCTAGTTGTTGCTGGTTAGGACAAAAATTCTGACATACAAGGATGGATGGATGGATGCAAATTTTGCACTACTCAAATTTTCTTCAATAAAATGTACAACAATCTAACTACATTTATTAATAATAATCACATTAACAATTCTTTTAGTAGTGTAGTTCATAACCTTAAAAGTAATACTGTTGATATTTAACCTGCAGCATTAATACAGAAGTGATTGCGTATGCGATCACAGATTCATTGCTAGAAGTTTCTGTTTAAAAAACATTATCTGAGCATCATAGAGTGTTTTCCTGCTTCCTCCAGTGAGTGACTGTAGTATTTGATACAGACTCCAGCACCTGTTCTCAGAGCTGATGGCGATCAGGTGGAGCGTATCAAACCGCTGGGATGCTAACTCCTCTTGAAAGAGCGTCTTTCGCTCTCTGATAAAACCTCGCTGAGATGTTACAGGCTTACCGACTGGCAGCGTGGGCTCTATTTCTGTTTTCCAGGAAGGGGGCCGAGGCCTCTTGTTAGTGCCGCGCTGAGCTCGGAGTTAATTAACCGTGTCACGGGATAGCACAGCTAGCCCTGCGAGTTCCCTGAGCGCTGCTATCTAATCAGTTAGATTTTGTGTGCTTTTTTAGGACAGTGATTAATCAAACAGTTATTATAATAGACTGCCTGGTCATGACTCTCGTCTCATGAGGGCTAGGTGGCTCTTGTCACGAGGATCTCAAGAGCAGTCTTCCGGCTGGTTTTCATGGCGATGTTGAGAGCTTTTTGGGGCCAACCTGCGACGGAGGGAGATTTATCCCTCGGAGCTCGAGTGCTATCTGCTCTATCTTCCTGCGAGCTTCCTGCTAGCTGTGTCACAGCACTCATTGCAACAGCTTTTTACAGTGAGACGGGGACTGAGAATCTGAACCACACTGAAAATATTTGCGTGAATTGTTCGCAAAAGGTCAGAACTTTCTCATAAAATTCAAATAAAAATACACAAATGAGACAAAATATATACGCACTGATGTAAATCAATATAAAATATATTGACAATATATTGGCATTGATGGGTCCATGAAGAATCCATGAAACCTTTTCAAAAAGTGGGGAAAAAAAACATTAAAATGTTCTTCACACTAAGAAATAAGGGATCTTTTAAAAACTGTTCAATGAAAGGTTCCCCCTTTTGGAACCATTCTTTTTAAGATTGTGCAGATTTTTTGGTCTTGGGAGAATTTGATCAGAAATGTGTGAAATCATATTAAGATCTCTTTACTTTTGGATTGCAGACTTTGGTATCTTGAGAAATTGGAGTCTCACAGTTTGAGATGTTGCTGAGATATCTTCTGAAACTCTCAGAAGAAACATCTGAGAAACAGTAGACTTTAGCATTTGCTCTCATCTCTAGGAACAGAGGCATCATTTGTGATTTTGACTGCAGCCAGACAGTGTCTGCAACACTCGCACACAACATAAAGGTGTGTCTGTAGTGCAGCATGTTTGGTGACCTGTGCTAAATAAAAGCCTGTTGGGTAGATGATCTTCAGCGTGTTCTTTGTTGGCTGAAGCGCTGATTGAACTTTAAAATGACCTATTCAGCTGTGTTTCTCACTGCAGATATGATCTGCGTATCTGTGACATACAAACACGCTAGTCTGCTTGTATGGAAATTCCCCTGCGACTGAATAAACATCACAGTACATCGATTCCCAGACGTTAAGTGCATTTTCCTCCAGCATATGCCTTAAAGCATGTAACCATGTAGTAAATAGGATTTTTGGATAGTAAAGACCATGATGAATGAATTTGGCAATCACTCAGTACTATGGTAAATATCCCAAAACCATGGAGAACTGGAGAACTGAAATAGTATGAAACACCAGGGCTATCTCATGACCAATTCGTACGAATTCGCACGAGTGAGTAAAAGGTGGCTAATTCGTATGAATTCGTACGACCTTCACTTGTACAAATTCGTACGATTTGTCTAAACCCCAGTGATGGGTAGGTTTAGGGGTGGGGTCAGTGGTAGGTCATTCATTTGAATTCATACGAATTGGGCAACTCGTAAAATATGTACGATTTAGCAAAAATCGTACAAATTCGTAGGTCGTATGAATTCGTATGAATTTGCTAGCTCGTAAAATTTGTACGAATTGCTTTGAGATCGGGTTGGAAACACTGCTTGTGAAACCATACTTATATACGTTCAAAGAATTACTTTTCTTATTTCCTGCAACCCCTTCTCCAGTGCTAATGCCTTCATTCCATGTTATGGAGCTCAGCAGAGATAGTGGGAGAATTTAGGAGGTGGGGGGTCTCTCTGAAGCCTGTCGAGTTCCTGCCAGCCTGTTGGAAGGTGGGGAACCTCATTAAAGGGAAATAATTAAGCGTTGGAGCGCAGCTGGTCCACATCACAGGCAGGCTAAATCTATGCTAGCCCACCACCGCTTGATGTGCTCTGTTCCTACTCTGATAAGACCTCGTGGCCTTTCGCCACGATCGCACAAGTTTCTCTTTAGCCCGCCTTGTCACTTTCGCAGAAGTTTTCTGCGCATCCCATGCTGGGGGGAATGAGAAAGGCGTGCTGCACAAGGATATCTGAAGACCTAACGCTGGTAAGAACCAACGTGCCAGTCGTCCGCAGAACGTTCCAAGCCAGGTCTCGAAACCTCACGTCCCAGCTGGCTCGTCCCAGCTGTTACTGATACGACACAAGCCCGAGAGGCAAGACGACGACGACATACGGCTCTGTGTGCGTAATGAGCCAGCCTGCCACCATCGCCATGTTTGCCACAAGCGTTTAGATGTTGACTCGCCATAGATTATGAGATCAAGATGTACAGTTGCAGATTATACACTTGGATCTGGCACGAATGGCGATGAATGCTGGCTTTGCTGGTTGATTACTGACATGCATGTACTTTTTATCTAGATTTTCCACGAGTCAAATATACAATGATAAACTATCAGTGTTTTATCAATAACAAATGTGTTTGAGATGTGTCACCAAATTTAGAGTTTTGAGCTTGACGTACACAATGAGGGACGGTGGCTCATCGTAAGGCTAATGATTTTTTTTTTTATAAATCTGTTCATGGAATATAAGTTGTCAAATTTCAGATTTGATTATTTTAGTTTGATTTTAGACAAAGACCCAATGAAAAATTTGTATCAAAATTGTTTCAAAATTATGAAAAATACTAACAAAATCATTGTTAATTTCGAGGGGAATATTTAGTTTTTTTATGGTTGTTTGCTTTGCAATCTTAAACGGATAGTTCACCCAAAAATGAAAATCCTGTCATCATTTACTCACTCTCAAGCTGTACTGTATACATTTCTTTCTTCTGTTGAACACAAAGGAAGATATTTTGAAGAATACAGTTGACAATAGCCATTGACTGCCCTTTTACTTTTTTCCATACAATGGAAGTCAATGGCTACCGACAACTGGTTACCATACCAGCATTCTTCAAAATATCTTCCTTTGTGTTCAACAGAAGAAAACAGAATTGAAATTTTTGGGTGAACTATACCTTTAACTATACCAGATTAGTGAACGTGATATCACCAAGTAAATCATTTTCCTGGATCAACATTCTTGTTGATCCTGGAAAAACAGTCCAATCAATAAATCAATCAGATACGAGGGATACGATTTCAGTTAATCTCCAGTTTAGGCTTAAAACAAGGGTTAGGGATTCTAGGCCACTCTTATTCACCTATCATTTCCCTCTGATTTTAGGGATAAGTTATTGGTAGGGTTAGGGTTAGGTTTAGGGGCAGAGAAAGGGTTAGGACTATGTTTTTGGACAGGAATGCTGTTCAAGGATCAACAAAAGATATTGATCCAGGAACATGTCATGCACAATCACAGTGACCATATTATTGAAAACAATGCTATCACACATATAACCTAAGCTGGTTTGCTGGTCTTACCTGTTGTCCCAGTTTAGCTAGGTTGTCTGTTGTTTGGTTTTAAGAACACTTGTCAGAAGGTCAGGATTGGATACCAGTTGGTCAACCAACTAAACATGCTGAACATCAAGTTTAGCCATGGTGAGACACCAGCTAGACCTGTTTAAAACCGCTAAGACCATTAAACCAGCTGTTTTTCAGAAGGGTTTAGTATTGTCTTTCCCTGTTGACTGTGGTCATTATCAGAACAAACTGTGGCTGGTTTTGGGTCACAACCCATTAGGTGAGTATCACTGAAACAGAAGTTGCAAGATCAGTTTAGTAGTGGTAATGAAGCGTCCTCAGGCAGAGCTCACAGGTCGTAACACCCAAAAGCTCTCTCATCAACCAGGCCTGAAATGCCACCATCTTGGCACGGAGGAGCTGTTGATATGAGTGAAGAGAACTCCATCCCCCTGTCCCTCCACTCCTCCCTAGATAAGATCATCTGTCGCTCTTCTCCGGGGTCGGCTCCCCCTCACCACAGATCCCTGGCAGAACCATGAATGTTCCTTTTGTGTGCACAGATCTTTCTCTGATAGCCCCAAAAAGATGCTGCACGCGGCAACTGTTTGTTTCCCCCTGTGACGGAGGGAAGATGGGGGATTGGGGTGGGGGAATCACGTCTCCCACCTTTAAAATACAGACAAAAACTAAACAAGAACATGCGTTTTTTGGAACCTACTAAGACAAAGCTACAAAGTCACGGCACAGCAAGAGAAAGAAACAACTTTTTGAGAGGAAAAAGATACTTCTTCAACAAACACAGACCAAACAAACAAATACATTTGTATGAAGATGCTTAAAAAGGTTTTTGCAAATTATGCAGTGTAATTTCTTTAATTTTGTGGGCATATTTGTCATGTTGCACAACCCAAACTGTCTTTTGTACCCTTATAGCCACTGGTCACTAGTTTTTTAAATACGAGTGATTAAAATTTGATAGTATATAAATTATAAATATTTGATGTACTATTGGAATACCATAGTATTGTTTTTCCATACTATGGAAGTCAATGGGACCCATCAACTGTTTGGTTACCCATATTCTTCAAAATATCTTCTTTTGTGTTCAGCAGAAGAAAGAAACTGATGATGTAAGTAAATGATGACACAATTTTCATTTTTGGGTGAACTATCCCTTTAAATGGGTGGGTTAGATCTTACTGAGAAAGTCATTTAACATCGAAAATGTTAAATTACCAAGCACCTCTCCTTTAAACAGAAATCAAATATGAGTGATATTTATTTCTAAAACAGAAAAAAAAAATGTTTTGTATTAAAATTTCAATGAATCAAATTCAATGAAAGGTGAAGCATGCAAGAATTTCAAAAATAATAGAAAAATTGTTTACAAAAATACTTTAACCCTTAAATGCATGAATGTTTCATCAATCATTATTACATTTTTGAGTCTTTAGCGACCCGAATCTATACCTAAAACAGATGGCTCTCTAACTGCTACAATAGCATCTCCTGATGTTTTAATAATAATTACAAAAGAATAAAATAAAGCATATTTCATTACTTTTTGGAATATGGAAGTGTTCAATTTGAGCAGATGCGTTTGAACATCATCACTGTCATTTTCCCAGTACATTCAGTGTCTGGCTAATATTTACGATCTCAAGCATATTCTCAAAACTATTGTTTTCAGTGTCTTCAAAATCAATATTTTGATCGCTGACAGCTTCTTCACCAGATCCACAATCAAGTGACGGTGACACTAATATTTGATTGCATTCAATACTTAATCAGCAATTAATCGCTGAGCCATTTTAAGTATTGCTGATGATACTTGTGTATTCTTTTGTTTTATGCCTGACCGGAAATTATGAGTAAAACATCACGTCATCATTGTGTATCAGACATTGCCACCTTAAGGAATAAAGGTGAATTGCACTTATTGAGTCAGAGTTTATATTATTGTAATACTTCCACTATTACATACCTCGGGTCGCTAGTGACCCTCTACACTTTTTTACAAAAAGAAAAAGAAAAAAAGAAACCAGACTATTTCATTTCCCCCCATGTTATATGGTTTAGCATGAATAGATTGAGAAATACTAAGAATGTTGATGTCTAACTTTAAAAAAAGTAGGGTTAAGGGTTAAAAACGTATAATGCCACTAATGGTGCATAAATTACACAATTCACCTTTAAAAGTATTTTATCCGAAAACACACAAATCTTTTTTCAATAGTCATCTTTAAACATTTACACTTCAGAAATGGTCTGGATCAGATCAAAATGGTTGCTTTAAAAAGAAGGTCACATGAATTTGTCATGTTGGAAGGTACAGATGCCCATCAGCCACGTGTGACAATACAGGAGTCACATATCAAGATCTACAGCAGCTTATGAACCAAATGAACATACGGTGAGGGGCATGTGTAGAGAAATGGAGAGCTCAGTATCACTCCATAAAAGGTGCAGGAGCTCTGAAGGAGATATGTGATCTGAAATTTTACAGCTGAAGGAGAAATGTCAGAGCGCTTCGATAAGAGAGCGATGAACTTTCCTCCACCCCCCTCCAAACCCCCATTATCAGCTCGAAGAGAAGCAAATGCATCATTTTTATCCCACGGCTTTACCATTATCTCCTCGGCAGACACTTGTTTTAAAACACACGAGGACCTTTTTACCTTGCTTGCTCTCTCTCTCTCTCTCTCTCTCTCTCTATCTCTCTCTCTCTTTCTCTCTCTCACACACACACACACACTCTCTCTCTCTCTCTTAATAAACTAACCTCTTACTAAAAGAGGCTGGGAGTTTGGAGTATTCTGAGAACAAGCATTATTTATGGAAGAAGAAACTGTCTGTATAACACTTATTACACCTAGACTTACACTTACACTCATGAAAACATAGACAAGATAATATCATTCCACTACCTGTCAAAAGTTTGGGGTCTGTAAGAAAAAAACAACAACTTTGATGCAGCAATAATACATTAAAGGTACAATATGTAGGATTTTTCACCACCAGGGGGCGCTAACCTCTTACAATAACAAAGGCGTATATCGATGACGCAAACCATTAAGCGGAATTATGGATCTTGTCGTCAAGCTGATGGATCTTTAATGGATGAGTGAATACTTTGATGTTTTTATCATGACTGTGGTGTGAAGCAGGGCGCAATTGCTAATGAGAGGCGTATACCAGCGCAACACGCAACGCGAGTCCCGTGGATATAACGTTAAAGGAATAAGGACATTTCATTCTACCGAACTACACGCAAGTGCTGAATTAATAGTCGCACAGGTCGGTTTATTAGACGAATTAAACTTGAGGTAACGCAGCGCTGTTTCACTTTTACACTATCACACTAAACGGCATTTGAGTGTGTTGAATGTTGTTAGTTAGGTTGTTTGTTGGCTATATGAGACTAGCAGTAAGCTAGATCAACATCAGAATAACATACAGATCATATTTAACATTTCATCATGTTGAACTAAATAACATTGATTAGTTTTATGTACATTTGCTCACCTGTCTAATAAAGTACATGCAATAGTCGCGTCTCTGTCAAGTCGAAGTTAGTCGCGGACGTGGAGCTCTCGGTATCTCGAAAGATGTTGATCTTCGTTTTAGTCCTCTTTTTGTCTCAAAGTCTGCTTGCCATGGTCCATAATGTTTGAACAAAACAACAACAGCGTGAGCGTCCTGCTAGGCATAACCCGGTTGTCCCTGTCTGTCGCCATGGTTACTATGGCAGTACGAGCGGAAAATGAGGGTAACGCGGATATGACGCCATTGACTGTCGACTCCTCACCCCTGCTCACACGTCCCGTTTCCTTGGTTAAAATCGCAATTTTCTCACGATTTACAAATAGTTGGAAACATTGGGGATATTGTAAGTAATCAACTAAACAAAATATATAACATTGGCCTAGTGGTTTTTGGATGTTTTACTGCAAAAATCCTACATATTGTACCTTTAAATTGATCAAAAGTGACAAAGTAATTTCTATTGAAAATTGTTCTTTTAGACTTTTTATTGATAAAAGAATCCTGAAAAAAAAAAAAATCAAGCAGCAAAACTGTTTTCAACATTCATAATAATGAGAAATGTTTCTTGAGCAGCAAATCAGCATATTAGAATGATTTCTGAAGGATCATGTGACACTGAAGACTGGAGTAATGATGCTGAAAATTCAGCTTTGCATTACAGGATTATATTATATTATATTATTAAAAAAACAACGTTATTTTAAATTGTAATAATATTTAAAAATATTACTGGGGTTTTTTTTAACGTATTTTTTGATCAAATACATGTAGCCTTGTTGAGCATTAGAGATTTTCGAAAACATTAATACATTTTACTGACCCCTAACTTTGTATACCATGAAGGATTTACACTTGCTAAGCACTAAATGTAAGTATAAATATACTTGCCAATATCCAGAAACTTTAAGTAACGGCAGCATAAAACATACGTTTTTAAGAACTGCTGAAACATTAGTCAGACCTCACTGAATGTCATTCAAACCAAAAATGTCATAAACTGGATTACTAAATGAAATACGTATATGAAAAATAATAATGCTAAATACAATTTCATGGCTTGTAATTTTCACCCTATTTTTTTCTTCGTTCCCAAGCAAGTGTGATCAAAAGTAAAAATTTGGCCCTGATAAATATGATACTGAATGATCATTTTCCAGTATCATAGTATTTATAGTACTTGTGTGTTTCGGAGAATACCATGGCAACATCTACAATGATATAATGAAATATTTCAGATTGAATTTTTTTTTCGTGTATATATTTATGTTAAATATATATTTAAAAAATGTATTTACTTTGAATATATGGCTACTGATCGTCAAAGTAGAAAGAATCATTTAGAGTCAAATGCTAAGATATTCAGCAGCTGAGGCTAACAGTTAAACCTTGATCGTCTCCTCCAGCTCATTTCAATCAAAACCTGAGCAAAGTCATTCCGACAACAATCTCCACAGCTTCTTTTCCTTCTGTCACTCTGAATGATAGGACACAACAGATTAGACGTAAACTTGAAGATGCCCTATCTGAATCTAGAGGAGACGTTTTCCAGCTAACAAATATGATAGTCAGAGAGGTGTTACAAATCTCAGTGCTCATGTGGGATATAATTCCTCTTTCTCCTGTCAGTACGGACTGACTAATGGTGCCTGCATTCACTGGAAATGCTCCTCTGAAAGAATCTCAAGGCGTTCCCGATGATCCGAAGGAGAACGTTCGGATATATTGCCCTTTCAACAAGACGCACACAAATAAACGCACACTCATCGGTGGGTGTGTTAATAACTACCAAGCTCCCGAGTTACACAATAGCTCAAGTATCTCCCGCACGTTTGCTCTCCCGCTGCATTTACAGGTGCTGTTTTTCTCCAGTGGCTCGAGCGGGTCATTAGCTCGATCCTCCAGTCAATTACCACATTTCAAACTTTCCTCCAGCACAAATCCGGCCGCTCCTGCCTGCCTGACCCAGTTGTCTTTTGTGAGGAGGTCTTAGCTCCAGCAGTTTGACAGTCAACAGATAAGATGGATTAAGTTTTTTTTTCTCCCTCTCCCCTTCTCTCTCTCATCCGGTTTTGATATAAACGGCGTAAAAGCAGGTTAAATCAGTCACTTTCAGGAGGAGTTTTTAAATGGCTGGAGATAGAGGCTGATAAAAGGCCTAAACCTGACACCTGGGTGTAGAAGGTCACGGTCACGCTGTTTAATAACTAACAAACTCCTGATGAGGGAAAAGCATCAGTCATGAGGAGAAACATCAGTCACGACACTGAAACCAAGAATGTGTGTGTTTCTTAAAGAGACATTTCAGACTGCAATCTACAAACTCTTAGATCATTAATGTTGGGGTCAAAACTTTTATGGTGAGAATATAAACATGGAAAACACGGGGCATTATAGAAACTTACATCTGACAAATAACATGACTGAACTTTCATCAAGATTTTATGCTAGAATGTATAAGGGGAGACTGGGGCAAGTTGTCACACTTTTTACTCTGGTTAATATTTCTTATAGTAGGTTTAATGTTTGTATATACCTTAAAGTTTGGGTTGAAAAACAATCTGTTGAACATTGATTGAAAAAAAAAATACACAGTTCATCTTACACTATGTGGGGCAAGTTGTCAATGGAAACGGTCTTAAACAACAGCATATTACGGGCTTTTTAGTAAAATGTGAACAGTATAACAATTATGGCGCACAACATTTTTTATGAAACGGCAAACATGTAAAAAGTAAAAACAACAAAAATATCAAACTCTGACCTGACATTTATAAAAAAAACAATTAAAATGATAAAATAATGTATTATACAAGATTTAAAAAAAACTACTTCTAGAGAAAAAAAATTGTTTGTAATTGGACTTTTGACTCAAAACCCTATAGTTATTGATACTGTGACAACTAGCCCTGGTGTCCCAGGTGTCCCTATATGTATAAGAAATTATTTTACATTTTTTTTCAGTCATGCGATGTAACATATAAGTTCTTCATATTAAGTAATTCCAAATAAGTAGCTCTCGATTACTTTGAGGCAACAACTGCATGCACAGTATAATGACCAATATCCATTTAAAAATACTTTAAAGATCAAGTAGAAAGCGTTATTTTGCAGAAATTTTGCAAAAACAGGGCATTATTTATTGTCCCTAGCATAGCAATGTATAAAACTCAGCTCACACAGAAGTCACTTTGAAACCAAGCAGCTTTCTGTTGGTCAGTATGGTGAATTCATGTGACCAACTCGAAAAATTTTTTGCAAATGAACTTTTTCGCCCTCGCACAAAACTCCCTATCACACGGAATCCTTTTGGAATTACTGGATTTTCCTCAAAAAGTATATGCAACCTTAACATGTCACAGCATTTGTCTAAAAAGTATTTCCCATCAACTAGCCATCATTTGTATTTAAGGCTTTCAATGAATACTTTATCAGCATGCACATACCCTGCATGGGAATCGAACCCTGACCTTGTCTTTCACCGTGCTCTACCGGCTGTACAACAGGAACACGGCTATACAGTAACTATAGGCTAAAGCTTCACTTAGCACGTTTTCACTCCATTCTATGATCAACTAGCTGATGTACATTTATAGATTACTTGTCAAAATGTGTAAAACAAGCTAGTGAGCCGACGCATTAAGGACATGTTCAGACTGAGTGTGAGTGTGTGTGTGTGTGTGTGTGTGTGTCGGTGACAGGGGAAAGTAATCCTATACACAGGCTGCTATTGTGAAATGAGAAGCTAGCCTCCTCGGCTGGCAGAGAGCAGATGCACCTCTCTTCCCCTATCCTAATCTGGAAAGGACTTAAAGGAGTCTTATCTCCGGGCTCTCCTGCTTCATTTCATGCTTGATTTACTTTAATTTGTCTGATAGGGCACGAGGATTTGGAAATGGCCCATCTTTCGCTGGAAAATGTTCTGATTTTTCTCCGGCATTGTTATGTGGCGGTTTTTGACTCTGGTTTCTCTCTCTCCATCTTTCTCTGCTTCTATTTCTCTCTTTTTTTTCTCCCTCTCTTTCCTTCTGTCTGTCTTCCTGGAGAACAGATCTCGCTCCTGTGCAACATTCTGTTTGAGTGCATTTAGATTCAAGCTAACACAGCAGAAACCAAGTGTGTGTGTTTGTGTGTGATTTCACCAGCTCCAGTGTAGGTCTGTTTGCCTTTCAGATTGGCAGAGAGCGACGGCGAAAGGAAAGAGGAGCAGTCGAGTGCTTCAAACCACAGAGATCTTGTGTTTAAGGTATAGAGGGTGAGACTCGCCCTCGTCTCGCCCACAAGTGTGTGAGCTGATAAAGTCAGAGAGGAAGAGAGCTGCCGGCCCACACACACCTGAACCTGCGCAGCTGGAGTTGCAGTCCCAGTACAGCTCTGTCTGTCGGAACCAACGGGCTTCTGTAGTAACTGAAGGAATCTATCAGTTAGCATTTCCATTCATCTCAATGGCAGCTGCGCGGCTGGCACAAGAGCCCGCGGACATACACCATTAGAAATCTGCTATCTTTGCTCATGGGCGCTCACTTATGCTCGCAGGTTGTTTTGAGCCAATCACCTGAGCCATGACAATTAAGTCATAACATATCCATTTCAAGTCCTCTAAATATAGGCTAATAATAATAAATATTATATATATATTAGGGCTGTCAAACGATTAAAATATTTAATCGCGATTAATCGCATTAATGTCATAGTTAACTCGCGATTAATCGCAATTATTTTTATCTATTCTAAATGTCTCTTGATTTCCTTTTTGTCCCATTATTTTTTCTCATTTTAATGCTCTTATCAACATGGAAAAGTGCTTTGCGCAAATGTTTTTTATTGAAAACAACATTGACATATACTGTGTTCAATTTCTCACTAACATTCTCACTTGGAGCAAATAATCTTTCAATGTAACACTGTAACATCAATAAAAGGGTGAAAGAAAAAATTACGAGGTCCTGATATTGACGAGGGGGCGGAGAATTCGCATCAGTTGTGTGTGTGTGTGTGTGTGTGTGTGTGTGTGTGTGCTTGGCCATCAAGTGGTATTTCAGACTGGACGCGCTGCGATGATGATAGCTCAGTTCACAACGACAAAACACACACAGATCACTTTGGTCTTGTCAATGGAACCATTTGGCAACTTTTTAAAAGTAAACTTTCCATTCAGAATCTTATTGGCATCCATTTCGGCGTCTCGCGCTCGTCATCCACTCAAAACGTAACGTTAACCAACTATTTGGCTGGCTCGCAAGCCCAAACAAGTGTGTGCGGCGCGCCTGTTGTTTTGTTTCTGGTCTAGCTAGATCCGCTTGCGCTTTGGTCGACGAAGCAACAAAACGTCCTCGCGCGGCGCAAGCCATTGAAATGAATGGGTTTCATAGCGCAGCGCCACGCATGCCGCGTCCTGTTGTAACAGCATGTGAAAAAAAACTACAAAGTTTGCTAGGCCAAAAAGACCGTTAATCGCGCGATAAAAAAATTGACGCCGTTAAAATGGGTTTGCGTTAACGGCGTTAATAACGCGTTTAACTGACAGCCCTAATATATATATTAGGGATGCACTGAATCCAGGATTTGGCTTCGAATTCGGCCGAATATCGGGCTTTTTGACGGGGTTCGGTTTATGCCGAACCTTAGAATTTTTTCCCACCGAACCGAACCCTAGGCTTGCACTACGCGCGCCACACTGGTCGACGTCAAGCCGCCGTTGATTACGGGAAGGTGTTTCCGTAGGTGGACCTTCCGAATGCTGTGAGAAAGTGAAAATGTAACTCGTGAGCAGAAAAGTGTTGTTTGTCAGTACTTTCAGTCCAAAGAAGGCGATTCAAGTCGAGCTACATGTTCAATTTGCAATGCCGATTTGTCTCGTGGAGGCAAGTACCCTAAACAATACACAACATCGCCACTGTTAAAACATTTGCGTACAAAACATCTGAAAGATTACGAGTTGTGCATGAAGGAATCTACAGAAGCAGCCAAAATGCAGCAACTGAAAAATGAAAAATACTTCTGCTGTGGACGTTGTTTACTTCATTAATGTGTTTACTGTGTAAATGGACTGAGGATGGGAGTAGGATTCGGCATTCGGTTTCGGATTCGGCAGAATCTTAACCAAGTGGATTCGGTATTCGGCCGAACCCCAAAAATCTGGATTCGGTGCATCCCTAATATATATATATATATATATATATATATATATATATATATATATATATATATATATATATATATGCCAGGGTTTTTTTTTTTTTGCTGTCAGATATGCAGTTCTGCCATCTACCAGCAGGGGTTGGTATTTTTGACATAAAAAAAAAACCTAAAGCGCGACATCATGGCCTTTGGAGGATGCATCGCAAGTAGAAAAGCATCAAGGCACGTCTGAATTCAATGTTAGCTTCATTTCCTGTATCCTGAGAAACCTTCATCTGATCAATTTCTGAAGGTAGCATAGATGTATTTTTTGTTGTCTTTGATGTCCCACAATCCTGTGCGTTCCATTCTGTGACAGTTGAGCTAAAAAATAAAGATGACGTCTGAAAGTTGCTGTTAGTGGTCAGTTTGTGTGTAAATGTACGTTTTTGACCAACATTTTCCACTTTTGATGTCATTTCTAGCGAGAAATTCCTGTTGTAGTAATAAATATTTGCTTAGTTATCACCAAAGCTCGCTCTATTATGCTGTAGATCATTAAACCGTTACGCTGCCTCAGAAGTCTGTCTGAAATCAGTTTTGTGAGATACCTTAGTGTGCAAACGTTGCCTGCAAAATCATTGCCCGTTAGGGCAGCGAGGCAACAAGTCAGCAGTTTTCTGACACAACCCATGTCCTGCTGCTGATATCGGTTGTTCAACTTAGCAGTGACACGTCATGCAGCGATGTAGAAAAATCTCCCAAAAGATTGATATAGCAGCTATAGGAATTAATGGCATTTTGGTAGAAACAATTTAATACTGTACATGAATGAAACATGTACATGAATGAAACATTGTACATGAATGAAACATAACTAAGGACTCTTTAAAAATCCCCCAAGCCATTTTTTTCTGAATTTTACAAAAACCATTTCACAATCAGACGACTCTCTCGAACCACAAATCAATTCATCTCTAGTCAAGAACCTTTACAAAAGATGAGCTACCATGACAACACACTCATTTCTCAACTTCTTATTCTCTCTCCCTCTCTCCTAACACACACACACACACAAAGACAAAATGGAAAGGAGGACAGACATTACAATTTTTCTCACAGGCTGAATTATTTGACTCTGGCTCTGTGATAAACAGAGTGATGATCCAGTCACACGTCTTTATCCGTGCTTTGCTTTAATTAACGCAGACTTGTTTGTTGAAAAGATGATTAATATGCCAATGAAAATTGCATAATTGAATACACACACACACACACACACACACACAAGAAAGTACGAGTTTCATATAGACTTAATACTAATACTACTAATACTATAGCAATAACAATAACAAGAATAATTAAAGCTGCAAGCAGCATTTAGCGGTGTTCAAGCAGTTAAGGCCTTTAAGGCCGTTAAGCACAAAAGCATCAAAAGACATTAAGTTTTATTTAGCATACATTTAAACACTGATGTAATAGATGGAAAAGACCATTTACAGCCAATACAGGCAATTTACCATAGGAAATACATGGTTTTAAAGCTTTTCAACAGTTATAGCGCCACCTATTGTCCGATCTCCATAAAACTTTGCATGCTTGTTCATGATGTTATGTCACATATGCGTACCAATTTTTGTGAAGTTCTGAGTTTTTATTTATGATTTATAGGCTTTTGAGTGTGTTTTGACACGTCCATTTTCTAAATGACCCTGTTACAGTGAACCAAAGCGCAAAGTTCAACTTTTTTTTGATAATTATTGATCTAGAGAGTCCAGAGAATTGTCCTAGACTGGTCTGGTTCCGATCGGGCGAAAAACCAGGGACTAGTTCGCAAAAGTAGGTTTTTAACATATTCGTGAATATTTAATGAACGGTTTGATTGACAGCAATGGTTCTAGAGGCAAAGTTGTTCAGCATGAGGAGATCTATCAAATGATATGCATTTTGTGGGAATATGTGCACCACCACGTGATTACAGAGCCGTAGAACTCGTTAGCGCCAACTAGTGGCCGATTTTTTTCAAAACTCTTACAGACCACTTGGGCCATGAGTCAAACATGCCCATCGAGTTTCGTTCCGATCGGCTTTCGTTAACCTCGTCTCATAGGTGCTCAAACTTCATTGGCCGATGGCGGCCATGTTTTTTGAGATACGCCAATGTCCTCATATACATACATGGGGCCTTGGACCAAGACACTGCATACCAATTTTCAAGTCAATCGGACAAACCACTAGGTGGCCATATGTTTTTTTCATGTTATAGCGCCACCTAGAGCTCAATCGATTCGATTTTTTTATTGTGACCTCAGACTGTCCTTATACACATGTGTGCCAAGTTTGGTCAACTTATCTCATTTACTTCTGGAGTTATAGCCGTTTTAGTAAAATAGGCTCCTCCCACAACGTTCATTTTGCGCCCCCTAGCAACCCTGAATCGAAAATTCAACTTTTTTTCGATAATTATTGATATTCAGACTCCAGAGAACATTTCTGCACTGGTTTGGTTCCGATCGGGCAAAAAACCAGGGACTAGTTCGCAAAAGTCGTTTTTTGACAAAATTCAAAATGGCGGAAAATCTATCATGGCGGAAATGAAATCGGAGATATACGTTTTGTTCTCCAGGTCTTCAGCTTTCCAATGATATAAGACACTTGAGTCTACGACATACGGTTTAGGAGTTATGAGCAGTTTCGCGCAATTGGTTGCTATAGCGCCACCTATGGGCCAATCGGGCTCATAATTTGATAACCTCTCCTCGATTTTTGTACTACCATCTGACAAAGTTTCAAGTCTCTAGCACTTACGGTTTGGTCTGCACGATGCGTTTTACGGCAGAAGAATAATAATAATAATAATAATAATAATAATAATAATAATAATAAAAATCAGTACAATTACAATAGGTTTTCAGCACTTCGTGCTTGAACACCTAATAATAATTGTTATTGTTGTTGTTTTTGCTGAGATGATGTCATAAGGATTTCCATGACTGGCTCGGCTGAACTGGTAGAACTGGAGTATAGGTTAGGGGATTTGTGGTAGAATAGCGTGTGTGTGTGAGAGAGTGTGTGAGTGTTTGGTTGTTCTGCTCCTCCCTCAAATAAAAGGGGCTTTGCTTTGATACGGATACCTCTCACAGCACACCCTCTTTTTTTGCTCTCCCTCTCTTTCTTTTATTCCACTTATATTCCTGTAGCTGTCATCAGGTCTGCCTAAGATTTGGATTGGAAAATTATGACTGCATGTAAATCCAGAAGCTTCTAATAAACTATTGTTTTTTTTATTATTATTATTAGTTTATTTTACAATGTATTTAAATTTGCCTCAGCATATAGAGTCAGAAATATCTGTTTAATAAAATACCAACTAAAAACACAATATAATACATGACATAATAAGAGTTACAATTATAAGCATAAGAGTAAAAAATAAATAGATCATTATATATATATATATATATATATATATATATATATATATATATATATATATATATATATATATATATAAACCATTGTATTGAATATAGACAAATGTTTCTAGAAAAAGATTACAAATCTATGGAATAATCTAGATTTATATATACAATACCATTTAAAAGTTTGGTTTTCTTTTTTCTTTTTTTAAAGAAATTATTACATTCAATTCCTGCAGGTTGTGAGCTGGAGCCGCCATGGATTGAACTTTTTCGTCCAACCCATCCCACAGACGCTCAACTGAATAGAGATCTGGGGAATTTGGAGGCCAGGGCAACACCTTCAACTCTTCATCATGTTCCTCAAACCATTCCTGAACAATGTGTGCAGTGTGCATTATCCTGCTGAAAGAGCCACTTCCTCCAGGGAACACCGTGGTCATGAAGGGGTGTACCTGGTCTGCAACAATGTTAAGGTAGTTGGCATGTGTCAAATTTACATCCACGTGAATGGCCAGACCCAGGGTTTCCCAGCAGAACATTGCCCAGAGCATCACACTCCCTCCACTGGCTTATCGTCATCCCACAGTGCATCCTGGTGCCATCACTTGCAGGATCACGGCGCACACATACAGGGCCGTCCACATGATGTAAAAGAAAACAGGACTTATCAGACCAGACAACCTTCTTTCACTGCTCCAAGTCCCAGTCCCGATGCTCGTGTGCCCATTGCAGGTGCTTTCGCCAGTGGACAGGGGTCATCATAGACACTCTAATTGGTCAGAAGCTTCACACTCCCATAAGCAGCAGTGTGACACATTCCTCCCATTACCATCATTAAAATGTTTCGTGACCTGTGCCACAGTAGACCTTCTGTTGGCTCGGACCAGAAGGGATATCCTTTGTTGCCCCTGTGCATCGCTGAGCCCGGTTTGTCCCTCCTGTTGGTAAAATCTCACCATTGCTGACTGGGATCAACCCACAAGCCTAGCCGTTTCAGAGATTCTCTGACCCAGTCGCTTTGCCATAACAGTTGGGCCTTTGTCAAAGTGACTCAGATCTTTATTCGTGCCCATATCTCCTGCATCCAAAACATTGATTATGAGAACTGATTGTGTGCTTACCATCTAATCAACCCAGACCTTAAAGGAATAGTTCACCCAAAAATTAAAATTCTGTCATCATTTAATCACCCTCATTTTGTTTCAAACCTGTATGAATTTCATTATTCTGCTTAACACAAAGGCATTTTAAAGAATGTTGGTAATGAAAGTTGCCGGTCTCTATTGACTTCCATAGTATTTTTTTCCCACTATGGATATCAATGGGGACCAGCAACTGTTTAATACACATACACACACACACAGACCAGATTACTCCACTGCACACTACCGAGGTCTATATTTATATTTGAACAGTAAAATAGAAACATCTTAGTTTAATAATAAGAGTGCAGCATTATTATAATGTGTTCATGGCCTTGAGACTACATTTGTTCATTTTCAGATTGACTCCATTTGATAACAAGCATGAAGTCATTGGTCTTAAACCTCTTAACATCTCGGATCAGTGGAGAAATTTGCATCTGGACACTTTAAGACTACAAGCAGAGAGTTCGGACTAATCTATGCTTATGTAGTTCATCAGCACAATAAGTATATGCGGTGCAAAATAAGTGTGTGTGAAGTATACCAAATGTTAGCCCCTCCTTCTCAAGGAAACACAAAATGGAGCCCAGCCCACAAATGGGTATTCACTCATCGGGTACATCACCAGAAATCGCATGCACCTCATTTATATACAAACAGGTCCTTTTAAATACATCGATTCTTTGACCCACCTCGTCTACATAACCCCGGCTCATTCAGCACCAAATTCTACTGTACCACATTGTCACAACAATCTGATTTTGCACAATACCACTTATCTGCGCGAGACTAGCAGAGAAAGCCTGCGGTAAGATGGCTGAGAGCAGCGAACAAGACACCCTCGCTCGGAAAATGAGCGGCAGCCAGGCATGTCAAAATTTCTTGATTACATGGGAAATAAACAACTCCGACTGAAAGCCTCCGCTCAAACTTGGTGCTTTGCATACATTAAATTCCGGTCTGTCTATAAGTCGTCTTAAAACGCTTAGGTATCAGCGCGAGCGCCTCTGACAGCGTTCCCTCGCGAGTTCGTCTGCGCCGTTATCAGACCTCTCAAATGGATCTCCAGCTACAGTGACAAAAGCCAGACGGAGCTCTCCTAAAGGATACATCTTTTTATCCTTGCGCTTCCTCGCCAATCCACATGTGTAGCGCCGCTGCGGCCCGAACAGGAGTTTACCAATCTTTGCTTTCCAAGACTCTCTTCCTCTCTCTCTTGCCCTCTCTTCTCTCTGTGTTAAAGGCTTGAGGGGTTCAATCAATGCTGCTTTGATCTCGGCTGGAACTATAATTATTTAACATTGTTACAAGGATTTCTCTAATCCATTCTACCATTAAATCCCTTTTAGACCCTCATCTTCAGGAGCCTAATCTGCATCTGGGCCCCCCTCCCTCCCCTCGGACGGCACCGTGACTTAACAGACTTTGGCGAATAATTAGAGGAAAAGATACAAATGCGGAAAGAAGGATGAGAAACTTTACTAGTCGCTGGACACGGGCAGGTGTCAGTCGCTGGACGCCGATGATTCATTTGCATGTGACGTTTCTTTGTGGGTACAGTGGGATGTTTATCTGAAGGCCCAGCATTAAAGCATGAAATTCAAAAGCTGTCAACAAGCCTGACAATGGAGTGCCGGTTGCAGCTATTTGAATGTTTAATTCCTGGATTTTAGGTCATTGCTAAATATGTTGAGATGCACAGACATTTAGAGCGATTAGAATGGTCTATGTGTTATTCCTGTGACATTTATAATTGTGTTAAATATTCTTACTTGATAATAAAAGCTAAAACTGTGGCATCATTAACCCTTAAATGAATGAATGTTTCACCAATACATATTCCCAGATCAATATCTAACACGGATGGATCTCTAACTGCTGCAATAGTATAAAACTCTCTTGATATTTTTAAAAGATTAAAAAAAAGCACATTTTGTTACCTTTTGGAATATGGAAGGGTTCAATTTGAGCAGATTCTTTTTATCCTCATCCTCACTGTCCTCGTCAGAGCTTATTTACCAGAACATTCAGTGGTTGGGTCATATTCACGATCCCAAAACCATTGTGTTCAATTTTCGTTTTCAAACTATCGCTTCTGCACAATATCAAGTGACAGTGACACTAATATCAGATCGCAAACAGTACTTGTTCTGCAAAAAAGTCATGTAGCCATTTCAAGTTTTGCTAGTGTATTTTTTGTTTTAATGCCTGTGGTAATTATGAGTGAAACATCAAGTCATCATTGTGTATCAGACATCAGAGACATTAAGGAATAAAGGTGAACTGCACCTATTGCGCAAAAAAACATATATATACACAATTACATACCTTGGGTTGACCCTATACACTTTTTACAAAAAAAATGAATTAGAAAATAGACTTTCACAATTACATTTTTTGAGGAACACTAAGAAGGTTGATATCTAACTTAAAAAAATGAATGAGGGGGATGGTGGCGAATTACATCCTGGATAAAGATCCGATGCGTTTAAGGATTACATAATTCACCCAAAAATTTTAATTATGGTACAGTATTATTTACGGTAACCACCCTAATGTTACCAATCCCATATGACTTACTTTTTTAGTGACCAGAGATTGCCAAAACTATTTTTCACTAGTTTTTAAAGGGATAGTCAGCACAAAAAATTAAAGTTATCTCACCATTTACTTGCCCTTATGTTGTTCCAAACCTGTATGACTGTCTTTCTTCAAACTACATTAATAATAAAAACACATTCTCTGAAAACAAGTCACAAGTTCTGCTTCTCAAATTGAACTTGTTTTAAGGATTTAAAAAACAAGTGAAAAGGGTGCTTTCTTGGCATTTTTGAAGCCTCATTTGCTTTCATTAGATTGAAAAGTAGCATAAACATCTCCTTTTGTGTGCCACAGAAGGAAAAAAAAGTCATCCTGGCTTGGAACGACATGAGTAAAATGATGACAGAATATTTATTTTTGGGTGAACTATTCGTTTAAGACCTTCATCCATCTTTTCGCTGTGTATATTCAGATCTGCACAGAAATCTAAGGAGGTCAGCTAAGAACCCATAACTGCCATCTGTTTGTTTTGGGCTAGGAAGAACAAAAAAAGACACGTTGATAATTGTGACGCATGTTGAAAAAACACCCAATGGCCTTTTCAAATATTTGTGCCGCTGTGTTTTGCGCCGATATAAATAGCAGCACAGCAAACGCAAACATTTGTCGAGGCACCTGCCATGCTATCCTGACCATCTGCTCCACAAATTCACTTAGCATGACATATGTGCATTAAAGCTGAAGCGGCTATTGTTTGGTGCGGGTGAGGGGGTCCGGTCAAGGGCGGACAGTGTCAGCTCCACGTACAGGTGGGCTGAGCGTAGAACAGGCAATCTATACGTGCTCACTGCCTGTCTGTGTGCTATACCTGCTCCTTTCTTACTTTAGGGCTCTCAGCAGAACCTGCCAGTGTTCTGACCGTGGCCCGGGTCCAGTTGGCTCACAGAGACCACAGAGAACCAACTGTGTCCGACAGGCATTGCTGAGCTCAGAGAGCCGCCCATGAGGAGGTGTGTCAGTCCTCAAGGTGACTGGATCTAGCTGAGATGCTTATTGGATGATCAAGATTCTCCATTCATCATCATTTTCTCATTCATTCTCAGAATATATATAATATCTGATATGCAGCTAGTAAACATTTGAAGTGGATCAAAAAAGTTAATCAAAGGTGTCCTAAGACAAATGTTTACTACTGTATATATATATATATATTACAATAACAGTTCAAAATGCAAATTTAAAAGTAAATTACATCCTTTTGGTGCTTAACTCACATCATAAGTTGACTTCAGAAAAAAAAATGAACACTGTTTTAAATGTATTATTATATATTAATTTGAATTTGCCTTTTTAAATTGTGTTTAGACATATTAAATAAAAAATCTATAAGAGACCTCGAAGCAAGAAAGACCAAAAGTCTGTTTTCCACAATATAACTCCTTTAAGTTCAAGTTAAAGGCTTCTCTTTGAGGGCAGACGTAGTGATAAGTACAAAAAAGAAGTTCATTAATGCATAAAAGCTTCCTTGCCTTTCTTTTCCTGCACATGCACTTTCTTTATGCCTTGAGGAGCGTGTCAAGATATGCATCAAAGACGTCCAAGATAATTAACAGAATAGCTGTACAGGCTATTACCACTAATATACAGAAGCCCATGACGAGCGAGAATGAAGAAGACGGAGGGGCAGATAACAGAACACTTCCTTTATGAGCTCAGAGTGGATGTTCTTTTCATCTCAGGAATGGTCTCCTGCCTTCACAGAACATGCTTATGGACTAGAACTTTTGTAGAACAAGTGCTTATAGGGGTCAAATCATACTTTTTTTGTGCCAAGATCTGCACTAATATAGATATGACTATTTTTCAGCCTCTCACTGACTTGTCTTGAATCTTTTGAATTTCTACAACTTTTGGAAGAGTTTAGCATGGTAGTGGATATGACAGTGTTAATGTATTTGTCTTCACTCACTTGTTTTCATTCACTCCTTCAAGAGGACTATATTAGTGGGCTAATGTAGGGAATAGTGAATGAGGGTATGGGGCAATTTCGAAAACAGCATTGGTATTTTTTAACTGATTAGTTCAGTGAATCTTTCTGCTGATTGTATCATTACTCTAGTAGGTGGTGAAAGGGGTATTTTTGTGTTCTGAATGAGTCCACAAATCACTCACTCAACTAAGTCATCCACAAAAGTGATGTTCCATTTAATGCTGTTCAGACTCAAAACACTTGTTCAGTAGGTCCAACCAATGGAAAAAAAAGTCACATGCTTTTAAAAGAAGAGATGAAAAATATCAGTCAGTGAATAATAGGGATGTCAACGATTAATCGACGATCGATTAATTGTCGATAATACATTTAATCGATAAAACTTATCGATCATCGATTAAGCAGGATCATGCACGTCCGTGCTGCTCAACCGCAAAACATGTAAGCGAGCGCGCCGGTGTGGTGAAGTGTTGAGTCCCACTGAATGACACACCCCGGAGTTGTTTGGGACTATTTTACACCTTCATCATGACTATAAGTTTGCGTGTGCATTCGTAGCCTTTTGTTTTGTGCAAATGTGAGTTGTAATAGTTTATTTTGTGTACGCTTATCTATATCTGATTGGTCTCATATTGGATGCATTTGGTTAAGAATCGACGTGATCTTTAGCGCGCTCAGCTCAAACGACAATGCACGACTAATAATGACTATTGGGACTGTCATATTACACAAGATTATAAAGAGAACACTATTGTAATAAAACATTGTGAATTATTTGGGTTTAGATGTCATGTCGCGTTGTTCCAGGAAGAGCTCGTCAGAGACTTTGAGCGCGTCCACCACAACATATGAGTCATTCTGAATGGCACGTAACTCAGTTTAAAGTTCACTTGTTCATTCACGTCATTTTGTGCCGATATAATTTTGTAATATTCTGCTTATTTTGTATATATCTGATTAATATCAAATAGGATGCGTTTCTTTGAGTTAAATAAACGCTAACAAAGTGCTCAACGGTTATTCATTCAGCGCGCGCCGCTCAAGCAGAATGCACAACTAATAATAATGATGGTTAATTTGGGACTTTCATATTACATAACATGAGAACACTACTTTATTAAATGGTTGTGAATTCATTGGGTTTAGTTGCCGTTTTCAGTGCGTTGTTCTAGCACTTCCACAACAGTCACACATTCTGACAAGCACACATTTGAGGCGGAGTTGGTGACACATTGTATTTGTCGTTATATTTATATATTAAATAGTTAATTTAATTTATCAATCACATCAAAACATTTTACAATCCTACTAAGCCTTTATTTAGATTAAAAAACATTCTTATTAATTTGGTGAGTAACATAGCTTTTTGAGCAGCATTTGCAGACCCTGTGCTGTTTGCCATTAATGCTAACGATTAATCGATTAATTGATCGTTAATTTAAACGACGACCGATCATGGGAATTTGTGAAAATTGACATCCCTAGTGAATAAGAATGCTTTGTTCACATAAAAGATTCATTCAAAAACAAAAGATCACTGCAAAGTCTGCACTCCAAACAGGGTTATTATTAACTAAAACAAACATTTCTGTTCATTGAAATAAAGCTGAAATAAAATAAAATAAATATTTTTTGAAACTTCAACTAAACAAAAATGAGAAATGCTGCCTTGGCAATAAACTGAAATAAGTTTAAGAACGGCAATTATTAACTGGAAATACATAAAAACTCAAATTAAAGTACAACTAAACTCAAATAAAAATAAATTAAGCCTAAACTAAGAAAATGACAAAAGCCCAAATACATTTTTTTTAACTAAACCATAAAATCAAAAAAAAATATATAAATAAAATGTAATTCAAACTAATAAATTCAAAAACTATAATACAACTAAAATAAAACAACACTGACTCCAAGTTGTATACTAAAAAAAAAGAACGAAAAAGATTTCCTTCCAGAATATAGAAATAACACTTAAAAATGTGTGTTATTACTTAGCTTTATTTTCATTAGTAATCACTTATGCAACACAAAATTACAGCAACAGCCTCATTCAGAGATGCAGCATGTTTCATGTTTCACACCACCTCTCATGTGTGAGGAAAATGACATGCAAAGTTTGGCCAATCAGGCACATGACATGACATGACCTCTTTAACATTGAAGCATGTGCACATTTTACACCTAAAGCAAATCCTGAAATTGGTTTTAAGAGATTCTTAAAGCCTGAGGAACCTGTTTGAGCCTCTTCATTAAGATACTGTCCTTCTTTTGATGTACTCTCTATTAAATATCCCATTCCCACTGCACAATTAAAGAATTATCCGTAGCTGATCGCAATCAGGCATTTTAACTTAAGCCGGGCAATAACAAAGAGTCCAGATTAGGAAGAGTAAAAAATAAAATAAATAGAGCGATAACAAGGTAGTCTCTTAAACTAAATAAATTTGCTTTTAATCGCTGCGAACAGGACGTCATGTCATTTGAGATGTTCATATTTGATGGTGTGATTCCCATCTTTATTTAAAATTATAACATGCCCATCTGACTTTTCCAACACAATGGGAGGAATGAAAGGGGGGAAATGGCCTTTCAGAAGAAGACATGACGTGAAAGTGAATGCAGTTATTACGTGCAGAGATTAATGTCCACTGTACTGCTCCCCGAGAGACAGCGATGCGGTTGTGTGAGCGATGTCATATCCTGTATTCTGAGAGGGTTGTTTCCTGTTGGGCGATTTTCTCATTTGCATTCTATTTTCCCAGAAATCCACATTCCTGCCTGGAGTTTGACAGTAATGTCTCTGTGAGGAGCGAATGGGCCATGTAGAATAGATCTTATCTGTGTAATGTAACAAGATTATCAGCAGCATTAGCAAGCGTCAGCGCTATCAGAGAGATCGTGGTGGGAGGTAAATATGGAAAACACCATTGAGATGAATCTGACAAACTAGATTAAAAGGGATAGTTCAGGCAAAAATGAAAATTCTGTCATTATCTTCTCACCCTCATGTGGCTTGAATGAGGTTTGAGAGCTAGAGGCAAGATTTTCAGTGAACGACGTCTTAAATGTCTGTCTGATCCTCGCACAAAGATATCAAATGACTTCAGCATACTTGGAATATAGCACAAAATTCATGTGGACTACTGTCATGGTTCTTTTATACTGATCAAGGTTTCTTATACTGTCAGGATTCAGTATAAATCTACTTGTGTAACCTGGATATTCTGCAAAGCAGGGTTATTAACTAAAACTAAAACCAACAGCACAAAAACAAATGTTGTTACTTGAAATAAAATTAGCGTTAACCGAAACTAAAAAATATATAACGACTTATTTTATTTCATGTTATTGCCAAAGCTAAATGTCCTATTTTCATTTAGTTTAACTTGATGTACTAAAATAACTAAAACTAAAAGTGAAATACAAATGAACAAAAATAAACATAAAAAGTCGCTTTTACATCTACTACTTTAGTACAATCTACAAAAACTTTAACTAATTAAACAAAAATAGGAAAATCTAAAAAAAAAAACAACAATTCAAAATACATGAAATACATGAAATAATTTGTTTGAAATGATATCACAATATTATAACTCAGTATGAAAATTGATTTATTATTTACGAAATTATCAGTGTTTTAAAAATAAAATTTAAGTGAGCGTTAGATGATGACAATCTAAATGTAAAAAGAGAGAACAAAATGAGCTTGCACTGTAAAATATCGATATTAGGCAATAAAGTAAAAAAGAAAACTTAAATCAATGTGAAATCAAATTATTTGAAAATATCACACCAACTTCTCAAATGATTTCAGACTACTGTGGTTAGCAGTGTTTGCTAAGGCAACATTTTTGAACTATTGAACTTCATGCAGCTTTTTGTGTGTTTTCACATGTGATGATCACAAACTTACACTTAAGGAGCGACCCGATATGTGGAGACCTCAAGCTACACTCGCATTTCATTCAGAAAGTGTAAAAATCTAGTGTTGTTATGGAACATGCTTCTTTGTGTTACACTTTCACAGATGAGCGACACAACCAACTAAATTCATTCATTCAAAACAAATAGGGAGGGAATTGTCTCTCTCTCTCTCTCTCTCTCTCTCTCTCTCTCTCTCTCTCTCTCTCTCTCTCTCTCTCTCTCTCTCTCTCTCTCTCTCTCTCTCTCTCTCTCTCTCTCTCTCTCGCTCAGCATCACAGGCTGGACGATCAGAGAGACATCGGGCTGCTTAGGCTCCCACCACACTGCCAGAGTTTAAAGCTCAGCATTTTCTTCCGGAAAGCCCTAACTGGTCTATGATGCCTCTTTTTGTATGCGCTTGCCCCCATCGTTGTGTGACTGACCCCCTCAGCCCTGCTGGCTGCCTGATCACAGGGACCGTTTATTACCGTCGTCCCTACCGCTCTTATCTTACGCTGCCAATGCTCATTTCCTTTCCAGATTGAAATGCAAATGTGAAATTTAATGATAAATGCATTATCTGATAGGTGCTGATAACTCTGATTCGCTGTCAGTATAAAATACACACCCCAGGGGGCTCACCGGTGCCAACTTGCCAAAATCCACTTTCTTATAAATGTACGTACCTGCAATAAATTCTGGAGGTCATATGCATTAAAGGGGGAATCATATTTTGTGTATTCTGCGATGTGATGCCACGGCGGAACAGTAATTGCTGCCGTTGCTATCTTGTTGGATGTATTATCCATCACTTTGATGAAGTGACTTTTAAGAAGTGCAAAAAAGACAGATAAAACAGATTTTTTTTCTACTGAGAGACGGCGAGGGAAAATCTGCATGGTAAGGCGAGATTCTTGGGAAAGAAAAGATATCTGTTTTTACGTCTGTTGTGCGCTTTCTATTGAAGCTTAAAGGGATAGTTTATCCAAGAATGAAAATTCGATCATAGAATTCGTCATCATATCATGTCGTTCCAAACCCGTTTGACTATCTATCGTCTGTGGAACATAAAAGGAGAACATTTGCAGAATACTCATGCAGCTTTTCCCATATATTGAAGGCATGTATTGCATATAGTGCATACAGTACGACTCATGTGATGTATTTCATGTCTTCTGAAGATATATGATAGCTTTGTATGAGGAACAAATTGAAATTTAAGTAATAATTTAAAGAACGTCTTTTCCTCCAATGTAGCTCTGAAATCTCAAATTAACTTGATACACAGTGCCCAGCCGGGAAAAAAAGTCACTTTTTGGATTTAAATAGGCAAATGCTTAGGAGTCTATGATTGTATCATCATTGCAGTGATTATTATGTTTCTAGCATATGGAATTGGCTCCTCTGAGTCCAGACCTTAAATTCATTGAGAGTCTTTGGGATGTGCTGGAGGAGACTTTACAGAGGTTTGGACTCTTGCATTGTCAATACAAGATCTTGACCAAAAATGTATGCACCTCTTGATGGGAATAACATCACAACATCAAGATTGGAAAATAGCACATGAGTCATATGGACATACCGTACTTTTAGTGTGCTTTTATGGTGTTTTTAAATGTCCTTTTTGGAGCTTGGTCACTGTATGCTTTCATTGTAGGGAAAAATATCAAGACATTCAGTATAACACACATTCAAATGGGTTTGGAGCAACAAGAGAGTGAATAAATGACAAAAATTCGATCATAGGAATTGTACCTGTCGCATGGGAACAACGAAACACTCAGATTATCAACAATAATCAACAATAACAATAATATCAATAATAATAATAAAAAAAAACATCAAAAAATATATCATAAAATATAATTTCATAAAATATATTATCAGGTGCATTACTATCATGGTATACTGAGTTGGCAGCATCCTAAATTAACCTTGAGAAACAAAATACTACTGTGCTCCATTTTGCCTTCTTTTTTAGTAACACTGTCACTGAATCAGTGATCAAAAGCAGGACCACGTCACAATTCAACATAAGTTAGAAAAAAAAACCACTCTTCGTAATTCAAGAGCTCATTAAGTCTTCAGAAACATCGGAGACTTTTACCTCTGTCGGGTGGCCTTGTCAAGGATATCTTCAGATGTCCTGCTATTGAGCGTCTGAAATCCCCTGATCCCAGATGGATTCATTTAAAACGTGTCATAATGAGCTGCTTACAAGTGATTACTGGCCGCTAGCTAATGGGCTAAACGGTTAAAGGAGGGCCAGGAATGATCGCATGTTGGATTGGACCTTCAAGAATGAGCATCATATCAGAGGGCCACTGCGGACTTTTATTCCTTTCTGATATTGTTGTCTAGTTTCTGTTCTCCAGTATATAATATCAGAAAAGTTTTTGTGGTACAGTAAGGGCTCAGGAGATGATCACCAATCCACGATGGACTGTGGACCAATAGGCGCTCAAACCAAGACCCAAAACTCAAAAACAAGCTATATGGTTAATTTAGTCTTTATATCTCATACATGTGACTTTATATCGCACATTTATGGCGTTATTTCCCTGTCAAATGTCGAGAGCGCATTATTGTAGCGCGAAAGTACATTAATATAATGCGCGAGCGTGAATCTCAATGCTCGTGCGCGGAATATAATGTTCCGAGCGCGAATCTCTCTGCTCACGCGCGGGAACTGGGCGCGCTCTATCAGATACGCTGCTCTTGTAAGAATTTTCTCTGGGCTCGCTCAGAGAATATGCCTGCACTTAAAACTTGTTCAGTGCAATCGCGAATCTCTCCTCTTCGCTTAAAGTAAGCGTGTATTACTTTAAGCGTGTATTACTTTAAGCGTGTATTACTTTAAGCGTGTATTACTTTACACACACTTAGACTGTGTCCCATGCGTTCGCGCATGCCTTATTACTCTTCTCTTCGATTTCTTTCTCTTTGCTCTTGGCATAAACGCTGTCAAAACGGCAACTACCAATCAGAAATTTTTATTCCATATGTTATGTAGGGTTTTTTCCCCTTTTTTTCTGCTGTTCTGTAAAGCACTTTGGCCAGCCAGTGGCTGTTGTAAAAATGAGCTATATAAATTAAATGAACTTTAACTTGTGAATGTCATTGGTTGTTTTTGGTCATAATCCTTGTCCTTGTGTTACCATTGTCTCTTGTCTAGCTTTGTTCCCTGTATCATTGTTGGTGATTCTATGTTTAGTCCGATGTTCATGTTTATGTTCATGTTAATTTCATATTGTCACTTCAACCCAAATCGGTTTATTGGAATAAACTATACTTGGGTTCAATTCAACTCGACTTCAGTGAACTATATTACACATATAATAGACATGATTCATGATTCATGATTCTATCTTTCTAGATCTTGTTGTCTTAATTTTAAAATCTGAAAGTTCTTGTTTTAGGTTCTTCATATAGGCCTATTATATAGGCTACCTTGTTATATAAAAAAACATTAAGAAAGGTTTTAATAATTATTAAAACCTTTCTTAATGTTTTTTTATTTGTATTAAATGAAACGTTTTTCATTATCTTAGAAAAACATTAAGATAACGTTTATATAATGGGAGAATTGAACGTTTGAATAACGTTCTTATAACCAGGAAATAACGTTAATACAACGTTTATATAACGGGAGAATTGAACGTTCTTATAACCAAGAAATAGCGTTAATACAACGTCTAAAAAACTGGACGTTTTGAAATTCCCTAGAACATTCAGAAATAAAGTTTTTATAACTTAATGGGAACGTTCTAAAAACATTCTTATAACCTAAAATTGTTAGCTGGGGAAGAGGAGAGATTCGCGATTGCACTGAACACGTTTTAAGTGCAGGCATATTCTCTGAGGGAGCCACGAGAGAAAATTCTTACAAGAGAAGTGTATCTGAGAGCGCGCGCCCAGTTCCCGCGCGCGAGCAGAGAGATTCGCGCCTGGCACATTATATTCCGCACGTGCGCAGAGAGATTCGCGCTCGGCACATTATATTCCGCGCGCGAGCAGAGAGATTCACGCTCACGCATTATATTAATATACTTTCGCGCTACAATAATGCGCTCTCGACATTTGACAGGATAATAACGCCATACACATTTACTTAAATGCCTAATAGAGAACTTATTTATCTATTTACAACCTATTTATGATTTTAAAATCTGCACATTGATTCCTTTTCACTATTCCTTTCACATGTCAATCAAAGTGTGTGTTCTTTTTACATAGTCAATAGACTTTATTTGACATCAGAGCCTGAACCACGATTCACTACTTACTAATGCTAAGCACATTGTATTAGGGGGAGGAACATTCTCATTCTAGAGAGTTTAGATTTAACAAAAATTTGGATACACCTCTGAGTGCAAGATGATTCATCAATTAATTTGGTCAGTTTTAACAACATGTTATAACAACATGTTTTAGATTGCTTTAACTCATCAAAATAAGTTAAGCAATTGTCAACTTTTTTAAGTTAATGTAATTTAAGTTGAAATAACTTAAACATCCAAGTTAATTGTACTTAAATTAATTTGAGGCAGCAACTTTTTTTACAGTGTACCTGCTAAAAGTTAATTTTGTCTATATTTAAGAGTATACTAGCATATAGATGACCTCAAAGTCTACAAATTTGTAAAAAAATAAATATATATATATATATTTTTTTCCCCCCCAATAATTACAGATTTGAAAAGGGCTTCCAAAAGGAAATAAAAATAAGAATATTGTCTGTATAGATAATGATTGTTAGGTGAATATTTGAGATATAAAGTCACAATTACAAGACAAAGTCAAAATGCATGGTCATATAACAAACAAATGCACACTGACACAATCAAATGATGCACTTACGTGGACCGTCCCATTCCTCCGGCTCCAGAGGGGGGTGTCTGGTCTTCTCACTTTCTGTTTCCATCTCAGTCTCTCCTATTTCTCTGTTGCCGTTCTCCTCCCCTGAAAAACACAACAGATAAAGAAAATATTTGTACATTTAGTAGAAGCATTAAACATATTTTAGTTTATATTTTCAACAGCTACACTTCACATTGACACTTCAAACTAGAGATAGATAGATAGATAGATAGATAGATAGATAGATAGATAGATAGATAGATAGATAGATAGATAGATAGATAGATAGATAGATAGGTAGATAGGTAGATAGGTAGATAGGTAAATAGATAGATAGATAGATAGATAGATAGATAGATAGATAGATAGATAGATAGATAGATAGATAGATAGATAGATAGATAGATTTTTGTGCATCGGAGTCACACTCTGGGTTTAGCTGCTTCATGAAAGCGTCTCAGCGACTCTCTAACACAGCAGAACGGCCTTCACCATGGTCCTCAAACACACACTGGTCCATCCAGATGGGTTAATCTAAAGATCAAATTCTCTCGCCACGGTGTGTTTAAGCCCGTTAAGACGTGGTTCACTTCAAAGGCAGGCAGTAAACATGGCCAAAAGGATCGCAGCTTCTTGCTTGCCTCTGCACACCCGGGCGAAAGGAGAGGGCCGCGCTGCCCTACTTACTGCACATGAGGTCATTCTGACCTATTTTCCCACATGCAAGTTCCTGCAAGGGCTCAGCTTTTTTTATTCATTCTGTCCTCCTCACTCTCCCGCTCACTATTTGTATTGTCAGGCCTTGAGAAGCTCCTTAGCATACTCATTGAGCATTACCATAAGGATAACAAAAGGCAATATCAACAGTTCCTTTCCAGTGTAGTGAGTTTGGGAAGGCAGCGAGATAACATTAAAGGCTCTACCTTGATCTCCAGCGAACATGTTAAGCCCTGTAACGAAACGTCTTGGAACTGTTTAATTACCGCTCAGGAAATGAAGCTACAAGATGATTCGTTAATTAAGCAGTGATTAAGGATTTTCTGCCTTCTATCTAACACCGTTCGCAATGCATTTTAAACACAATCGCCAAGGCAACCTCACAGGGAACAAGTGTCACGGCAGCTTGATGAAGTTTCTTTCAGGAACACGGAGGGAATCTGCTGGGAAAACATTGTGCCAAGCAGGTAAAGTGCGACAGAAATTACCTGCATAAAACAAAGGCCGACATGCAACAGAATATAGTTCTGACGTGCTTTTTTTTTTTTAAATCCACGTCATGTGCACATGACAGGAGCAGCAAACGGTTGATTTCCTTGTCTGTATCTTTGCATTCCTCCACGTTTCTTTGTCACTCTTGCATGCAATTTTTCATGCAATTCTCAGAAAGCAGATAAATAACATGGTCAGACCCAGATATTTTGCCTCCAACATTCCCATCTCAGAATTTATTCATTCAGAAGACTCTTTCATCCAAAGTGACTTACAAATGAGAATAATACAAGCAGAGGCAATTCATCTGACAGAAAAATCAAGAGCAGAACAGGCTAGCTCTAGTTAGTTGGTTAGTTAGTAAGTGCTCCTGCTAAAAATCCATTTGCAGTTGTTAAAGATTAGAGTATGAAACCATGTGACCAGCCATTTATTTTAAAATACACTGCTGTTCAAAAGTTTGGGGTCGGTAAGATTTTTTAAATGTTTTTAAAAGAAGTCGCCAAGGCTGCATTTATTTGATCACAAAATACTGAAAAAACAGCAAAAAAGGGAAATATTAATACAATTCAAAATAACTGTTTTCTATTTTAATAATTTAAACATGTAATTTATTCCTGTGAAGCAAAGTTGAATTTTCAGCATCATTACTCCAGTCTTCAGTGTCACATGATCCTTCAGAAATCATTTCTAATATGCTGATTTGCTGCTCAAGAAACATTTCTTATTATTATCAATGTTGAAAATGTAAAATCTAATGTAACATTACACTTCTTTACTGTCACTTTTGAATATTTTAGTGTCCTTTCTGAATGAAAGCATTAATTTGTATAAATTTCTTAAAAAAGCTTTTGACAATTTTATATTTAAAAACAGTCATTTATTTTCAGAATGAGAAACAATTTCACTTAACTGATTCAACTAATGTACAGTATTTGACATCAATGGACATCACACTGGGTTTTTATATGGCTTGAAATAAAATTCATTTATTTAGCAGATGCTTTTATCCAAAGCGATTTACAAAATAGTCATCAAATCATAAGATGAACTACAATTCAATAGTCAAGAAAATGCCAAGTTTAACGTGTAGATTAGATTACAAAATAGAGAGAACTCTTCAAAACACAACTGAACATATCTTTAGGGAGCACTTACAATATATCTGTCATTAGCTTAGCAACATGCTAATGCCTATAGGGAGGGTCGATATTTGTTTGACGGGTGTGAATGACTTTTGAAAGAATTGCTGCCTGTGAAAACCATTTTGAATCAGTCACTTATGACAATTAGGATGATGCCTAGGAAGGTAGCTGTCTTTGCAGACTCACTAGGGTTTAGAACAGAGCTTAAAACTGTGTCAAAAGAGAAATGGACAGACATATGGTTTACGGCCCTTGAGCTCACTGGTCTAAAAAAGAAAAAGAGAATGCTAAGAGATTGATCTGGGCGCCAAGATGTTGTTTGCATGTGTGCATTCATCCATGAATGCATATGTCAGACATTGGGATAGAGTTAGTGAGAAATCTGCCAATGGGATCGCAGCTCCTCGGTTCTGTCTAATGGCAGTGACATGCATGTGGGTCAATAAGCTTATAGGCGATTTACACAAACAGCTCCTGCAGCAAGGTAGACACAAAGTCATATTGGCTTTTTTTTGTTCCTCTCAGCATTGTTCTACCAAGGAAGCCCTTGAAAATGTCAATCTGGTGAGGGTGATTTTAAGGAGATCTGAGCTTTCTAATCCCAATAAACTGGAAGAGAGAGAGAGAGAGAGAGAGAGAGAGAGATCAAACAGACCAATATATTGTCTAGATTCTGAATGGCCACACACAGAACTACACAGGATGATACACAGATTTTCACAATATCAGTGCAGGAAATGCAAAAAAAGAAAGAAAAGGTGAACAGATTAAGTATGCTAATGGGTAACATATCGTACAACACTGTGGCTAAAAGAATACACTATAATAAATATTACTTATCGCTCTCATTGAAAATAAAAATGTCACTGTTTATATTCCCTAATATACAAAAAAAAAAAGGTTTTGTTATTATAATGTACCATGGTAATGTGATTTTTCTTTTTTTGTGTGTGTGTGTGTGTTTGTGGGGGGGTTGGGGGGGTTGGTTGTGGGGGGGGGGGGGGATGTACTGGCAGTACCATAATATTTTTCATACACTTTGGAAAACCCTGATAGATGAATATAGACATCATAAAAAACATCCCATTAAAACGGCAGTATCAAATGCTTTTGGCTGCCATCACGATACCTCTTATCTTTGTGTGTGTTATTATTAAACACATTTTCTCTATTGCAATACAATTCCTGAAGAATCCCCCCAACTTTTATCAATGGATATCCTGTTTCATTCTGAGAAAACAACAGATCGTGAAGTAAAATGGGTTATGCATGGCATATCATGCTCACTTTGAGTAGTCCAACGTATCATAGTCCAACGTATCTGATGCCATCACTGTACCACCACAGAACTTGTTGTAAGGGGTTTTGGGTATCATTTATCAAGAGTAAAAAAAATATATATTTTAAGAAATCTACATTAGGGATGTCTGTTGTTAGTAATTTACACATTTCTGTACCCTCTGTGTGGATGTTTAAGCATAAGAAAGATTTCATTTCTTGTGAGAAAACCGGCTCTAGCTATTACATGTACAAAATTGCCTCGTTGAATTGTTTTCTAATAATGGGGACTTTTGAATTATGTATCCTGTGTATTTTGAAGATAAAGTGCTCATTTTGTTATGCTTGGTGATGGGTGGCCACTTAGGAAGCCAATATTTCCCCTCCATTTAAAGCAGTGGTAATTGAGGACTTTATAAAGTGAACTGTTGTTAAATAAACAGATTTCCCTGTAAAACTAGAGACAGCTGTACAACAAATGTTCAAACAAAGTCCACAGTTTCGCTTTTCCACCCAATAATCTGCAGTGGCATGCAGCTTTCGGAAGCTGATTACAATAAAAAAAAATTAAAAAAGATTCCAATGCCTCCAGTGCGGACAAGAAAAAAGGAAAATAACCCAGAAAAATCCCACCCAGCACCCCGGTGGAGAGTGTGATTAGTGGAAGGCCTCGGCACTATCTCTTTAAAGGCCCATAAATTCCCCATCATTACAGGAACTGGCTGTGCTCTCTTCTGGCTGCTGCTGGCCTGCGTTATCTCTCCGTGCGATGCCGTCTGGAGTATGTAGATCTGGCCTGGCTAGATTGTCATACTTAACAAACATTAATGAATGATTTCCTGCACAGAGTCAAACGGGGCTAAAGGGATGTGTCTTTCATCTTATCGCTGCGCAAATGAGCATTTTTCCATATTCTCCACGCTTTACCATCAGCGGCGGGAGAAATGTATTGAAAAGATCTTTCTGCTGCCGAAGATCCCGATTAGCGAGGACACGGCACAAAGAAGAGCGTAATTAATTCTACTGCGCACTGTTTACTGGCTCGCGTCGCAAGTCCGCCCGGATTCAAAGGATTTGTTCATAAGTGGCACCTTGCTACGGGCTAAAATGACTCATAATTATTCAAGTCTTTCTCCGCTATGATATGATCAGACCAGAATGGAATCTCAATGCTGTCATTTAGATCAATTAATTTATATTGAACATGTTTATGCTGTGGCTTTCATGAGACGTATTGTCGTTAGCAAGGCCACTGAGTAACACCCGCTATTGGTTCAGTCTTCCGCAATTCAGGAAACATGCAACTGCAAAAAATCAGACCACTCTGTGTAACTCCAACTCAACTGCTCCCAGAAGAAGCATTTACAAGAATGGAAAAACATTGAAGCAAGGTCAAATTTCACAATTTCTGTAAAACTGGGGTGGGGTGGGGGGGGGGAACCCTTAAAATCTAACACCAGCATTCTCACAATTATAGCAGCGAATGTGACAGCGGCTTGTAAATTTCAGTTTGCAACTTGTTCACAAGCGCAGCGCCCATAAATGTGAAATTGACCGTGAAAAAGGAGTTGTTTGGAGGGGGGCCGCTTCAATTGTCAAGGAGACAACAAGGTTGTCTATCTGGACTATCAGGGGTGCCTTTTTTCTCTTTATTTCTCTCCGTCTCCTCTTTCAAATAAGGAGGCCCATCTCTTTCAACAGGCCTCAGGTTTCATGTTTATTCACGTTTGTGCGCTAGACTCACCCTATTCATCGGCAGGGACTTCATTTCACAGTGCGCTCTGCTGTTTCGAAACCATTTCGTATGAAGCCATTGACGGAAGCGTCTCAATCATTTCATGGTACATGAGTGCGCGACGATGCGACTGAAGCCGAGACCCTCTCCAAACAGTTTAGGATCGCCGCAGAGAGGAACCCCTCTGCTGTTTCAGGGTATTTGGTTCCACAGAGGCAGCTGGGAATTGAAATGAGTGATGTGCAAAGAGTCAACCCTTCAAAAAGATTCACTGATCACAATGCATGATGGTTCTGGTGAGCTCTTACTGTTATAAACCACATAGATGTTTTTTGATACTATGATAGTCATTAGAGAGTATCAATATACAGTACAGACATCGATGTTGGACTTCGAACCAACGTCCAAGCTACAGTCTCAAACAGTCAAATGTTAATTTAAAAAAGATTTATGGAAAACATGACCTACTGTAATAATTCTTAAAAATAGTAGGGCAAACAGAGCATCACAGAAACATACAGTACAGCGTAACAAGTGTATTTTAGTTACTAAACAAATAATTCTTATGAACAACTTCCTTATAGTAAATCAAATACTTATGAATAAGAACCAATTCTTTTGGTTTAATAAAAAAAAAAAAAAAGAGTAATAGTGCTTGAACGTGCAATATGCTGCTAATGCAGAAGGAACATTGTAGAAACATACAGCTGGACAAGTTTAATTCAATTACTGAACAGATTATTCTTATGAGCCACTTCTTTTTAGTGAAACAAATACTTATAAATAAGAACTAGTTCTTATGTGGTTCAATATATAAAAAAAAACATTAAATCATTTTTATGAGGTAACGGTTCTAAACTGTGCAACAAAGGAAGATTTTAGAAACATACCGTGCGACAAGTGAATCCGATTTCTGAACATACGACTCTTAAGACTCTCAATTCCCAAGCAAATTAATTTTATCATCTGGTTCTATTTTAGTGAATCAAATCCTTAAGCCAAGAGTATACTTTGTTTTTTACACGGATTCGAGGGTTCACGTACAGTGTGCAGGTTACACATGCGCATTGAATTTGTTTTGAACTAATCAGTTATTCCACAAGGTGGTAACACTGGCCCGGGCTGTTTTTCACAGTTGAAAACTAAACTAAAGAGATGGAACAACAACAACAACAACAACAACAACAACTACAACAAAATATCGGAGACTGCAACAACAACAGAAGCCCGCATAGACAAGCGCTTGTGTGAAGGGGTTGTGAGATAGCCGCAACTTTAGTTTAAAACAATACAAAGACATTTTTATCAGTCATAACTTTGGAGAATTAGATTTATTATCTAGCAAGCTATCAAATGGAGTAGGCTATTCTTTGAAAGGCTATGCATTCAAAGGCTTTATGATTCAGTCAAATTGGCAATAGACTGGTGTTCAGTTTGAAAAAATGTTTTCCTCAAATTAACAATTAATGGAATCATTAAGGAATCTGAAACGTTAAGAAGAACCATTAACTACATTATAATTCCCATCCCTAGCTGTATGGGCTGCAGATGTTTGGCTCTTCAGCCTTAATGACTATAGGGATGGGAATAGTAAGGCATTTACCAATTCTGATTTCCCTTAACAATTGGTTTGTTCCATTTCAAACCATGAGCTGCAAGGTGCAACAGCCTCAGACTCAAGCAAATGGGTGATACTTTGTGGGTGTCCAACGGCCTGACCTTTGTAAATTTAAGCTGATTTGCTACTTCACCGTCGTCCGATCAAAGTTAATAAGGGCTTGGTGAGTAAATGAAGACGAGCGATTCCTATTTTTGTTCGGACAGCTTTTAATACCTATTATAGGATGAAACTTTTAATGGAGGTTTTAGGTTCTCCTGACAAGCTAGTTGTCAGCGAATGACGACAAAGATACACGACCACTGAACTAAGAGCCAGTCGTGGAGCAACCGCCTGCCAGCTAGGAACTTCACACGGGAGACCTTATTCTTCAAAACAGATAAAGGAACAGGGATGAGTGACTGCTTTTTAAAGCTCTGGCGTTTGACTCCGCTTGGGCTAATTACAGCCCGCCATCTCATTTGAGAGGGTTTACTTAATCAAGAGAACCCTCTCTGCCTTCCTATAGCCGAGGAATAACACACATAAACCGTTTAATGCCACCAGGATTGCGTTCGCCGTCAATTCACAGCACTTCTGCATAAGTGGAGTGAATTTAAGCCACTCAGACGCTGGGCTAAATGCGCTTTAAAGAGATCTAATTGAGAAGAGGATCAGGGGGAAATGAATACACCTGATGAGCTTGTACTGTGCATTAACGGGAAGAGAATGGGAACTTGTCCGAAGAATTGGAGGACATGGAAGACTTAGAGCCAAATTGGAGCAGATAGGGAGCTTGAGAAATCTGACGCAAACCCCCTCGCGTAAGACGAAGGGAAGATTACTAAAGCATCTCGGATGTAAAAGAGTTGAAATTTTTTGACCACTGTTGGTCTTCCTTTTAGCAAAGCCTTCAAAAGTTTCAAAGGAATATTAAAGGAGATTTGCTAAAACTTTGTGGTACAAAAAAGGCCATCGAATGGCTTTGGTACAAGTACACACTAAAAAACTGCCTTGAGAATGTGACATCTTTGGTGCAAGCCATACAAAATAGTACTGTGACCATGGTACTTTAATATTTACCATGGGACTGATGCTATTTCCATAGTACTCTTAAAAGAACTAAATTTTTTCGCAATTAATTTGCAAATGGAAGGAACGACCTTGGGATCTTTTAAATAGTAATTGAATTGAGCATCTGAATACTGTATTTTATCCCTAGGGGAATCTGAATAAAGCTCCACAAACAACACAAAGTAAAGCTGCATTCATCTGCAGGGCTCATTCAATGAAGCAGCGGGAAACAAAAGCACATATGAAGATTTTCATTTGACCCTGAAACAAAATATTGCCAAACTGCCATTAGTTCTGAGGTTCACACATGTCACGCCTGTTACACCTTTATAGGAAGAACAAAAGGAAAATCGTTAAAACTGAGCCCACCTTGTGCAAGACATAAAAAGATTTTGCTCCTCCTTGTTTGAAATCCCTCTGGGCACAGTGGGTTTTTAAACGAAACGTAATTTAAAAACATTTCTCTTTGAGGTGGAGGGACATTCAAAGCACAAATTCAGTGAGATTCCACTCACTGAACAGTGAGGGAAGAGTAGGGAATCCTGCGGAGGGTTTTTGGAGGGGTGGATGAGATTGCATATGTGTTGGGGGTCCAGACAGCCTCCTAACTTTGAACTAAACACACAGTGCAAATGAGTCAGGTATGGCCAATACATAAAAGGAATAGAAAGATCACTAAAAAGGAGTTGGCACAAACACATTTCAAAAGTGTTGTCCTATATAGGCTCAACACTGCATAAATAAAAGTTATCCTAATCACCCTGCAAGATTCTCCTCAAAATATTCCTTCACCATGACACTCCAGGCACTTTACACTACTGTTCAAAATTTTGATTTGAATGTTTCTAAAGCCTCATATGCTCACCAAGGCTGCATTTATTTGATGAAAAAAAATTTTTTTTTTTTTTAAAAAACAGTAAAACAATTTACTGTTTTAAATAAGTATTTTCTATTTGAATGTATTTTAAAATGTCATTTATTGCCATGATGGCAAACCTGAATTTTCAGCATCATTACTCCAGTCTTTAGGGTGACATGATCCTTCAGAAATCATTCTAATATGCTGATTTGGTGCTCAATAAATATTTCTTATTGTTATCAATGTTAAAATATTTTTGCAATGTTGTTTGTTTTGTGGAAACCTTGATACATTTTTAATGGGATTCACTGATAAACAGAGAGTTCAAAAGAACAGCATTTCTTTGCTGAATAAAATTATACATTTCTTAAAAACGGACTTTTAAAGAGTAGTGTATGTCTATATGGTTCTTAAAGGGAGAGTTCACCACCCCCCCAAAAACCATAAAAAAACATGTATAAATTCATCCAGGTTTGGAACAACATGAGGGTGGGTAAATGATGACAGAATGTTTATTTTTGGGTGAACTAACCCTTTAAGTGATATAAGCTCGAGTATGTTTCACTCCCCATGGTAAGTCCTGGCTGGAATATGACTAAGGATAAGCCAGCGCACTGGTTGCCATTTCCTAGATCAAACTCCTCTTTTCAGGTACATAGTGGGAATTGGATATCAAAGGAAGTCTATCTAAACCTGGACACTGAGGTTTCTGGAGATTTTCCCACACCTCTACAAGCAAAACGGTGTGTGTTCCAGCTTTGATCTGAAACTGCCATCAAACCCGTAATCAGCGATGCTTCAGAATCAAACTTCAACTGGGAATCAATTAGCAAAACCGAATTTCATCGAATGTTACGCCACAATTCGTTTCACTAGGATATGCTCTGTGATAAATATCTAAACACTTGTTTAGTTTATAGACCTCCTACATGAAAGATAGCACTATACATGGGAGTAGAAGCGTCAGGAATGGCTGACCTTTGCCGCAGAAGTATTCCATGTCCTCACAGGTGAGGTTGTCTGGCTCAAAGTCAGCAGGAAAGCTTTCCTCCGCTGAAAACTCCTCTTTAGCTGTGAGTTCATTTGCGTCTGATATGCACTCCTCTTCTTCCTCTTCCAGACCTCCATCTAGTGGACCTACACACAGAACACAGCACAATTCAATTGTGTGTCGCAAGTGAGACGCTGCGCAAGAAAGGACACTTACATTCAAACGCCACGTGTCAGAAACATGTACATGTGAAAGTCACTCAAAAAGGATGCCACCTTTTGGAGATACCTCATTTTGGCCACGTTCAGATATAGAATAGAGTGCATCCTTTGTGAAGAAGGCAATCCTATAACGCACTGCAAAAAGCAAAGTCGCTTTCAAAGAAAAAAAGTCACTTGGCGCCCATATTTGCAACGCCTCTGGGCAGCTACTTCGGACATCCCAAACAAAAGGTGTGGAATTTTGGACACTCTAATTACGTAGTGGAGGGGGAGGGGCTAAAAGACTGATGTGTAATGACCTAACAATAATAACCTTGAAGAAAAAAAAAATCATACACTACACGGTTGAGTACATGGTGCATAAGTGCATAGTATAGTGTAGTATATGTATAGTATATGTACACAACTCAAGTCCTACTTGAATTGGGGAATCCTTAAATGTCAAAAACTGCCAGCTGAACTCACATTAAAATAACATATTGCAAATCAGCAACAAAATCTGACATGAACTAGACCAGCCAAAAGGCATGTGCCGTCCTAAGCATGCGTCTCAGAACACTGACTGTTTATAGCAACCGGAGCTTTTAACGGCAGCTGCAGTGACACAATGACATTACCAATCGGCGATTGGCTCTTTTATTTAGAAGGCGGAACTTTTTTTTTTTTTTTATATTGCGCGTTGCAGTTTCTGGCAAAGATGTACCATCTGAAATCTTTGGAAAAAGCCCATCCTAGATGGTGGTCAAAGCGAAATAATTGTCAATAAGTTATGATTCATTTAGAACTTATAAAAATAATTGAATGAAATAAAAACTCTGTTCATCCCAATATTTGTGTGCTTTGGACTTTTAAACGTATTACAGTATTGCATTGTTCACTTAGCAACACACTTCCATCAAACTATTTAAATCAATTGTGGATCAAGTCTCCTGTGCTTTTTTCCAAAAGAAGTGCTATTCTCTTGAGGTACATATTTTTTAATGCCAAGTCACTTATGAGGTTCTATTTCAGTAAGATGCTAGCTAGAAAGACAGCTTACTTTAAAACAGACCCAATGAATGCCACTATAAAAAATTGCATTTGCACCATTTCTTCTCAAAACGAAATACTACTATACTATCATAAAAATCTTTTGCTTTATGTATGCACACTAAATTTTCCACATAAAATACCTTCAGTGCATTAGCCGAAAAGTTTACAGCATACAACCAGAGCATAGTGCATGGAACACTGTATCCCACAATGCAATGCACTCAATGTGACCTGTTATTTCCCGAACAGAAAGTTGTGAATTTTATTGGACTCATTATTTGACTTTTTACACAAAATTAGAATACCATGCAAAATAAACAACTATTTCCAAGTTGACAATATAGGCCTTCACTGAATTGCACATGCAACAATGTATACAGTAGGCAAAAATAGTAGGCATACAGTATCCGCTTCATACTAGTATTCCTAGCATAATCTCTCCTCAGGAAAGTGTTTCCTGTGGCCCACTTGACTGAGTGTCCTCAGCAACGCTGCTGCACGTGTGGAGCCACATCTCAGCCGATGTCAAACCTGTAAAACCCACTTCATCTGCGAGAAAAGTTCCTCCCGCACAACCTACTGACTTTTAACACCGGCGTCAGCAGGAGCGGAGGACAGAAAATGCCTTTATTAATTTGTCCGCCTTATCACAGGATACAATGTTGATTTTCCATTTACATTTCATGCCTCCAGGTAATACACCGGTGCAATCTTAAAGGAGACATTTTTCCGAATGATTAATTTTTTTCTCTGCTCTGTGCAATGTTATTTCTTTAAATCTAAATGATTTCTTGACTTTAGCTTGAAGCTGTTCTTTTTGGGGGATGGGTAATTTGCATATTACGATTTTGCTGTAATCAAGGGCATTGGTGGAACTGCTTCCACCTAAAATACAGGGGGAAAAAGTTAGACTGCATTTGAAAAATATTTGTTCTGCATTTACACCCTGGAAATCTAAAAAATAAATATTTCTCTAATATACAGTACTTTTTTTTAGCATTGGTGTGTTATAGAGTGGTGCGAGTATGACATTGCTTTGTAGGCCAAAACGCAGAAGCGAGTTAGCATAGCATTTTAGCACTTCCGGTTCCATCGTCCCAAAGTCAATGGGTTTTTTGAATGGGGTTTTGATTAAATGGGTGAAATAAGGTCTGTGGTGAACACAAGCTCAAGACACTTTCACCGTTCACTTTTTATCCTACGACATAAAATACATCAGTATTACCCCACTCCTGATTTATAAAGCTGTTACGTGTCTTGAAAAAGGCGGTTGCTAACAAGTTGGAGGTTAAACGTCATCACGGCGAACAGGTAAACTTAGTCCGCTTTTACAGCATGCTTATAATTGTGCTCTTATAAACTATTTTAACTCAAACGTTCTGGGAAAACGTTTTTAGATAAAAACTGAAAGAGTTGTCGGAAGCTTAGTGATGGTAACGTTGAAGTCGTGGGACCTACCTATAGCCTACCTTTAGCTTTTTACTTCTGGTACCTGGATGTAGGCTTCAAAATTGATAAAAGTTGTGTTCATCTGTGATAATTATCTTGATGGGCAAAACGTGCAAGTATCATAAACTTTTGTTGATCACAGAGCTTTATTTTTAGCGATTTAAAAAATTTTTTTTTAAATCCTATTGGAATTTCTCGAGGGAACAAGTGTGATGCTAACGGCAAAGTGACTTCATAACTGCACCACTCTATTGTATATCTTTCAAACGTTTGAGGTCAGTAAGTTCTTTTTTTTTCTTTACTTTTTTTGAAAGAAATGCATTTTTTTTCAGTATTAAATTGATCAAAACTGTTAAAGATTTATATTTCAAATAAATGCTGTTCTATTCATCAAAGAATCCTGGAAATTATGTATCATTGTTTCCACAAAATATAAAGCACCACAACTGTTTTCAACATTGATAATACTAAGAATTGTTTCTTGAGCTCCAAATCAGCATTTTAGAATGCTTTCTGAAGGATCATGTGACACTGAAGACTGGAGTAATGATGCTGAAAATTCAGCTTTGCATCACTGAAATAAATTACATTTTAAAATATATTAAAATGAAAACAGTTATTTTAAATTGCAATAATCTAACAATATTTACTGCATTTTTGATCAAATAAATTGTACCAATCCCAACATTTTGAATGGCATTTTATCTCCCAGATCTCTCGTTTACTTTTACTATCAATCATACTGAATAGAGATTTTTCAAAATAGATTATAATAATACCCAGAACAACATAGCAACTGCATTGCATGCTAACAATCCCTCAGAACACTTAAGCAATCACCTAAAAAATGTCAAATTTAGTTCATTGACCTTTGGTTTCTACATCAAAACATCATATGCACAAATGAACATTTGCATGTCAAACCTCCCATATATTCTCATGTTAAGGAAGTTGACATCCTAAGTGCACCACTTAACATGTCATTTTGTTCGTTTGTAACACGGTCGAGGCGCTCACTTTAATAAAGCAATAAATTCAGTGAGGAGCCCTTTCTTCCTGCACAGAGAACCGTCGAGCAGTGCCTGATCTTCCCAAACCGCCGTCTCTGTTCATTAAGACTGTTAAATGACTCCTTTATAGTGTGCTTCATCTGCAGGACTCATGCTACATGAAAAGAATTAGCGCACAGATCTCTAATAGACACGGTGTGAAGTGCTGGAGAGCCGGCGTTTAAATTAGGCTACAGTTTTATGATCTAATCGCGTTCGGGCCTTTCACCGGCTCACGGAGGGAAGAGGCGCCTCGCGTTCTCTCAATACATCTCAATATGCTAAAAGCAGATGGGCACAGAGATATCGGCCGCTCAGAACCGCTGGGGCCTGACACATCTCTCTGAGAGGATGAGGACTGACTGGGAGAAGTGTTTCTAAAGACACTGTTCAAACAAAAGATGAGGGGAAGATGTCCTGAAAAACATCACCCACAGCTTTAAATGTCATTAAATGACTTTAGAAACACACACAAAATGATGGTACACTGTAAAAATGATAAAGTACTTGGGATGGATGATATGTCCAAAAATATTATCACGATGACATTACTGTCAACATCAGTCAATATCGATAATCATCATGATAAAGTTCTAATCTTTCCTTCTTTCAAGTTTATGCACATCAAGACTGCATTTAACTGATCAAATTACAGTGAAAGCAGAATATTATCATTTTGGAGCATTATATTTGTTTTATATTTTAAAATATTATAAAATGTAATGTATTCCTGTAATGCTGAATTAGCAGCAGTCATCACTTATCTGTCTTCAGTGTCACGTGATCCTTCAGAAATCATTTCTAATATGCTGATTTGCTACTCAAGAAACATTTATTGAAAAAATTGAATAGAAATCTTTCATACTATACAAGTCTATACTGTCACTTTTGATCCTGCATGGCTAAACAATTTTTTTCTATCTTACTGACCCCAAAGTTTTTAACAGTAGTCTACTATTATGTATAGGATTGTGCTGTTTAACGGTCATAAAAAGTACAGTGGTGAGACAAATTTGCTGAAGTATAATCAATATTTAGAAAATTTCTATCCCTGACCCAGATGACAATGTGCTGCTTTTCAAGACAGTTCACAGAAACTTGTCATTATAACTGTTATTAATCAAATTCAGATGGAATATTGATAAATTGATTGATAGTGGCGTGATAGTAAAGTCATTAGCACTCCTCATATCGGGCAGTTTATTTCCCATCAAAGCTCAGCAAATATGAAATCGTCTATTTCAAAGCAGCTCCCCATATATTTTGCTACATTTGTAATTCAAACGAAATGTCAGACCCACACTTTATGTTTCCTTAGTGGATTCATGAGAAAAAAATTATGACTCATCACTAATGAGTGACATTAAATACTAAGATATCAATTCAGTATTAATGCATGGGTACAAGAGACTGGAATTGTATCAAACCCAAAATGTTGGTATCAATCCAAACCTTAGAGGTAATATCTAAATGTCCTGGTTTCATCACACAAATAAAAAAAATGTGATTATGTCTGAATCAACCTGATTACATTCGGTTACATCAAAATCATGTTAAAGGGCCCGATCAGTGAGAAATAGCTCCTTTTTTAGTTAAATCAGAAAGATAATACCATGGTATTGAATGATTACCATACCAGAAACACATTTAACAGATTCATGAGATGAAATGCATCACAACAATCTGAACGTTCACTTCAAATCCAGTGGATCCTTGCATCGGAGTCATGTTTTTTAAAGGCTTCTTCACCGACCTGCTCCGATTACCAAAGTTCAAGCCCTTTGCACATGTTTGGCTTATTATACTGCATTCATTGCATGAAGAGACCTGAAATAATTTCAGAGACAGCAAATGATAAGAATAATGACTTTCTAAACGACTAGGCCCACACTTCTAGCTCATTTTCTGATAGTGCTGTAGCCCGCTATATTTAGTTGTGTACTGTTTAAAAGTCTGTCACAATCAATCTCCTGCCGGCTGCGGTTTGCAGATGCTGGCAGAGGCCAAATGTGCCGGACGCCACCCTCTGACACCATCACACAATCGCCTGAACCCGAGAGAGAAAATCAATGAGACGAGATGTATTTTACCAGATAGAGAGACTCTCGTTAGATGAAGAATCGGAGAAAATGAAAGTCATGTGAAAACCGCATGCGTTGTGATCCATTTGACACAAAACGCTTTTTGATGGTCTATTGACGAACTGCAGCTATTCAGCTAGAAGTGTAAAATTGATCTTTGTTGTTAAGCTAACAGAAATTTGCCACAGTTATTAGTTGAAAGAAAAGTCGGATAGATGCATAACGTCACAAATACTACAAGTGAAATCAATTGACTGCAGACTGTTGATGATAGCCATTGACTTCCATTAGAGGAAAAAAATAATATGGAAGTCAATGGCTGCCATCAACTGTTACCAGCATTCTTTAAAATATCTTTTGTGTTCAACAGAAGAAAGAACCTCATACAGGTTTGGATCAATATGAGGGTGAGTAAATGGACACAATTTACATTTTTGGTTGAACTATCCCTTTAACGGTCATCAGAAAACCACGAGCATGCGAATGTGTTGTTAAATTATTGAAATATGAAATTTTAAGGGGGAATTCAAGTTAATATTTTAGGTCAAAGGTGTTTGGCTAACAAAAAGTTTGGGAATCATTGTCGTAATAAAACTCCTCAACTCAGTCGCAGCAGTGTGCACTAATATAGCGCAGGGCAACGACGCATTCACACAATCCGCTGTTCACCTAGCGTCCCATGCGAGATTCGGATCAGCCCAGAGATGTGAACATACATCCACTTGCTCTAAATAAGACACATGCTGGAAAAGTGGCCAAGGAAAGGACAGAATCAAAACGTCTTTGCCCAATTGATCATTCATAACGTGTCGCCGCACTTCAAATCTAAACTCTGGCTAACCCAGACGAACCTTAAAGTAAGAGGAGAAAAATGTAATTATTTTGAAATTGATTTCTAAACTTCAAAACAAACGGGGTCGGTGTTGGGGACTGGCCGTCGGTGTAGCCGCATGCGCGCGTTTGGAGGCGGGCTAGGGCTCGTCTGGGGCCTCTGATGGTGATAGCACACTTTATCAGCGGGAGCCACAGTGTGGAGTCCCATCACAGTCTGGGACTTCTCTATGGCTCCTAATTAGGCTAGAGGTAATTGAATCGCATAGAACAAAGCAGCAGATCTCTACAAGCGTGGAAATCATTCTGCTCGCACCTACAGCAGCCGTTTTTTCATCTGGCTGTGCCATTGAAAACGGGACCGAGCTTGGCCCGAGGATAAAACACACAGCGAGCACCTGAGACCCAACACGAATACATAATGCTGCGTAAAGGCCTATAGGGACGTCCAGACCGGCCCAAACCCAGCCAGACTTGGACGCAAACCTGCCTTTTGTGGGCCAAAGACAGATTCTGTTATAGTGTTGGGACATTCTGGTTTGAAAGTAGACACACACACACACACACACAGGTGCAGAACAGCGCAACTCTTCTAGAGCTGCTAAATCGTCCGGTTAACCTCCATTAGATTCACACATGCATTCAGGGATTGCGTCATATTTTGGTCAAACTACTGCGAATCAACTGGTAAAATATCTTTACCAAAATAGAGTGATCTAATAAAAACTAAAATTATGAATAAAGCCCCCCAATAATTTTTTTTAATTTGTCAAAATGACTTTATCCTAGACAGCAATGAAACTAAAGGAGAAAAATAAGATACACCAAATGGAGGCTTTTGCTGATGTTCCTGAGAGAGTGATCTGGCATGCGTTAATGTCTCAAATGTATCTGTTCTCAGATTAATCAAGATAGCACAGTCAGATATCTCAAAAAAAAAAAAAAAAAAAAAAAAAAAAAAATCCCATCAAATTCTTCCAAGACCAAATTAGGTGTATTGTGATATCCACCTTAATTGTATAGCTTTTTGCCACTTTTTCGTCTTTCACCTAAAAAATGTAGGGAGAAACATCCGAGACAACGTTGATACTGGAATAAAACGTCATTAAAGAGCAACCTCTGAACAGTACAAATCATCTAAGTGTGTTTATATTACAAAATAAATTACAGAATCAGGATTCACAAAACTTATAAGTAGAGCCACTGTTGTGACATGGAATATTTAAACATTTTCTTTAATGACTTTCTGGGCCGTCCGGTGTCATTCCCTTAGGGAGCCTATGGAGGAGTGATCAACCTCTCAGATTTAATCATAAATATCTTCATTTGTGTTCCGAAGACGAACGAAGGCCTTACGGGGTTGGTACAGCATGGGGGTGAGTAATTAAGTACTTAATTTTCATTTTTGGGTGAACTAACCCTTTAAGTATAAAATAGTTTTGAACATAAATTAATTTTATAGTGTTTTTCAAACATAAACATCTGAATCTATTGATCGTTAATGAGGGCAAAACATCTGGTTATATCTTAATTAGGTCATGCTTTCTGGGTTGCATGTTTAATGTGTTTAAAACCCATAGATCCATGATTAAAAGATTCAATTACCATAGCAGCTGAAGTCCATAAAGATCAGATCGGAACAGAGCGTTTCATAATCACTGTGAAAAATCACACATGTACATGCTAACAAACAGCAAAGCAGCTCTGAGCTGTTGAGTTTGCAGTTACTAGATTTTGTGCGTATGAAAGTGAGACACCCTGTGTTCAGCATCTAGTAGACTGGAATTGGAGTGGCATAAAAACAGGACTGGCATTTGACAAGGCCATTAAAATGCTGGAGGCATTTCTGAGCAAGCTGATGGGCTTCAACAGATGCCAAAATCTCAGAGCCTCTACTTTTCTCTCCCTCTCTTTGCACCCAACTGGCAGTGCCACACGCCTATTAAAGGCTGTGGGTCATCCTCCAAATGTTCAACACCAATCACAGAGACCCTGCTCTCTGAAGCTCAGGTGTGCGTTCTCATTAGCTCCTGTGCTCTGTCCCAATTTGGACTGGGCCGTCTTTCAGAAACACTCCCTCCGATTGCTCCACATCAACTCCACTGAGCTCCAGGGAGAGACATTTGCAAGTGAACTGCCCTCCGGACTGGATTTCTGAGCCTGAGGTGAGCTCGCACTACACTTTAAGCATGCAAAATCATTCCGGCCCCTGCAACCAATATGGGCGAACAGGATGTCACACTTTTGGGCTTCTGTTTTTAGGGAAAAAATGAACAAATAATAGCATATTTAAAAATGAAAATTGACTCTTTTTATTTGATGAACATTCCTGGTATTACTGCAAACTATTTTTCGGTGCACATCATTCTTAGTCTAACAAATGTTTGTCTCCATATTCTTAAGGCGAAATGTAATAACATGCTTCACATTTAAAAACAAATTTTCATATGAATCCCTCCTACTTTTCAACCCCTCCCCTCCAACCAACTGGCTCCACTGATATGTAACGCTCATTTTTCACAATCCAATCAATTTCCAATGTATAAAGTCCTGTCCCACATTTGTTTTTAGAATATCTTAAAAATACAACAGATGATGAAAAATATTGTTATAGACCAATTTATGAATAAAATACACAAGAAAAATGGGATGTAATTGGCATTAAATGTTGACTTTCAATCCTGTATCGTATACTAAATAATTCAAACATCTATTCACTATATGAATCTGAAAACAGATTGTACAAATATTTCGGTCCAAAATCCTGCTCCATGTAACTGGAAATTAAACATCACAAGTGTTCTGATTGGCCGTCATGTACAGCATTTTCTTTTTCATTGTGGAAAGAGAAATGACTTCACATCTGGTTAGGATATACTTTTTGTCAGGGATAATGTTTAGGATATACTTTTTGCCATCCAGAAGTCAAGCCAAGTCAAGTCACATTTATTTATATAGCTCTTTATACAAAACAGATTGTTTTAAAGCAGCTTTACAGTGATAACAGGAAAATGATGCATTTTGGCTGTTATTCAGCTGAAGTCAGTTCAGTGTTGATTCAGTTCCGTTGTTAAGAACATCAATTATTAATTTAGTTCATTTTATCTATAAATATTCAACACTATTATTGATCTGAATATACTAAGGTAATTGAGAATGAGCACTATAGAGCTCTCAGTGCTTTAGTTTTAAATCAAGACCATTTTATATCAAGGAAATAAACGAGGAGCTTTCAGAGGAAAGTGATTGGAGTCTTAAATACTTGCAGATAAAACAATGTTTCTCCATCAAGGAACAATTTCTGAAACGGATATACCCGCGATCCCAATTTCACTCCAGCAAGAAAGAGGGGACCGTTTTTTAAAGCAATAAATTCCTCATTAATTCAATTCTAATTTGCCTCTGGTTCCTATTTCTATTATTGATAGTTCCACTTCTTAATACCCCAGATAAAAATAATCATAAAAAAATAACAAAACGCTGCTCTAACTCTAAGGAGACAGAACCCACGATAAGATCTAAATATTACTCATGCCAAAGAGAAGTGTGAAGTCTGATGAACATTTCAAAAGAACAATTATTTATGGATCAGCTAAATCTTTTCCACTTTTTAATTAAAAGTAAAGAAAATAGAAGCTAATTATCCTGTAAAGATTAGCTGGTGGGCATCTTTCTGTAAATTAGTTCTAATTAAAAGGAAATTGTCAAATGACATTCAAAGTGCTGTCCTTTAAAACAGACAGAGGGCGGGGTTTTTTTCTTGCCGGCTCTTAAGTCTTGATGTGGCCGTGTGAAGCTTAAGGAGAGAGATTAAAATTCCTTCAGAAGCCGATACGAAGGGCCCGTTTTCCCCCCTGAAGTTGCTGGGGAACGTGGCCTCTATTGGGCGACTATATCTGTGGAGTCCTCCTGGATCATTATTTGATGGTCTAACTGTTTAACGCGTGGGTCAAGTGTGAAATACATGTTCCATTTCTATGATAACACACAGGAGGAACCTCGCAGTGAATTCATCTGGGCTGCTCTGTTTCTAACCCAGAGAGAAATGATATTGCTCAGAGGTTGCACTTTCATTACAAGGAGTGTATCCATTTTTCAATATTAACTGTATGACTTGAGGGATAGTTCACCCAAATATAAAGAAATCTGACATCGTCTATTCATTGTTTGGACCCTAACGTTCTTTAAAATATCTTCTTTTGTGTTCCACAGAAGAAAGAAAGTCATACATACAGTACAATAGATTAAGACATACATTTTTATTTTTGAGAGATCTATCCCTTTAACTCTAAGTCAAAACATCACTCTGCTTGTATGAGCGTCCCAAACAGCCCAAATCGCATGGTTTTGGGGTGGGACAATCTTTTTTTCCAACCAGTGAAAGCTTTACCTGGAATTACACACATTTCAGCTTTTTAAATCCCTGAGGAAAAAGTAGACATAAATGTTGACATAAAGAAAGCATATGAGGTATAAAATGATCGCAGATGATATCGCACCAATAATCTGAGAATTTGAGGAGAAATGTTTGAGTTCATTTAGAGAGCCCAGTTTGAGACAATGTTGAGGTCAATCCTCAAACTCTAAAGAAGGTTTTTAAGATTACTGGGGTTATTTTCGCTCAGGAGAAAAACCTGGGATGCAGGAGAGGTCTCCATTTAATCTCATTGCTGTATAGGAGACAAAAAATTATGATATTAAAGACATTTCCTCTGTGATGTTTCTTTCCTATGGGTAGAAACGTATGTGGACTGTTCGCCAAAGATGAAGTCTCAGGTTTCGTGTTGATTTCATCATGTATCAGAGAACTTGGAGGCGCCCCTGCAGTGTCACAGCATAATGTTTCTCAAACAGCGGAGCCAGGGGCCCTTGGAGGCCTCACCTACTGTCTCCACGGTGTCTCCAGAGGGTATTTACACTCTGCTTTTATAGAGCAGCACCAGTGTCACTTCTAATGATCCTGACGGTGAGACTCGCTGGGAGTTGAGTCTTCCTGCATTACACTGTTATTCATTTAATGTCGTCAGAGAGTTAAAAGCACATGTCTTGATTTCAAAACCTAGTTCTAGTTCTAGAGCTTCCTGGCTGTCTACTGCCTTACATAGGGTGCTGGCTTCTAAGGCAGCATTCTGACTGCATGGAACCTCATAAGTGACTGATTTAAAATACTCTAAATGGTAGCAACCCAGCTATAAAGATAGAACTCTTGATTTTTAGCTTGTTGTTAAAACAACAACGCAATTCTCTAAGTTCACAGCTACAAATATACACAAATATTGTTCAGCACTGAATGAAATATATATGAGTACGTTTTTTTTTCTGACTCCATTAGCAGATTGTTTTTCTTGTTTTAAGCTTGAACTACATTTTTCAGAAAACAAGAAATAGGCAAGACAAACCCTCTTTTGGCGTTAAAAAAATTGGAAAAATCAGAATTTACTAAAGACACAGTGAAAAATTAGCGCTGCATTTGTACGAGTTTCCCTTTCAGACGCAAAATTTACGGTAGGAGAGTATTTAAATGAATCTTGCAAGGTGATTTACTAAGGTTTGCGCTAGTCAATTTACTGGTATTTGCGTCATTATTTAAAGCCCCCAAAAAGCTTGTCTTAAATCAGACGCTAATTTGCGCTGCTCTTGGTAGATTGCGTTGTTCATTATGGAAATGATCGGTTTCTTTAATTTGCACGCTTTCCACTCTTTCCACTCCCTTCGGCGCTTTTTTGGAGTTGCGTCCTTGCGCTAATTTGCCCTGTTTAGTAAATCTGGCCCTTAAAATCTTAAGGCACTTTGCTTCTCAAGTAAATTTGGATTTAACAATGTTGAGATATTTGTACTGGAAAACGAGACAAAAATACCTTTTTGCAGTGTATGATGCCTTAAAATGCAGTCTATGTAGGTAGCACAATTAGAACAGCTTCATAATAGCTCAATAAAAAGGCCATGAAATACTGGCTACCCAACAAATGTGTGATGTCTAATAACCACAGACGATGGAGTCATTGTTTAACTATGAGTAATTAGATCACTATTCTAAATGACTCAGCAGAAATCTATAACTGATTATCTGTAGAAATATAACTGTAATATAATACAAAAAAAATAAATCTGGGCTTCATGTCACACTATTATTGTCACGCAATATTTTCAAGAATCTTCAGTGAGCAATAATATAGGGCAAGACTTGAATTTAGCAATAAAGATTGGATTGAATTGTAATGGCCAGGCTATAGCATTATTGGCTAATAATATTTGGGGGAAATTAATAGACTGTCAGATGAAACTGATCATTATGACTCCCAACACTCCCAATATCCAGAATCCTACTAAGTAAAACCACAAACCCATGTGGAACACAATGCAGTCTCTGTATTATTCATTTTCGTACAGCTGGCAGCAGCAGCAAATGTTTCATATGTGTGTGGAGAGGGACGTCACCTCCAGAGGGAGAAAGAGACACTCCCACAGTAACACACAGAAGACAGCACATTGACCTTTAGCTAAAACTGGGGGGAGAGAGACCTCATGTCAAAAGACTTCATGAGAGACACCCCTCCTGACAGGACACACACACACACACACTAACAGAGGGTCTGTACTGCAGCCGACTCATATGACAGCATAGGATGTGTCTGATGTGCTTTAGGGCTGCGCAATATTGGAAATAACTGACATTGCAATATATATTGTGATTCGGACACATTTTTCACCAGATGACTTCAATAGAACAATGTGGAAAGAATGAATCATTCTAGAATATTTGGGGTAATTTTGTAGGTGAGTAAATCTCAATAGAAAATAATAAACAAATTACAAGCATACATACCGTAAATACAATAGAACAAAGATCCAAATGAAATAAACAATGCTTTATGTAAGGGCTGGGTATCGATTCAGATGTTCAAATTCGATTCGATTTCGATTCGCAAGCTCTCAATTCGATTCGATTTCGATTCCTGATTTGATTTTCGATTCGACTATAATGAATATAGATGTAATACAAATCCTATATTTATAAAAAAGAACAGTGGGCATAAGTTTACAAGTGGTTAATTAATACAAAGAAATTAAGAGCCACAAACCTGTATATTAAACTCTTTTTATTTTAGGTACACAATACACTAAATGCATACAATGAATAGACAGGATTTTGATGCAAGATGCAAAATTGATGCTGAAAATTGGACAAGTCAGAACAGTCGCACGCCTTGATCAAACAGGATCAGGTTATTTTATGTTTAAGAGATATAGATAAATAAATATCAGTTATAATTTTTTTAACAATTTTTTATTACATTGATCTCACCTAAATATTTGTTTTTACAATGGGGTAATTTTTTGTTAAGAGTTTAAGCAACACATGGAAGCTTGATTTCAATCTTTGAATTAAATTGAAAAAAGTAGCACGAATAAATACAATAGAATAAAGACACAAATAAAGAGACATAAAAATAAAAGTTTTTGGGTAGGTGAGAAATACAGAAACTGAATAAAGTAATCCAATGTAAAATAACACTGGATAGTCTTTTAGTCCAGGCTGAATTAAATACATAGGCTATTAATTCTGATTCCTTACAATTAATTTAATGCTATATTATGTTGTTTTGACAACAAAATTAATGACAGACACATATGGCTGCGTTCACTTTAAGAACTAGTGCACGGATCCATTACTGTTTCATTATAGGCCTACCGTCTCTCACACGCGTTTTATGCTTATTTAAGACATAACCGACTGTCTTTACGGGGTTACTCACCAATACCAGAGTTTTGACATAATTTTGCATGTTTTTAACTGTTAAAGCGATATAATCCACGAAAAAGAACTTTTGTTACTGGCGAGCTGTTTGTGAGGCGGATTTAGGCTTTACTGTATGTGCACGCAGTGAAAAACATCTCTGAGAGTGCGCGAGCACGGGATAGTTTAATTGCTTGAATGTTTAAACTGGTAAAACTTAAAAAGACGTTAAAATGATAAACGTTAGTTACGATGCAATGCTGGCCCGATTGTGCAAGTGAATATTCCATCATGTCCCGACTCCTAAACACGAGTGTATCGACGCCTGCAGCGCTTGACGCTTGCCTTGTGCAGAGAGAGAAGACGCAGCACCGCGAGCCCTGAATGTGGAAAAAATCGATTCGTGGCCGTTGAGAATCGATTTTGAATCGACCACATTTTAAAAAACGATTTATCGAAAAATCTATTTTTTTGCCCAGCCCTACTTTATGTTTAAGTATTCAGGTACAGAAATTGAAAAATCTGATGTAAAATACTGTATAGTGTTCACTTAAAACATTTAACATTTAAAACAATGAATCATTGTACCGCTGCAATAGTGATTTATTAAGTATTTTGTTTGATGACACAGACAGTAGCAGGAATATTAGGCTGCTGTCACTTTAAGGCCGAATGCACGGATTCAATATAATGAATGATACACATCCGTTTTACTTTCTCAAATGTTTACGTTCAAGTAAGCCATAGCGGGCATTTTTGAGTTCTCAAATTGAGCTCTCTTTCGTGTATTTTTGCACTCAAATGGTTTAAAATCACTTGAATGTTTAAACTGACAGGTGCAAACATGTGCAAATGTTAAACTTTCACTTTATGATGGTTAAACAGATGGTCGAACTGTGGTGCCTGATCTGTACAGATCAACTACGATCCCTATACTTGACATCACACATCCTCCGATGTGACTATCGTGGATGCATACATCGCAATATCGATGCTAAAACGATATATAGTGCAGCACTAGCATGTTTGCATTTAAAGTATTATCATAACTATATAGCACTGTACACTATGGGCCCTATTTTTTTTTCTTTTTTTTTTTTTTTTTTTTTCTATGGGCCCTATTTTAACGATCTAAGCGCATGGTCTAAAGCGCATGGTACAAGTGAGTTAGGGCGTGTCCGAATCCACTTTTGCTAGTTTAACTAGTAGCAGACCATCTATGGGACAAGCCGGATTCCACCATATCTTTATGTACACAATAATAATCTTATACAATGTAATCCTTTTATTTTTAATATATGGCATATGTGTGTGCTGCTGTGCGTCCCTGTGTGTTAAATAAGCAGAGAGTATACGTGCATTGTGGACTCGCCTATAGGCGCACATACTAACGCGCTCTCTAAATAACTAAAAAAATATTGACTTTAGACCAGGTTTCAGTTGGTCAATGGTGCAGTCTATTTCAGTTGCCTCAAAATAGCAGCGCGCCATCAATGCGCCTTAACACACCTCGTTTTCAGACCAGCGCGCCCATGGGCGCACAGATGGACGCAAATGCATTTGCTATTTAAACAACGTGGCGCAGGACGAGAAAATGATAACTGCGTCAGGCTGAAACTAGCAAAAAACACTTGCGTTGTGCCTGGCACTGCCAGGTGTATGATAGGGCCCTATGATCCATGTTTGCATTTAAATATAATTGCAACACATTAGAAACAGTCTCACATTTCACTTGACTGTACTAAATTCTATGCTATTCTATTCTATTTATAATCTTTAATGGCCATTTTAATAATTATTATTATTATTATTTCATTATTATTGAGAAATTTTTGTATTAATATTATATGCTTTATAATTCATTTCTTCATATAATAGAAAGAAAAAAGTATATTATACCATTAAATCATATATATAAATACACACACACATACATACACATATGAAATAAAAAATAATATTACTAAAAATATTATTACATACAATTATTATTATAAATATAATGATAATAATGAGGTAATTAAATAACTAAAAACATCTTTATTGTTTAAAATGATTATTGCTGTAACAATGACAGAATGTACATTTGCATGTAACTGTATTCTTATATAACAGCTTGGAGCTCACAGACCCATTCCATTATAATGCCGTCAATCTCCGGTATGCTGAGAATGCTCCAACCTAAATATCACAGCCTCCTTTTTTACTAAATGCTTCCATATTACAAGCAAATTACTAGTGCAGTGCGAAGACGCCAGCGAGGAACAAAGATGGGCAGCCATAATTATATCGCTGCGTGTGCCGCATGTCAATGGCCCGTCTTCCTTCCGGAGGGCGATCCCCTGGGCCCCCGGGCATCAAAATGATGGCCAAATTATTTTGTGCTCCGTTGCATCGTGGCACAATTATCATATTTACTGCGGCCGCATTATGACAACAATGCTGTTTACACCTGTCTCCAGGAGAAAGGCAAGGTTTGCACTCTCTAATTTAGCAAATGTACAGTATGCATATGAGCTCGCTGGCAGAGAGTGAAATTAGGTCAGGACTGGAATACATCAATAGCAACCCATATGTGCAACATCTCCCCCTCGTCTCTCTCTCTCTCTCTCTCTCTGTGTTCTCGTCTTTGCTCAGAAGCCCGCTGATGTGGCAGCCTGACGACTGCAGAAGTGTGATATGTGCAAATCACATTTGCAGATGAGCTTGAAACTCTTTTAAATATTCAGATATCAGACATCCAAAGCAGCAAGCCGCTACTTAAGACTCCATCCCGGCAAGAGACCGGATCCCCTGCTCATTAACGGAACGCTCGCTTGGTTTACACTTGAAATATTTCACACGGAAATGTACAGCTGAGGAAAAACATCAGCCTTATCGCCGATAACAATGCAAATTGTCAAAAGCCTTCGGAAGATTTCAGCCCTGAAAATCCAAAGTCGTTTTTTTTTTTTTGGTAACAGCTCTTTCTTGTTATTCTGTCTCTTTTTCATCTTGCATTTCTGCTACTTATTGGAGCATTGGATTTCTTTTTCTTCAGGCTTCCGAAAGATGTCACATGGTGAAAGGTACGGCTGCCACGAGACACAGGGAACACGCGTGTCAGTTTCCTGCCAATCGAGCATCAAATGTAGCACAGCAGGGGTCTCAGATACATCCAAACAGGGCCACACGCGTCAACCGCCCAAGACTTTTAGCTAGACTCCCAGTTAGGCATAATCAAAAGTCTCTGACCTTATTTAATCGGTACTAAACTATTTAAACTTAGTGCTAAAGGACCGATCACATGTTGACATCGTAAAGAGCCAACAAGCCTGTCGGCTCCATGGTTCAACTGAACCCGCTCTTTTAAACCTGCTCTTTTTCCTAATTGGCTAACAGCATTTCTAAAAGCTTCCTCCTTCCTTCCGCCCTCCTCTTCGTCCCCCCACGCTTCAGATTCGTCTCCCGCTTGTTAGCCCCTACGTCAAATTTGTCTCCGTGCCATTTTAATTACAGCCCCAGCAATCTCTCCTGTGGCATTCTGGGAGAACACTGATCTGCAAAAAAGGTGATAAGTGAAGACGACACCCGGCTTTGGTATCAGCCATAAACAGACACTTAATTGAATCATTTGACCTGAGAGGCTGATCGGCCGCAATAGCATGTAGCAAAAAGGAAAAAACAGTTTTTGGATTTCAAAACAGTCGCGTTTTGTGCACACAGTGCCAGCTTTGGCCGCCTGCCCGCTATGGGATTGAAAAGTGCTCCGTGCAACATGTCCGCAGACCCTCGTTTTCCTCAAAGAGACGCCGGCACGCGGCTTTATTTGATTGCACGCGCACGCTCGCGGTTCAGAGCCGACCTGACTGCTCGTGCTCGGCGGAAAAGACTATTTGCAGACGTAGGAGTTATCAATCCGAGCAGACGCGCGATCCAGGTCCGGTGTCACTTCCCCTCATTATGTTAATGGTTAATGCATGCAAATGAAAACATTCCGGCAATTTGATTTCTTTGAAGATAGTTTGCATATTGTCTTAGCCGTAATGACGGCACACTTTCCATCCGGCTTCGATTTATGCGAGGCTAGTTCATTTTTTTATCAGCACCGAGTTCATTTCTAGGGCTACTGGAATGTGTTTTCCACTCACTATTTAACTAATTAGGATTCAGGTAACATAAGCAGATTTTTCACGCTATTGGTGTTTTTCTTAATTAAGAAACAAATGAATTCTCCCCAGCAAAAGAGATGGAACACTGGGATACAGTGCCAGAGGCCAGATGCTGCTGCTCTTAATTAGAAGTCACTCTATTGTCTGAGCTTTTTTAATGAAGCTCCAATCTAAATGGATATCAAAAAAGACCGCTGGAGCAAAGGAGAGGAAAAAATCCGGCCATTTTAAATAATAAGAAAATAAAGATAATGGAAGACAAAAGATATGTCCTGGCAGCAGTCTTCCAGAGACAGTTGAGCAGAGACAGTTGAGCAGAGAGAGCGCGCCCCTCACCTCCGCCCGGAGGTTCTTTTAAATCGAACGCGGGGCCGCGCTTTCACCCACCCACCGCCTGACGCTTTCATCGCCTCGCTCTCCATCCAGGTTTTTGTGTGGTAAAAAAAAAACTCAGTTGGCTTCTCAGCAAAGGTTATGTATTTTCATTTAAAGTTAACATTCACGGTCGCTTCGAAGTGAATCCAATGCGAGGAAAGCGCATAGCTAGCGTGACACATGACACGCTTAGTTTTGCATCTAAAGGCCGTTTGGACTGTTTTGCATTTCGTGTTTATTCATGCACCAAAAGGAAAAGTGTACTAAAGTAAATGCATGCGAAAGCAAAGCTTGTTAGAGAAGTTCTGAGGAAGGCGTTTTGTGTGAGCCGCAGTCAGGGAGGTCAGCTGGGCTGGGCTCAGAGAGGTGGGCAGCGCGTTCGGTGGCTCAAGGCGATAACATCGGGTGCCCACGCAGGCAGGCGCCGCATGCCCACATGTGCTGCCAAGCCCATCGGTTCTCCTTCAGACAGCATGGCTTAGGAGCTCCCAGCGGATGGGCCAGTGCCCATTGATACGTGCCCAGGACCGTCGCGTTTGGGCCAAGCATCCTCGCGCCCAGGGGCTGCGCCATCGATGCCCGCTGCGTTTGCCAGGCTGGATGCCACCCAGCAACACATTTCAAAAGGGCTTTTTTGGTGGATCAGGTATGCGGTGTGATTTCCTTTTCCCTTTGTAATGGACCCGGTTAAAGGCGAGCCAGCCTGACTTTTAAGTCGAACGGTGCCTTGCCTTTCATTTTTTGCAGCGACTCGTAATTGATTTCCGACTTTCCAAATTTTGAATGTGTTTCTCTTTCCTTCGACTGGCCAACTGGCGTCACGGAGGCCAAAGGATATTGAAAAGCATTTGACAATCTGCAAAAAGAGAATGATAAACATTTAGGTTTTAAAAATACCCCAATTCTCACCTACTAAAAGCAACTTCTCTATTAGAACAGCTATGTTTCAAATACTTCTACTTATCCCTTAAAAATTACCATAATCCTCCTGCGGTTCACCCATGCACGGTTCCTCATTCATAGACCTTGTGCTTGTTTATTTCTATCTGCCGGGGAGATTAGAGCAGCAGATTAGCTAGTGCCGAAACACGAGTCGCCATCAAAGACGACGAGGATAATGTCACTCTTTCACTCCATTCTATCCCCCTCTTCTGACGCTGTCGGAAGAGTATTAGAACAATGGGAATGCGAACGCTCTGTAGAGCATGACAACAATAGCAGCCGATCCTGAGGGACCCGGCGCATGTAGAAAAAACTCTGAACGCGAAGCATATTAAGCCTGTACAGATCACATGTTAACAGTTAGATGTCTTTTGATCAAAATGATCTGATAAAACAATCTCAATTATCCTTTATTGTGTATTTGTGAACACTGTTCAAGTGGTTGCAAGGCAGGACTGCATTGAAATACCTTATTCTTTTTCTTTTCCACAATTTCTTCCAATTAATTCAGCTTGAACTGCTTCATGTACAGACTCCAAACATGGTTTTGCAGGTCATTTCTTTCTGAGGTATTATAAGGTATTCTTTTAAGATATTTAAGACAAATTTTTCAGAATTATAAACACTTACCAAAAATAATGACGTCACTGTAATATTTACATGCTGAATTGTGATTGGTCTTTTCTTTCTAAATAAAATAAAACATGAAACGCACCTTAAACTTTGCTGTAATCTTATCATTAGTGATCGACCAACCTTTTTTTTTTAATTGCACGTCTTACATATTCACTAATAGAGGCCTGGTTTTTAAAAAGTCCATGAAACAGTGAACTCAAAACAAGGCATCAGGATTTGTCATTATTTGAAGACTTTCTGGAATGAAAAAAAAAAAAAACATTCCGAAAGCATGTCTTTGTTTTTCTTCAGATTACCTTAACTATATAAATACTAACTGTGCATCGCCATTTTCTTCTGTTTTAAAAAGTAGTTATTTTAAAAATCATGTTTCAAAAAATGTGTCTACAAAAATCTGATGAATCGAACAGCAAGGTACCACTCAAACTCTATCACAAAAAAACACTTTTTGAAACTTTGATTATAGTAATTAGTGAATTTTGAATCAGTAAAATTCAGTAAAAACTTGCATAATTGCTTTGATGATTGATCAATCATTCCTGACATTCCTGTCACTTAATCCCTATTAATGACAAGCAATACAATTAATAAAATAACAGCATTAAACAAATGCATAAAAGCACAATATTAAAAAATTTACATCTTTTTTTTAAATACAAAAATGTGTATCATTTACAATGCTTGTGATATATTTTAGAACTTACATTATTACATTACATAATCACCAATATCAGTATATTACCACAGTTATCGGCCGATGCAAACAATCTCCTATAATGGCCAAATATCTGCTAATTAATCTGCCTGCTTGATATGTATATCATAAGTTGTCATGACACTCAAAATAGCATGAAAAATCTGGCACACATGGCATTCTTGTGCCGTTGTCATGATGAAGTGGAACCAACTCTAAACTAAAGCTTAAGAAACCTAAACTTACCTAAAACTTTAACATTATTCATTTACAGCCTCATTGCAAGCGCAGATATTTCCTTCAGGACATGCAAATATACAGTAGCTTGAGAAATAAAGATATAATATTTATCATCTGAACAAAAACAATTGTAACAGAATATACAGACATGTTCCAAACATTTTAATCTAATGTTTAATAACCATCTTTCTGAAGGATTAGCTCATAAGTGGCCTGTCAAAGGCAAACATTTCCCTGCGTGATTATTCAGGGTTGTAGATATTCGGATTAAATGTGCTTTTGTTAGTGATACACATTCAATGCAGTCAACCTTCACAGTCTTCAGACAAAAATACATAGAAGAAAATCCTCTACAGTAGCAATGAAAGAAGAAAAACACCTCAGAAATCACTGACACTGTTGACTTCAGTTTCCCCCTTTAAGGCAGGATTTTTGTGAAGCAGCCTAATTATTTATCCAGTAGGTGCTTTATGGCTCTCATTAGTTTTTCACTCTCTTTCTACCGAACATTAAAAGGCTGAAGACAACGCTCATCTGGTGCCGATAACACGCCGGGTCTACAAGCCTCAGTCGTCTGAGGGTATAGAGAACGGCAGCGCTTCCAAACACAGGATAGCGGCATTAGAAGAAGCTCTCGGTGCCCAAAATCTGCAAGGATGCACTGCATAGAAGCCAATATTGGGAATGTCAGGTTCCAACGCCTTAATGCCAGACAGGTCTCACGGATCAAATGGTGGCATAAAAGAGGAAAACACAGCAGGAGGGAAACAGTAAGAGGATATGAGCAGGTATAAGCAGGGTTATGCTATAACTACAGAGGGTTTGGTGAACAGATTTTGATGTAAATTGGAGGAAAACACACATTCTGACCTCCTCCTGGGTGAAGTTTTGGGGTGAGATGTCACCTCAGTGTGGGCTCTCACAGGGACATCTGCCACGACGAATTTCACCAATCTGGATCAATCTCAAGCCAACCACAAGATCTGATCAACACAGTCAAACTCTGACATACATACCCCATTTGCTCTCCATTTCATCTCATTAATGTGCAGGAGAAACAATTGAGATAAGGTTTTTTTTTTCTTTTTTTTCTATGAGTCAACAAAAACAAAAGCACTGGACAATAAAATGAGCTCCTGTCCTGTGGTCACATTCAACAAGACCATGCTCAACTTCATGCAGTCACATTAACAGCAACAATTCAGACGTGTTCCCATCCCTCAGGGAAACAAACCTGATGATTTTCACACAAACAGCAGTCGATCAAGCTTTCTGTCCTCCCTGTCAACCCTAGCACTTTGATAAAGAGAGCCCAGCCCTGCTCTTCTACATCTCTTACTCACTGCACTGAAAATAAAGGTTTAAAAACTAGGCAAAAAACTAGACTAAACTTGAGTGCTGATGACAATGAGAAAATAGCCTGATATTTTTTTCAAAATTAAGGTAACTCAAAAAGCCAAGCAACCATATTTTTACCAATCATACTTTTTCTACCATTTTTATTTTGTATTAATTGTTACAAAAATATTATTTATTTTGCATAATATAAATATTTTCTATAAATAAATTAGCAATTAATATGGTAAAATGAACCAGATAAATAAATAGACAGACCAGATGATAGATAGAAGATAGATAGATATTTCTGTAATTTCTACAGTTATTTACATGAAATCACCCAGTATTATACTGCTATTTCGCTTTACAATAAATAACTGTGATTCCCATTGCATCATGGGAATTTTCTGTGATGTAAAACAGCACATACAGAGACTTGCTATATTTTAAAAAAAAATTAAAACCACTCATGTGGTAAAAAGCCAGTATAATGTAAAGTTAGCAGGTCATTATCGTAAAATAAACCCCTTCACGGTAATACAAGACCCTCCTTACCAGATCATGTGGGTTTATTGCAATAGATCAGAAGTCAAGAGTATGAAATGACACAAGTACACACCGATACAAACTCACACTCCACTTTAAAGGTCTCTAGCCTTGTACACTATTATTGATAAAAAAAGCTGGTCAATATACATCATCTGGCTGAAAGGATTATATTCTTATCTAAAATGATATTCAATAAAGTATGGCCACAGAAACATGACTGGAGTGCCTCCTGGTCTGGGAAAAAGGAAACGTTTTATTGGAATTAAGATCAGTGTCGAGATTAAGAGGAGAAACAGCAGTATGATTCCTGTTGAAGCCGATATTGCACTTTGTGTTATTATTTTTTTCTCGTTTCTAACACGCGGAGCAACAGATTCACGGCTGCAGCTCAGATACAGCACCTGCAAAGAACCTGCAAAGGCCTTTAGTAACAGACCCGAGATGAGCAGATCAGCGGCCTCAAAAAAGTATTTGGACACTTAAGCCACACTTTCAAATTTGTTAATGTCACTGGATTAGATAAAAAAAAACATCAAACCAAGTGGCCTAAAACAAACTCTGAACTAACTTCACTTTACTGAGCCATTTTTGCAATGACTTTTAACCAACTGGTGTCAAGTCCTCTGAATATGTGTACCTGCAACAAAGTATGCAAAACGCAATATGTCAAATGTCTAAGGATACTTAGTATTCATGATATACTAGGTGAACACTATCTGGATGATCTACAACATCTGCTGGGATTCTGAATTGTGCTGCCACACTTTAAAATCCCACAATGATAACCCAACATCCCGACGACCCACGATCCCAACAAAAAGTGTTCTGTCTGACAATCCACCAAAAGGAAGGTCAAAAAAACAAAAAGAAGTCTAAAAACAGTCTTCACTTTGAATATTAGTTGAATCGCCTAATTGGGGACCGCCACCTGGCCGTCGCCGGGCGCACTTTTTTTCCACGACAAGCTCCTGTTTGGCTAGGAAAGGTCAGGTCGGGGCTCAGGCCACCAGTACACCTTCTTCTACACCACCTATGTGTTCCGTTTTCGCCCAGTACATACCTGAGAATAACCTCCAGAGGGCAGACAGATCTGACTTTGACCAGGAATGACCCACACTCCCTGGGCTGGAGGGGGAGGTCAGACATCGTGGATGTTAGGCCAAGTTTGTCCATTTGGATTTAGGTATAGGAGGATATTCCTCCAGGGGCGTCTGAGCTCGATTCGTGCCCGGGGACGGTGCATCTTGCCTGGGATGCAGTGTCACCATTTTTGGGGGGTTATCTTCACAACTGCTGAGTTAAGTTTCACTGACAGTAGAAATTATGGTTTTCCAACACAGAACCTGATTTTACCAAGTGCAACATGTTCAACATTCAACATTCAACCAATCAGATTTGAGGGACAAGTTTACAGTTTATGTCAAGTTTAGGTTTACAACCGGGGTTAGGTGTCACAACATCGGCCGCAATGAATTTCGATACAACCAGGGTTAAAATCAGCTGTCACTGCAGTACTTACATTGTGAAAATCTTTTTAGAGTGTGGTCTTTCCACGAAGTTCCACTTTGTTTGATAGTTCGTTATCTAATGCAATGAAATTTACATTATATGACATTAATTTTGCTTCTATGTTAAATTTTTGTTATATGCAATGAAAAAGAAAATATCACATTGACCTCTGTTTTAGGTTCTCAGAGCAATTTCAAAAGGTGATAATTCACTGCTGTTGTAGCATTCCTCATCTGTGAATGGCTTAGAAGAATCTGAATAAATGAAAATATGAATATTAAAGCAAATTAATAAATCCAAATATAAATACACAGATTTAGAGTGCTTTTTGCAGTGATATTATACGTGTGAACTAGAAAAAATCCTGCTTAAGTATGTGACCTGTATCTTATGTGATGGGTTCTTCGCACGAGCGAGGCGTGACATGCTGTCTGTCTCCAGTAATTTTATTAAAGCAGGCTGGATAACACACACTCATTTGTGCTGCCTAATTAAGAGACTCTCCTCCCCTTTGTTACGCCCACCAATTACAAAGAGCTCATTTGCATACCTGGGGGACATTAGTAGGAGGAAACTCAAATTAAGCTCTCGAACTCATTCAAAGCTCAATGTCCCGTTGGTCAATGCTTAAAATAAAACAGATGTTTGTTGTTAAGCCCTGTGGTATTAACCTAATTCTGCTCCTCTCCTAATTGAACTCTCTTAAAAATACCATCCGAATCGGACATGACACATGCTCTCAGCAGTAAGTGACAAACTTTGGCTTGTTCGGAATGAAAAAACTAGTCTACTACCCGCTAAAAAAGCAAGAACAACAGTTTGCTTCAAAAAGTAGTATGCTACATTGTTTGTCAAATGAACTCATTGCATTGCATGCTTAATTCAGAGAGTAAAAAATGGTTCTTGTGTTAAATACTTCTGGGGGTTTTTTACACTGGAAATGAAAGGTCAAGTTAAGACTAATATCTCATAAAGTGCTCTGGTTGAGTAGATCTTTCACATATTCCATGTACACAAGTAATCTGTATACAGTGCACAATATGCTTACTATTTAGTATTTCACTATTTTTTTATTATTTTTGCGTTTCTTTAAATTGGTCTAAAGCTATCATGTCAGTATTAACCCATTAAACTATAAATGTATCAATGCAAATAATCATATTTGCCTATCAAACATTCCTTTTGACTTGAAATGTGTAAATGAAATGTAATAAAATACTATTTTTATAAATAAAACCATTTGAAATGTGATGTCAGCCTAATAAAGCGCCAAAAAGTCAACACTTTCAGTGAAAGAGCGCTAAGCATCGCATAACTGGTTTCATATGCGATTTAAAAATGCTTTTCATAAACAGCTCTACGTTCCACTAAATTAAAAACAGATATTTTTTCTCAGATATCTGACAGATGATCAGATGACTGCTTCCACTTATAAGAAGGACAAATGTGGCATTCAAATTTCTTGCAATTTTCTGAAAATCATAAACGAACACGACAATATCAACTTCACAGCCTAAAACACACACTCACATTGTCAGAGCACTTGGAATCAAAGTCTTTAAGGAGAAAAGGGGCAAAGTAACACACACACACACACACACACCAAACTTTGGGTGTGTTCAATTTGGATGATGTATGCAAGACCGAGTCCATGCTGGAGGGGTGTCAAAAAGCAATCAACGTTCCATCTCTGATGAGTCCGGCGACGGCGTGATTCACATCGAGGACGGAAAGCTGATGTGCTGGCCGAGACGAAGGCCAATGTTCCCCCTCGACCACCCCCCCTCCCCCTCCAAAATGCCACACAATCACCAGAGATTAGACATGCATCTCAACTCCAAAGCCACAGAAGGAGAAAAAAACAGAGGACATAATTTGTGTCCTGATTATGATAGACTCTTTTATTCCACTTCTCGACACAGCTGTGGAGAGAGCTGACGTTGAGGAGTGTTACCATTGACTTACAAATGTCAAAATATGGAAAAAATGCACCCAGCTTAACCACAGAAGAAGTCTGACTGCCAAAGTGCCTTGAAATGGATGCGAGAGTCTGAAAAGACGGCACACTCGTTTTAGCTACTCGTTTCAAAGCACAGATCTAGACTTTGAGGCGATCATGAAATATAACACCATTACGACCAGCATTATAAACAAATCAGCATGTGCATAAGGAGAAATAAAATCTGTCATTCTCTAAACTGTACGACTACACAGAAAACACAATAAACCATTACTTTCTGATTTTATATAACAAGCATTCTTAAATACATTTCGTAACTACACAAAAATGACAAACACCACAACATTTTTTTTTTTTTTAAATCACAAAATATAATGGGGGTCACATAGACTTTAAGGTGAAAAGTCCAGCAAATTCAAATAGCGAAAAGATATTTGACCAATAGATTGATGTTTTGGCCAACACACACACACACACACACACAATGTATGGTTTGTACTGTTGCTGTAAATTGGGGGTAGCTTATATATTTTATTTGTTATTTATTATTACATTTATTTTTAAAATACAATTATTTATTCAAAAGAAGTCCTAGAGACATCATATCATGTTACCCATATTCTGAACTCATTTTGCATGCTTCAAGTAGTCTCTCTGTAATCAACAATGTCCCCACAAAGTAAATTTGACAATTCTGTATTTCCATATTTATGCTCCATGGCTCTGTTTGGAATAGCATACTACATATATTTTTGCAGTATGCATTACTGTATTTTTTCTGTATGAAATATTATATAAAAATTATATTACAGTACTAATTTCTGTATCTAACAAAGTGTGAAGCTCAACAGAGAACAAATATTGAAACACTATTTCCCATAATGCAATGCATTCCAGTTGACCATATTCAGTGACAAACGTACTAGAAGTTATATAAACTGTTATAGCTACGTCAAATTTTTTCAGATTTCTAAAAGTTAAGCCATTTCAACACAAAACTTGATTACAAGCACAACATTTAAATTCAATGAATGATTAATTAAATTAAGTGATGAATTAAATCACTGCATAAAAATGAAACATACTGCTGCCACATGATAAAAATGAAACATACTACTAGTTTTAATACTGCATACTGTTTCACACAATATTTTTTACAATTTCATGTCAACAGGGCTGACATGAAATTTCTATAAGTTATAGAACACTCATTAACAAAGTTAAAAAATTTAAATGTTTATGTAAATTAATACATACATATTCATGTTTATGTATATTAATTTAAATAGAAGTTAAACATAAATATATAAATATTAATAAATTAAATTAGCACATAGTCATATAGCCTTTAAGTAATTCTCAATTAAGTAAACAGAGATAAAGTCCGCAATTTACTTTCTGATACCGTAGAAACAGTGGTATCGTCACACTTGGTTGTAAATTACAGGTACTTCTGATATTCAAACTAGGTTGTTTACAGTATATACTGTGTGTAGTAAGTGCTAAATGTCATTCCAAACATAACCTCGACAACCACTCTTTCTTTTTCCTTTCTACCCTCTGTCACTATCTTTCTCTCTCTCTCTCTCTCTGGCTTTGGCAGTGGAGATTGGACTCTGAACTCAACTTAGACACAGAGTTGGAGGATTTTACAGATGGTCGGGAAGAGGCTTTAGCATTTGAGGAGAGCCCGATTTCACACCGGTGTGTGTGTGTGTGTGTGCGTGTGTGAAAGCAGGCCACCTCTAATCCACTGACTGCAGAGAAGGCCTGCAGCTATCCTGCTGCCCAGCACTGCCCACAATCCTGGCTGCTTCTACAAAGCCATACATGGTGCATTAGAGGCCCGGGCTGAAGGACTCTCTGCTGATATGCCGATAGGTGCTGAACAAAGAGTCCACAGGGAACCGCATGGACCCACACACGCCTGAACACCAGAGACACACGCAATCACACGCCGCGGCCTATTCACTGGGACCACACGGCCGCTGACCCGTTCACACCTCAGATCCGGATCATGCTAAAGGCCTGGTCGGATAATGGTCGGTCCAAACGGATAATCGCTTGCACCTTCGAACCTATTTCAGGGAGTGCGTTCTCGAGACTCCAGGCAATGTTTTGTGTGGAGCGCGTTAAGAGTTTTTCTGTTAGAACGGTGTCGTGTTAGCAGCCCCTAAGATAATAACTAATAATCTTCGCAGCGGAAGTGAATCCATGAAAACCAACTTTAGCTGGACAATAACTTTATCCTAATGCTGTTGTAAAGCCTAAACAATCTGTTACGGTATTTTCTATTATAACTGTAAAGCTGCTTTGAAACAATCCATACTGTTAAAAGCGCTTTATAAATGAAGGTGACTTGACTTGACCTGATAACACTACACTAACATTCAAATGCAAAAGCATATGGACTGGTTTTGTCAGTCTGTTGCTTTTGACGTCACAGATCGGGATAGTGCTAGTGAAAGGCTTGAGGTGTGTCGTTCCCATATAGTCTGTCATGACCTCAACTACAGTAGGATGTCTATAAACCATGGTGAAAGCTATCTGTCAACATTCCCATTCATGACAGTCACTTGGTGATTCCAGATTATTATATAATATTTTTAGGGAGGCATGAGATATCAGCGGTCATATCGGGCAATACAAGTGATATATTTAAGCCAATAAAGTAGCCAAATGCCCACAATATTTCTAGTTGGTCTACATATTGAAAACACAAATCAATCTCAGAGCCTATAAAACATTATTTGTTATATTTGTGAAAATTATTATTTTTTTTAACATTCATGAAAGAACGCTTCTTATTTTTTCTTTCTTAAAAATATTTGTAAAATTTTTTTTAGATTTATGGAATATTCAGAGAGCCAATGTCAGCCCCAATGTGAATTTGGGTGCATCACTAAATAAATATTATATAATAAATAATATCTTGAGTTGAGTGGCTAACAATCATAATATCCAGCCAAACCTTGACCACGTGGATTAGCTTAAAACAGCTAATAATGCTGGCGTTTGACTTTATAAAAAAAAACAGCCAGGTCATTTTATTACTGAAATATTCATTATCTGAAATATGAAAGGGTCTTTGAACCTCTGAAAAAATTGCCTGAAATACAAAACTATGTTTATATCTTTCTATATCTTTTAAACTGCCATAAAGAAAAAAGTCAGAGAGAGAGGAAGAAACAAAGAGAGGTAAAGGATTAAAAAAAAACTTTTAAAACTCAGATAAACGTGTGCAATCTTCTCAGTGGAGCTGCTATCTAATTGGAGATAATGTGATGAAAGTCATTTTACTACATTCATTAAAGTCCTTTCAAATGTACATTTCTGACCACCACAAGGAGCTAATCTTCAGGAAAGCTTGAGAAATGAATGGACATGGGAGATCATTATGATTAAAGCGTCTATGAGCCAGGCAGCACATGTCCTTGATTTCGGGTCTTTCAAACAATCCATCATGCATTACATTCACACATTACTGCCCTTACAACCCCTCCAGTATCAACACACTATGTTTCAATCGTTAAATTTGATGCTCAATGGATGTCGGTTATGATGCATTATAAATTCAGCTTGAGTTTCTCTTCATTGACACGTGATATTTTTCCCTTTTACTAAAGATTTCTGAGGAAAGAAACTTATGCAAGTTTCCTGTAATGATTTTGGTTCAGATTCCCCAATTACGGTTCTGTTGCATTCTCAATTAGAATAATAATCTATTGTTCAATCAATGTGTTTGTTACATTAAGATAGAATGAACGTCTGTTACTTTAAGGGTTTTGAACGGGGAGTGACATTGACGCTAGAATGTTTTTACACAGTCCAGTGATGTGAAAGAGGTCAAGTAGGTTGACAAGAAGAATAAAAAGGAAAAGTAATCTCAAGGATGAGTCATCTTGCAGACATAACAGGTTCCTTTTATTTTTATGTCTGTGCTTAAACCATAAAGATGTTAAATCAAATCAGACATGAGACAAGTTGCCATTGAACTGCTTTTTCTTTCTATGCTACACGTACATGTAGTTTTACATCACACCTGATACACAACATTAGTCCTTTAGTATGAAAATCACAGACAAGAGATCCTCTACAATTGCAAGAGTTTTTTCAAAAATCTGAATAAAAAAGACAAACATTTTTACGTTTAAAGTTATCAACTTTAAGGATTAAAAGATTGCAGAGCCTCAAAGCCAAAGACAAAACTCATTGTAAAAAAATATATAATAATAATGTATGTTGAATGTAAATCCCCTCACAGCAGAAGCTGCCCCACTTGACCACTGTGCTATAACTAGTTTCACGAGACCAGTGGAAGATGAGAGAGAAGGAGACGAATATCTGCGACCTTTTTGTCCTTCACATTTGCCGAGCTTCAATCTGAAAGAGGGAATCAAACACACTGATCCGAAACTCGCTGTCAAACGCAGAGCCAGACATCAATCAATCAGCACTTTCATTTTTTTTTTTTTTTTTTGCCTCTCTTATCATTTGACCCATGTGTTATCCTGTTTCAGTGGCTTATGAAAGTTGATGATGGTCAAATGTGTGCCTCTGCAAATCCCAAACACACACCAAATCACATACCAGAAAGAAATTCATACATGTTTGGAGTGTAAGTAAACAGAACAGATTTTTAACTTTTGCATGAACCATACCATTAAAGCCTAATCCTGGTTCATGTTTTCTGTGTATACTGTATCATGTGAACGCAGAAGGCCAGATATGCCTGAATCAGAGGATAAAACAGGGTTTTACAGAAAGTCCATATCATGACAAACCTCAGACATGCGGTCCTGTCAAATCAATGCACAGCTTTGCCCTTAAAGCCTTAACATGTTCTGGAGGTTTACTTCTCATTTCTTACATATCTGACGTAAATTGTTGATCTGTTTATTTCCCGGAGCTTTGTCTCCAGTGATTTTCCAGCCAGTCTGAAACATGATGTCCGCTTTATATTACAGGCTCGAGGAAATACTGATGTACAAATTGAAGTGAAAGGCCTGATGTTTAATCCTCCCCAGCACCTTTCCCTTAATGATGTTTCCCAAGAAATGCCAGAGAAATGCCCAAACCCCCCATCAGATACAAACCAGCTCCACTAATTCCTGCCAGAAACTCACACTTCAATATTCCTGTCACCAGCTTAAGGTCAGTGTGTATGAGAAATATTCCGTGTTAATCTTAATATGAGTGAAAAATAAGTAACATCATCATCATCATCATCATCATCATCATAAGCTCAAGAAGTGAATTTGTGTCCAATCAACATCTCCATTGCAAAGATAAACAAAACAAAATCACAAAAATGAGATCTCTTTAATATATCGAAAGACAATGAGAATGACTGAATGAAAATCAAAGACATTTCTACTGAGAATCACATGTCTCTTCTACAGTTCAGATGAGATTTTCCAATCAAGGCAGAACTGGAAGATTGTAAAATGAAGAACAAAAGATCTAAACAAATGTCTCAAACTATGCTCAGATTTCCTCAATATGAATGCAAACATTTCTCATAAAAATCCCCCCTAAAATGTTAGGACCGGTGAAACGTCTGACACAAGGTTGGAACTTCAATTAAAAAGTGCATTAAGGAATTCATATTTAAATAAAACATAACTGTGAACTCTATGTCTCAGAAAGAAACACTCTTCCTCTTCCTCCGATCCTGAATCTATGTCTAAAACTGATACTAGCTAAAGTCTCATTCATTCTGAGAAGCACTGGAGTGTATGTTTGTGTTCAACTCCATGCCTCCCACACACATAAACAAGCTTAACACAAGTCAATATCCATATTCATTACATGCTAAGATTTCCGCTGATAAAATTTCGGCGGGCAGATTGGCGGTCTAACCCGTGAAACGCACTTAATTGAGCCGTATCCACACCGGTGATGTTCGGAGCCAAGGTGACGGGGACGTGTGAGTGAAATGAGTGAATTCATGATGTTGTCCCTTCACTCTCTTTCTGGCTGTTTCCCCTTTTGGCATGGGCCAAATAGAGAATCCCCAAGGCAGGAGAGAGGGGGGGATACGAGCGCCTGTGTGTTGGGATCCCTGGGGGCTATTCTGAGCCTGATGAGGTATATAACCAAGCTGGAACCAAATCGCAAACTGGGCCATAACTGGGACCTCTGGGAGAACAAGTGGGAAAGACAAAGAGGGAAGTTGTCGTACATCGCAGACGGCTGCACTAATGTTGGGGAGTAACTAACTTACAGTAGCTTCCCTACTAACCTACATCTTTTATTAGCATAAAAATATCTCAATCTTCATCCTTCATTATTATGCTTTCAATAAGTAATTAGTTTTATTTTCAGTAAATTCAATTATTATGCCATATATATATATATATATATAGTTACACCCTATAGCTTTCCCAACACTGGTCTATACACAGGTATGGTGTAGAGTGCCATGTTGAGAAAAAAAAGGGAATATCTTCAAATATTTTGTTCTGATCTATATATTTGATGAGAGTCATTCATTTGTGTGAGAGTGTGTATGGTTGCGTGCATGCGTGTTAGTCCTCGTCTGATGCCTAATCAATCAGATGGGCACTTCCATAAAAATAAATAAAATAACATAAAATGACATCAAGCTCACCTCTTACATGTCCGTGAGAGCCCTAGAACTACCTCTGATTAATATAAAACAGTTTTTAATAGAGCCTTCGTGAAAACCTTTAATGATAATACACAGACACAACAAATATGAATGAACTGCTGAAGGAAAGCAAACAACTTGAATATTATTTATGTGTATATGTGTATAATGTAATATTTTATGATGAGAGAAAAGTTTCTAATAAGGGTTTGGGTTTTATAATGTTTCTCAAATTACACCATTGATTTCTCCTTATTCATATTTGATTATTAACAGGGTTTTTCCTGCATAGACAATTATGAGGCGGCCGCCTCCGTCAAATTTCGGGCCGCCTCCGCCTCTCGACAAAACTCAAGTCAGGGAATCACATGATTAGATACCTCTTTTCCACCGACACGGTTCCGCTGCGGGTTCACGGCCTGTGTCCATTCTCAAACCGTTCTGCGCATTTCGACGGCATCAGAAAAAGCATTTAAACTGGCTGGTCTCGAACGGAGCTTTCGAGACCAGCGAAATTTCTGTAAATTTCTGTGAAACCGCACAAGCCGCTGCGCCTCCCCCTCCCCCTTTTCAACATCTCCTGTCAGTCATCACAACCACCACAGACGCACGCAAGTCAAGAAGCACCTTCCTTCCGCAGCATCGAAGTGCCTTCACTTTTCACAGCCAGGTATCGATAGTGTTTTTCTTAAGCTTTGGCTTTGTTGTGAAATTAAAACACTTAGTTACTAAAAATATATTTATAGAGCCAGCCTGACTTGGGCAATAGTCCAACATTTTTCTGGCGTTTTTATAAAATAAGCTATCACAAGTAACTTAGCAGGCACGTAATTTACTACTGTTTTGTAATTTCATGGCTTACTAGTTTACGTTGCATAGTAGTTTTTTTTGCGCTTTATTTACATTCAAGTATACAGGGCTTGAAAAAATAAAAATTTTCATAACAATAAACAATTCTGTAACTTTTCAGTTCACTTTTCAAACTGTTTTCACTTGAGCAATAATCTGCCAAGTGTCGTCGTTGAAAAGAGACACATTTTTCTATAAAATGAAAAATCGGAGGCTGAAATGTTCTGCTTCTGGTTGTACACTGTGTAGTTGATAATGCAATGTTTGAAAAATCTGAAATAGAGCCACATTTTTCTGGTTGTGTAAATGAAAGCAAATGCTTGTTGCTATTCAACTACACTGTTGTTAATATGGCCCCTATGAACTGTAAAAAAAATCAAATTATCTGATTATTAAAATACCTAAAAAAAAAAACATGCTTGTAAAAAGTGTTTTTTTTTTCAGCCAGTTGAAGGCGCGGTACACTTTCATGTGTACACATGATCTGGATTTTTTTTTACCACCTAATTTTGAGCCAGAAAACGTTCCATAATGACGTGCGGAGTGCACCAGATTAATGCATTTATCTTTAAAATGTGCAAAATTTTTCTCCCGGGGGGGCATGCCTCCGGACCACCCTAGTGTTACGAATTTACCACCTCTGCCTCAGTTTGAGCCAGGAAAAACACTGATTAATATACATGAATTTTGACTGACAGACCCCTGCACAAAACATCAACTAAATCCACACTCGATCTGACAATCGCAGCTTAATTTTATTTATAAAAGCCCCCGCTTCAGAGTAAACCGGTTCTAAAACCCGTCCACCTAAAAGGACAATTGTATTGATCAGAGGTTAGAAAAATTCCTAATAAACTACTTAAAGTGCCCCTATCGTGCTATTTTAAAGGTTCCTAATTCTGCTTTGTAAGTCTTCTACAACAGGTTTACATACATCAAAGATAAAAAACTAATATTGCTGCATCACCTTATTTCTCAAAGAGCCTGAAAATGGTTCATTCAAAAATTCGATCTCTTTAAACACCGCCTTTCTGAGAGTATTCTATGCTCTGATTGGTCAGATGGCCCAGTCTATTGTGATTGGTCTCCTCTGCTTTGTTTGGTCAGATGGCCCAGTCTATTGCGATTGGTCTCCTCTGCTCTGATTGGTCACGAATAACGATTGATATATGATACGAACAGTAACGGTGGCATAGTTTTGTTTCTGTATAAATTCCAGCGAATCCTCATCCTTTTGAAGTGAATGCGAAGTGGATTCGCAGCGCTGAAAACAGCATCTTCTCAACATGTCGACAGCACAAACCAAACTCTTCCAGGCCTCAGCTACAAGTAGTGTATGAGGGCGAAAAAAAATAAACATCGTTCGCCGGGCAGCCAATGAAAAGATTAGGCTGGCTTTATGCAAATTTGTTACATCGTTACGTTGCTAAAAGGAAGTGACTCTGAAATCACTGATGACTCGCTTTATTCAGTTCAGAATACATTCTAGGACAATTTTAAGACAATTCTTAAGGAGACAACTTTATTAAACCTTTGCAGACCTTTTACATTTACAAACAGCTATATTACAGTGCATGAAAGGTACAATAAAAAAAACGCATAATGGGGCACTTTAAATAAAAAAATTAAATATAGACACAAATTGAGACAAGGGTTGAAATACAGGAAGAGGATCGAGCTAACATTGATAGCATATCTCAGATAATTTGGTGTCAATTTGAGCCTTTAATCACAAAACTTGGTATCTTGATTAATCTGAAAACAGTTTGAGATCTCTTCTGAAACTCAGGAAGACAAAAGTTAGATTCCTGGGGTCCTTTTCTCAGGAGAAGAAAAAACTCTGTTATTTAATCTCATTGGTGCCTTGAAGAAACAATTGAGATGTAAAAGAGATCTCATTTGTGATTTTTCCTTCCTGAGGGCATGCACTATCAGACTTTAAATACTGATGTTCCAACCTTCCATTTCTGTTTTGATCAAAATGAGGCCAGAGAGAGATAGATAGAGAGAGAGAGAAACAGAAAGGGCCCAATCGATGATCTGAGAGTCTAAACTAGATTTCTAAGCAGTTTGCCACTCTCAGCAGCAAGATAAGATAAACTTTCTTTGACCTGAGCGATGAAGTTGCCATGGCGATCAGGGAGTACACTTTCCCTATTGATATTACGCTGATGTAACAACAAATAGAACCAGATCGCATGGCCGATAGCGCTGATTAATTAATACGAATATCGATCTGTACAAGCAAGACACAAGGCTATTAACTCTGAGGCTGAAAGTCAATTGTTACCTGGAGCTCAATAGACTGATCACTGATATCACAGCTAAATAAACTAAACAACAGACGACACAGATTAGTCAAGTACGATTTCTGCGATTTGATCTTGTTGGGTCCTTCAAGACAGAGTGAAAGGAAAAAGTTGACTTAAAGGGACAGTGCAGCCAAAAATCATTTACAGAAAAGGAGAAACCAACCAATAAATGCCATTGAAGTAGTTGAAATAGCTCAAACGAGTACACTCTAAAAACTAATTCAGTGGCTTAGTAAATATCACAGTAATAATTAACTTTATTAACTTAATAAAATCCCTAAATATCATTTACTTGATGGTTTTGAGTTGAACATACCAAAATAATTGACTAAAAATCCAACAGTTAATGCTGTGTAAAATGTACTGTTGTATTTAAAAAAAAATTTCACTAAAAGCATTTAGTATTTGACTAACCAATTATTTATTTAAAATACACTTAATATATTTGTGAAATTTCAATAAAAAATATTTGAGAATGGAGAATTAAACTGATCTGTTTCAAGAACCACAAATATGACTTAATTCAATATTATTAATGTACTGTATTTAACACACTCTTAAGAAATTGAGTAAGATTACTCAGTTAAAACAATGCACCCCTCCCCCACCCTCTGACGTGATGACGACTCAGCGGTTAAGTGAGCGCGGGCTGTTTGAACTCTTCGGTCTCCAGAACAGTTCTCTCTTATCAGCATCGCAGAATTGGTGCATTTCCTCTGTGAAATTCAGGTGTGTGTATGTTTCATTTTATCTATAAAATCATTACTGTGCTTTAAATCATTTTATTTAATGCAAAAACAATATAGAGGCGCAATGTGACACCTAAACTAGTGTTGCGCCAGTCTTTTCGCGTGATTGAAACGCCTTGCATAAAACACACAACTTTATTCATAAAGATAATGAATATAATTCATTTGAATGATAAAATGTCCTCAGAACTGTCCAATGTTTGTTTATTGGTAGATTATAGAGTCAGTCGCGTCGCAGCATCTTTCAGTTATGAGTGAAACGCAGGACGGCGGTCTAAAGTTAGAAGTTCACCCGAGTCCATCTCCGGCACGAGAACCAGTGGTGATACGTGGAAATGGGATAACAGACCGGTTGATTACACTTGAATGTTTAAATGTTTAATTTTTACTTCTAAAATGTTTTACTTCACGAGTTTAAATGTAGGCAATATTGTATACATGAAGTTAAAACAGTATAAAAGTATGCTGTATTGCTGTACTCATTGACAATAAAGTCCAATGTCATGTATACCGGAGGTTGTATGGAACATTTTACAAAGGTTTAGAGGAAATAGAAAAGTTTATATTACTTATAAATATTGTTTTTTAAATGTTTTCTATAAATCATAGAAAGTTCAAAAGAACAGCATTTATTTGAAATAGAAATGAAATGCATCCTTGTTGATTAAAAGTCCAAATTTCTTTAAAAAATATATTTAACCCAAACTTTTGAACATAGCGTGAATAAAATATTAATTTGCATAATATATTTAAATAATTTGTATACTTTTTTAGGTTTTGATTTGAAGTCAAAATCTTCATTTTTGGGTGAACTATCCCTTTCATCAAGTTCATCAATTGTGAGGAAAAATACTGCATGATTACCAACTAACAGGTTTCTGAGAATTAATGATTCGGGATTAAAACTAATGTGAGTCTGAAGTGACAATCGTAAATTAATGATTTGCTCTCTTAAAGGTCCCCTGACATGAAATTTTCACTTTCACAAACAGAGCGTTCAAATCAGAGGCTATAATCAGGCTAGGAAAAATGCCTTTTATTTCTAAATTATGACTATTTTTTATCTAAAAAAACATACTAACATTATAAGGGCAACCCAGGAAACATTATAAAATAATAAAATAACCCCATGTCAGGGGACCTTTAAGATGAAGATATTGTTTAAAGCGTTTTTCTGTACAAATATCACAGCCGAGGAAGGCAAACTGTCAGCTCTGGAATCATTCGTGAGGAATTCAGGAAAAAGGAAGATAAAGAGGAAACTTTGACAGGAAATGACCTCCACCTTTTGAAACCGCCAACCCTGATGCATCATAGACTGTTTTCCAACACAGTGAGAGAAACAGACAGACAAACTGACAGCGAGAGAGAAAGGGAAAAGGGGACTGTTCAGAGAGTCAAAAAAGACAGCATTCCTCCTCTCTAATGATGGATGTGCAAACTCTTTACACACATCTGTATTTTCCTCCCAGGAAACGCAGATGGTCACTCTACATACACACTTGCTCAATGGAACTCTCACAAATGAAACCAGTGACAATAACAAGACCTGAAGCATATGATGTAAACTTTACATAAACGCAAAGCTGCGAAAAGCTTCGCGATTACATGCATTGTTGCATTTGCAAATTATTCAGGTTGTAATTCATAACGAAACCCATGTTGTGTTGCATTTTACAGCCCGTTTTCTCTTTAAGGTAAACACTTTTTTTTTCTGCGATTGCTCTACGTTCAGATATGCATCAGGTTTTTTTCTGGTAATTTTGTCATTAAAACCACTTCCCTAGTTTTTATTCTTATTCTTATTTTTAATCCATGATTTTTTTTTAATAAACAACAACATAAGCATCCAGTTGAGAACAAGAAAAACGTCAACAAAACAAGACAAAAAATCTAACAAAACAAGGGTATTTCATCCATTCCACATGTACAAAATATCATAGTAGGCCTATATAATAATAAAAAAAGATATTCAAGGGTTTAACCAAAACAAAGCCCACTCTTTTGCTTTACTGTCATTATTTTTAAGTAACATCGTATTTCTATTTTAAATGGCACAGATTTTTAAACTTAACTTGTCCACTTAAAGGGTTAGTTCACCCAAAAATGAAAATTCTGTCATAAATTACTCACCCTCATGTCGTTCTAACCCTGTAAGACATTCGTTTATCTTCGGAAAACAAATGAAGATATTTTTGATTAAATCTGAGAGCTTTCTGTCCCTCCATTGACAGTTACGCAACTACAACTTTGAAGCTAAGCAAAAGTTCATAAAGAGATACAACTAATCCATATGAATTGAGCAGTTTAGTACAAATTTTTTAAAGAGACTCAATCGCTTTATATGATGAACTGATTAAATTTAGGCTATTATTCACATATAAACATTCATCAACTTACGTATCAGTTGAGGTAAACAGAAGCTCAAGCATGTTTGCTTGACATGCAAGAACCAATGAGGATCATTCTCGCGTTACGCAGCATGTTTGAGCTTTCACAAGAACCAATGAGGTTTGTTCTCACGCGTCAAGCAGGTTCGGTTGAGCTTCTGTTAATGTTCGCTGATCAATGTGAATAAAAGACTAAATCTGTTCATCATATACAGCAATCACGTCTCTTCAGAAAGTTTGAAATAAACCACTCAATTCATATTTTTACGATTTTACGATCTCTTTATTAACTTTTTTGAAGCATCAAAGTGGTAGTTGTGTAACTGTCAATGGAAGAACAGAAAGCTCTCAGATTTCTACAAAAAGTTCTTCACTTGTGTTCCGAAGATGAACTAAAGTTTTACGGGTTTGGAATGACATGAAGGTGAGTAATTAATGACAGAATTTTTATTTTTGGGTGAACTAATCCTACTGGGTGAACTAAAGTATTGAGGCAGGAATGCGAGTTTTTTTAACGCAACCACGCGATTTCAATACATCGACCAAGCATTTGTGTAACTGATAAAAGCAGAAGATTGAAAAATATTGTCAGTACATAGGAGCATTTGCTTTCTATAAGTTTGTGGAGACAAATGGCTCCCTCAGCTTAGACAAGGCAAAACAGAGCAAGCTGTCATTGGCAGCCAACAGATGTCGAAAAGGAAAGTTGGCATCCAGCAGCTATTCGTCATGAGACAAATCTATAAGGAAAACAAAAACTGCACACTTTCATCAGTGGAATCTAAAAAAAAAAAAAAAAAAAAAAAAGTCTAAAGTATGAGAGTCATCTCAGAGGAGTTTTATTATTACCACAATGTCATTCTCCTCCAAAACCAATGAATGCTTGAGCTGGTTTGGACAACAGTTCAATAGAACACAACACACACAAACACAGTCTTCACGAGTCAGAATTTCCCTGATGATGAAGCACATCGACCAGACCGCAGACACAAAGATGTAAGCTCCATATACATTCAATAATTTGATAAAACAAAAAAGCATAAAAATAGAACAAAATATACTAAACTGACTGACTGGTAAACCACAGAATTCAAACCACACAGTTTCATCTCCAACATAAACATATCCATGCACACACACACTGACATGTTGGCAGCCAAGTCAGCAAACACTCTCACTGCACCATTATAAGTTGAGTCTGTGATAAAACCCCATCCAGAGATAGACGTGTCACCTGATAGGCCTGACGGAGCTCTCGTATGACATCATCATCCGCTGGGCGGAGCCGAGATGACAATCACACACTCATTATGAAGTCATACTGACAGTCCATTACACACATACATTGACACATAGCAACAACAAACCTCCACCCGAGATCTCTGACTATTATTTTCCAACACAGAAAGCTGGCAAATCCTCCATATACTTCAGTTCGAGCGTAATAATCATTTGGATTGGCACTGGATCACGAATACACTTTTAAAGTACTGTAGCTATTTCAGTCAGACATCTCCTTTGTCAGCTGAAAACTGAGAAACAGTGAGAATTGGTTTGGAAGAGGCTCAAAAAGGTTTAAAGAGCTTTGAAACAGTCCGTTCCTGACCATGTTGTTGAATTGGTTAGAACCTAGTGAACATCCTACTTAGACACAGCATTGTAAGGTATTGCTGCTCATTTGCATAAGGTCAAATCGGCAACAGTTGTTTGAAATTAATGACTTTAGGTTGCTACAAACTGCTGTCACTGTGATCGTCCCTTTGGATCTCTCATTAGGGAAAAGGCAATCCTAGAATGCACTGCGACAAGCTCAGTGAAAAACAATATGTTGATTATTAAATACCAAAAGTGTAATCTAATTAAATATGTACTATATCCATGCTAATGCCAAATTGAGACAAAATGACTTCCATTCAATTAAAAAAAAAATGATTTTTTTTGGGGGGGGGGGGGGGGGGGGGGTTGTTAAATATTGGGGAAAACAAAAAGGCATAATGCTCCTTTTTGTTTAAAGGTGTTAAATAATTATAGGATTTAAATTGATTTAATGGAATAAAGAAACAAAAATAACTAACATTTATTGTATAATATTATGAAGTATTCAATTTGAGCTCTTTGCAAATTAAATTTGGGTTAGGGTATCGTTACCCTAATATTCCTGAAATATTCCTGCTCTGTTAATGTTTCTTGTTGTTATGAATTACATGAAATAAAAATGGTAGCCTTTAATTCAAAACTGCAACAAAATTTTACAAAAAAAGACGAGTATAGTTTGCACCACTGGGTTTTACTTAGTCGTCTAACATGTCTATCAAAAAAGAATTGTCAACACCGTTAAAACTGAAGTGTCACACTGAAATTCATGTTCAGAGTCTGTGAGCAGTAAAGCCTGCCTTCTTTGATTTGATTGGCCAAGTCCATCATCTTAACACTGACAATCGCTGTTAGACCACTGTAGCAAATCAGCCTAAAAATATAAACTTTTAAAACTTTTAGCCACCCTTACAACAAACAGAGCGGTGTGTAATGAAGTGCAGATGAGCAGCATCAACAACATCAAATACTGGCTCTCAAAGTCTATGGTGGTGACAACCGTGACGCTAGCATCGCCAAGGTCATGGGTTCAATTCTCAGGGAATGCATGAACTGATTAAAAGGACACCTTAAATGCAATTCAAGTCGCTTTGGATAAAAGCGTCTGCCAAATGCACAAATGTATTATGATACCTATGTAGGAAGTACACAACAATGCAGCTCACTGGCTTTGGAAACAGAGCTGAAAGAGAAACCGTAGCATCTCGCGAAAGCAAAGTGATGCTGCAGAGAGCGTGAACAGATGGAGAGAGGCTATACCCATCACCCTGCCTGCTCTCCAACCCCACATGTGCAACACGAATGGCTATTTTACAGACAAATTACACCACGGGGCATGCTTTCCATTCCCCAACCTGTGTATCTGCCCTGCCTATTACAGCGCCAACAGGCATTCCTCAACACAGACTGAGACATCACACTCTCCTGCGAAGCTAATCGAGCTCCATCCAAACACATCAGCCATATTTTCATCTCTTCCTGTCATAAATTTTCGCTGGCCCCGGCTCGGCCCCGGTTAACAATCGGGCCAATTTATTGGCATATTGGCATGAGGTGATAAGGGCTAAAAACAACAGCAGCAAGCAGCCGCTCGTGAAGATGAGCCGATAACGCCGATATGAGCTCCCATACAAAACATCTCACCCTCCATCACCTCTCTATCAAACTCTTATTACGATGTGAAGAACTGAAAGAGGAGAGGGCGGGAGGGTCTTCGCTTCGCCGGTGGGGGCGGGGACCAAAACTAACGCAAAATAAATATTGGAATCAGATGTAACGTTTCAGGGCCAAAAAAACAAGGAGGAGAAATACATAATTTATCACAGTATTATCGGGATATCCAGGCAGCCTAATCAAGGAGCGGTGGATGACTATTTTTTGCCTTATCATCCAAAGTGGTGGAAACGGAGAGGGAATTATCAGCCGGCTGCAGATTGCTGGGTTGGAATTTTAATGGTAATAATCGCGGCTCTGATGGTATATCTCCCCGCCTTATCTTTCCCATTATCTGGCCCTATCTCACAGGCATCGGTGCAAATTAATGGTGCTTTTTCAGCACGGCCTTTTTATCATTGCTCAGAGAGCACCCAAGGGGAGAGAATAAGCAAAATATTAAAATACTGCATAAATCACAATTTTAGATAACCGTCCAACGTATGGAGGGGGCGTACGGTGCCAAACAACCTTTTTGTCCTTTAGAATGACTCGGTCTCTCTGTGCACTGGATCTCTCTTCCTCTTCCTGAAGTGCCGGAGAGAGGAACTGTGGGCTTCGCGTGACCTTTCGGAACCAGAGACAATACCCTGATATTATGAATGCTCTAGTAACGGAGCTGTGAGAGCTGTTAGATAACTCAGACCTCAGTTTCCTGGACGTATCAAAAGGGGAAATCGTCGCAGATCGATTTGCAATGCAAACGCCTCGGTCAACAGTTTAATGACTCTAGCTCATTTCTGGTATTCAAAAGCTGTCATGCTTGTCGAATTAGATAACAGAAAGTACCACATCAAACAAAATACGCAAAGATTTCTTTGCACAGACGGAAAGCTTTCAATCGTATTTGTGTTTACTGTACTGTACACTGGTACAGTCAAACAATATTTGCTCTCACACTCTCACTGCAACACGTCTTAATGTTTCAGTGTCTGGATTATTCAAATGAGACATTTTCAAAAAAATATATTTTTTTTAAAGTTACATTTAACTTTAATACTAAAATACATGAGCTCAAAATAGCTCATGCACGCACACACTCAAACAGAAGCATTTTCTTTCATTCACACTCTGCATGATGACACACACACAAATATCGAGCAGCGACAAAAAATTATATGGCTTTCAGAATTGTGCAACTAGTTTATCTTGCTTGTTCTCATCCCCTTGGCTCAATTTAACCTGTTTCTAAAAAAAACATTTCACAACAGAGAAACAAGATCCTTCATCCTTCCTCCCTGCGGTCCACACACACACACACACACACACACACTGCTAAGGGCCCAGACCAGCGATCGCACTTCGACTCTTTCATTCACAGAAGATAAATGCCACAATAGCCAGCTCATTTAATTATTGTATAAAAGACAGAACTGCAATTTTATTGTCTGATCTTTTCACTTCCCGAAGTGCTGAAAATATTCAAGTACCATCATAACAGTGTCCAAAAATAGGCCTGAAAAATGGAAATGCTCAAGCTACTGATGGTGTATATTTTATGAAACACATTATTTATTTAACTCTGTAGAGCTCTGCAGATTATTCTAGGCTGAGATGTGTCATATTCATTAAATATGAAATTTATTTTAGACTACAGAAATACTTTTGGAAGGATGCATTCGAAGAATACAACAACCAGCCTATATTGAGTAAAAATACAATTATTTAATTTGCTTACATTATAGAAAACATATTTCAGTCTGTATGAGGGATTCTGGGGGATATTTATTTCATGATATCGGATTCTAAAAAGACCCTTGAGACCTTTACAAGAAAAGCTGGACATTTTTTTAAACTACAGTGAACTACAGTGAACTCAACTATCAGTATTCATTATGCGTTCGAAGCCACCATAAACTAGGATTGTAAAAATTAAACTTGGAAAAAATCATCACCTGTTATTCGTGCAAAACATCTTCACATGCCCAAAATACAAAAAGACTGAAAGATGAACTGACTCAAAACACTCTTTACACCTTTTTAAAGAATCAGCTGAACATAAAATTACACATAAAAACCAGTGCATGGGATTCTATGAAACTTTCAGCACTAAACAAAAACATGCATTACTATTATAAAATCACAATTGCATTTAAAAACTGTTTTTTTTTATTCTGCCTGAAAGGGTTCTATAAAATTAGAATATGCATTAAGATTAAATAAATGCAAAATGAAAACATATTAAGCAAGTCTTTGAATGTCACTAACTGCATCATTATGAAAAATATCTCCACATGCCTCAACAAATAAAATAAAAACACACTGAAAGATAGACTGACTGTCCACAGACCCTCTCGGCTTTGAAAGAATCATCTTCAAATCTAAAACAACTACTTTAGTCAGTTCCTGTGATTGTCATGTGAAACTTTCAGGATGAAATAAGCACATACTACATCTCAATAAAAATAAAAGAATATTACCGAAGAATGTGCAAAACGGAAGCATAACAAACTTGTCTTAAAAATCTTACATTGATTGTATCACGCGAAAAATAAGTCTCATTAAATACAAAAACACCGAAACAACAAAGATAATTCAAAGAAGGACTAAAAGAAAGACGTGTACCTGCTGCTACTATCAGTTGCGATAATAAACTGATCGATCTCGGTCTCCCTTTCATCCAACTTTACTCCGCCTGGCTTAGAAACAAATAACAGTAATAATCACAAACCGAGTAACTTACGTTTGATTTGCCGGGGGTTGCTCTGCTTTCTGCGGGACATGTTGATCCGGATGATTATTGATTATTAAATATTATTATAGGTTGTTGTTATTAGAGGTTATTATGGATCATCCAAGAACCGAACGGGTCGCAGAAGGAATGAGGATTATTCACAGGCTCTTGCTCTCACACGCGCGTCCCCCTCGCTCAGTGCGTGCGTGTAGACTATATGTGTGTGTGTGCGCGCGGAGCTGCGGTCCGCTCGGACTGACGGCAGAGGGGAAGGCGTTTCGCGCTTTTGTTTGAACATGAAGTTTGATCCACCGCGGGCGCCGTACACACACAATCTCTTACATGTACGGCTGTTAAACTTCACTGTTCATACGGATTGTTGTTCCAAAAAGCACTAAACTGACGCCAAACGTGTTCATTCTATTTGGAATTTTCAAAAAAGTTATTGAAATGGTTTGCTAGATAGAAATCTCGAATAAAAGAAACTTAAGTATTAATTTATTTATTTACCGAGTACAAAGTGTTCCTACTACATGAGCATCAGAAATTACATTGTCGTTGTGACAACCCTAGTGAGGAGTGTCTCGTGCGTTGTTTTTGTTGTTGTTGTTGTTGTTTTATCCAGAAACGTTCGTTAGCCTACCTGTCAATCATCCGTATCCGGGTTTGCTAAAATCGGGTTGGCTGACATTATTTGCAGGGCGGGGTTTTGGAACAGGTGTGGTTGAAGTTAGAACCACACCTAACGTTACCTAAAGAAAAATAGATTATCGCTTAAATCGCTTCTTGCTTTCTAAATTGCACCAAGCATCCGTTGAAAGCACCAGTTTTAGCATTACTTTAAACCAAATTAAGTAGCCTTCTTAAAGTTGCCTAAATACTAATTCATTTAGCCTATATGGGCTCGGCTGACAAAAAAAGGCTGGGAACCCGTTTTACCGAACACGTTCTGTTGGTCGTGTGTTGCGCTTTTGACTGTCTCGTGCTTTTCTGCGCGTTCACGTCGTCCTGACTTGTTATGTCTACCTTCGAAGGTTTTGACACACTTGACAGAATTTGTTTTTCATAAACTTAAAATAAATTTCACTTGAATATTTAACATTAAATAATTGTTTTTTATGAATGTCTTTACAAATGTTTTCTCTCTCTCTCTCTCTCTCTCTCACTAATTGGATGAGTTTGAATGGTTATTGAAGTCAGCATAATAATTTTAGAAAGCATCCCAGGAAAGCATAGCCACTAACTTGAGTCAATGAGATATGAATCTGAGATAATGTCAAGTTACTTGACATTATCTCAGATTCATATGCGTTTCTGTGCATCATGAAATACTCTCTGACCTACACATGCCATCCGTATGAAACTAGTGGGGAATATTCTAAATTAATTTTGATGGCTCATTTTTGTGTTTCAGAGGGATATTTTGTGAATTGATTTAAAATTGTTATTGATTCAATGCAGTTCAGTTTTATTTCTAAATCACAATACAAATCACTCTATAGTATATAAGTTACAGAATGATTGTCTTGTTCAAATAGAGTGTCCAGTGTCCAGAACTAGTTATAGAAATAAAATAAAGCAATACAAAAGATACAAAATACAAAATGTTAAACGGGTCAAATTAATTTCCATGATTTTTCCAGTAGTTTGTGATCACTGATAAGATTTTTTAGTAATCATTTTATAGAAATTGCACTATTTAAAAAAAAAAACTACATACAAATTTCCATGTCTTTTCCAGGTCAAGATATATATATATATATATATATATATATATATATATATATATATATATATATATATATATATATATATATATATATATATATATATATATATATTATATCAATGAGGCCAACCTGAAATTAAAACAAAAGCTAAATGAGAAAAGTGCGTTTTACCTCAATACTGATCTTCAACTAACTCAAGACTCAGTTTACTACTTTCATCATGCATTTGGTAAAAAAAAATACATTCATATATATTCAAAAATCCTGCAATGTCCACGTCACAGAAAATCTCTTTACTCAAATTTAAAGTATCATTTCCTAAACAGTTTCAGGGCCCGGAAATCACCACCTTCAATTAGCCAGTTGAACTGCCAAGTAAGACAAGCAAGTCGCCTGTGAAATTATCTTGTAACCCAATTCCGGGACTTTGGAACGGAGTCTGAAACTACGGCATAATTTCAAGGGGTTAACTAGTCAACAGAGCTGCACCTTGAGGAAACCTTTATCTGCCTCTGTGCAGTTTGCTTCTGCTTTCACCAGCCATTACACTCTGGCAAGAAGTGTGCTCTTCCCAGCATCCTCTGCTCCAGCGCTGGCGGGCCGTGAGCTTGAGCCATGAAGGAGAATAACGTTCGCTATTTAGAGCTGAGTTCTATAGTTCTAGTTCAGGGGCCGTATTCACAAAGCATTTTATTTTACCACTAGGAGTGCTCCTAAATCGCACTAAAAGATTTTAGCTAGAGGTTTTCTCTTAAAAGTTATTCACAACGTCTTTCAGACCTACTCTTAGCAAAGAAAAATGACAACTCCTAAACTAAGAGTGAGTCTTCGTTGCTATGGATGACGTCATTACTCATGCACGAGCTTGACTGAAGTGACCACCTTGATTGGCTGATGATTGTAACGCGGGAATGATTCCAAACACCTCCCCTACGATGATGAGTGACAGGTCTGAGAATGCGTGCGCTACACAAGTAGTGCGAAGGACGGAAGATGATGAATAACTGAATAAATAGCCAAAATGAATAAGAGTAAGGAAAAACAAATAGCCTAGTAGCCTATTGAAACAATTTTGCAATATCTTTGCAACATTATTGAATTAATCTGTCACTATATTCCTCTGCCTACGTTTGCAAAGAGAAGAACATTTTAATTTGATTCACAATGAAACGTTACAATTAGTTTACATGCAGTGAGTAGCCTAGTTTTGGTTGTTGTTGGTGGCGTTATTGCATCCCTAGTTATGCCTACAATGCAAAATTGTTCCCTCGCGATTGGAAGCTTCTGTAGCCGCCGCATACGCATTTCAAAACATCGCAACGTGAAATGCCACAAAAAGCGGTTTGTGAATAGGTCTTAGTGAGTTAAGAGTCCTCTCGACTTCTTTTAAGCTCTCCCAGGCTTAGGTGCTACTTTTAGGGCTAAAATGCTTCGTGAATTAATCTTAGTCAAAAAAATTAGGAGTCCTAAAGTTAGGAATGACACGCCCATTATTTTTAGGAGTTGCTCCTAAATTCGCCAGTTAGGAGCTACTTTTAGCCTTAAAATTCTTTGTGAATACGGCCCCTGATCTAGATGTTAATAAAATTGTGGTGAAAAATCGATATCAAATTTGTATTGTTTCATTATGTGTGATGTTTTAAAGCTCATGTTCATTAGTGTTTTCTACAACTTGATTTCTGCTGTCTGCAAATTAAAAGCAGTCATTTTTGTGACGTATTCAACAACAACAACAACAAGCACATTTAACACAATACAAATTGATCCAAAGTGCTGTACATAGTGCATAGCAGGACTACGCTATAAAAAAATCCAACAAATTACAAGTTTCCAAAAGCTAAAGAATAAAAATGTGTTTTCAGAGTAGATTTAAAAATGTCCAATGAAGGAGCAGAGCAGACCTCACATGATACGGGAGAGCATTCCAAAGCTTGGGCCCAGCCACAGAAAAGGCCCGATCACCCTTAAATGGACAAACATTGCTCTGGTTTGGTATGTCAACTTCCCACTCAACCAATGGTCTGAGTTTGGGGTGAGACTTAACATTCAGCTGAACCAATGGCAGACAATCATTCTTTTTTGCAATTGCATGTGGTGCCATTAGTGACACACTGAGGCTCCTACCAACAGTCACACATGAAATGAAAGGTACACTATGTTACTTTTGGCCCTCTTGCAATTAAAAAAAACCGCTTGCATTTTGGAAGAACATGGTTTTGGTTGTGCTTCAGCTCTGCGTGACTAGTGTCCGGATGAATTTGGTTATCCTAACATTCACAATTAGGCTTAATATAGGCATATGTAACCAGTTTAGATGGAAAGGATCTCAAGCTGACAAGCTGAAGATGTTAATGTATAGCTTTAATATAGACACGCTACTTCCTTTAAAATAAATTCCTGCACAGCGCTACAATAACCATAATGAAATGACCCTTTACAATAGATAATGCTTTGCAATCAACTCTGTTAGAGAGCTACATATGGCAATTAATTTGTTCAATAAAATAACTTACTCAATACTCACCTGTTGAATAATAACGCCATCTCTGCATCACTTTTACAACATTTAGTTCTCGCCATCTCTGAAAAGAAAAGAGAATGTTGATTATTGTCCAAATAACTGTGTTAATATTATTCATAATGATTATCTTAATGAATTATTTTAATAGTATTCATATTGTTCATTATATGAATCATATTTATATCTGTCACATGTGCATATTATTCCAAATGGTTAATATTTGATCAAAATGTAATACAATGTAACTTCCCACAGAATACAGATTCAAACACATAAAAAGTAGAAGAAAAAATCATTTTCAAATCATCTCGATCGATCGATATTCTCATCTTATCTTTTCTAAACTCACGGAATTCTAAATTACTAGATGAGGGGCAGTTTGTGCAAAGAGAAGGGGGTTATACTTTATCAAACTTAAAGTTTACAGTCTGGACCTACACAGTCATTCTGACATTTCTGTAAAAAGCTTTTAATTTCCATGTTAAGAAACACATTATATTCTTAATTCATTCAGCTGCCTGAACTCTGCACCCCTGTAATACAGAGTAATATGTTGCAGATATGTTCATTTCTATTGTGTGTTTGTGTGGTGTTCACTAACATTTTATTTTGAAGGCCACAGCTGTTTCAGTCTGTTGTTTGGTGTAACTCATGAATAAGGTTGAATATGACTTCTCTGCCCCTGTTTGAGCTCCTGTGGCAGGTCAGGGAAGCGCGTGTGCTTTGTATTAACCAGCACCTCCAAATTAATTAAGTGACCCTGGGCAAGTGCAGGGCCACCCGGTCCTTTCTGTCTTCTCATTTCGTTCAAGGTTAGATTACGTCTGGAAACAGGTTTCATTTCTACAAAAAGAAATGAACACACATATGCAAAGAAGTAAAGGCCGTTTTCAACCAATCAATAATTAAATCAAAGTGTTTTGCTGTAGGAGATATAACTGCAGTGTAAATGTGACACTATATCAGTCAGAAAACACTGCTCTTTCTTAATTTAGCCTCGTATTTTGTTTCAGGGTATGATTAAATTAATCCAGACACACCAGGTCAGATAATAAATATGGCTGTAAAACATTGTATAATAGTATACTGTATAATAATGATGGCTAAGGTGTTGTTCATCCCAAATTCAAACCACAAAGAGACATCCACTGCTGCATAGTCCATACATGTAATGAAATATAGTTGAATTTGGCAACACTGCATTACTCAAACCAATAAACCTTCCATGCTGTTTAATGAGATGATGTTTGGTTGTTTTGAGATTATCATTCTACTCGATTGGCTGATTTACAGTGGCCACTCAATCTAATGTCAGTTCTGACTAATGTCAAAAAACTATACTAACCCTGTTGATGAGTAATGAAAATGTTCTGTTTTCATTTTTAACTGAATTTTGAGAAAATAATATATGCTCATTTAAATTTAGAAAACAATTTCATATTCCCGTAATGTTTCATATTGTGTTGGGTAAAATACTATAAGTAATTTCATGGAAATCATATACAGTCTTTTATCACAATATCACAACAAAAAAAATGTTTTTGCCATGACATCTACATCTAGCATGGAAAAGCAGACAATTTATTTAAAAAAAGCATGGAAAAGCAGACAATTTATTTAAAAATATTCCTATTCAATATACCAGTGTTTCTCAGGATTTTTGGTAAAACTGTCGTGGGTGTCATTAAAGCGGTAATGTTTGCACTTAGGTTTTATTTTATTTATTTATTTTTATGTATATATTTGCACTTAGTATTGCAAGAAGCTGCTTACATTAATTCTTACTTTCAGAAAAAAAAATTGTTAGAATTTTAGGCCTAAAATACCTTGGTATCAGCTTGTTTAACTATCTTGAAACTATCCAAGCTTTCGCGCTCAGATGTGACGCGGAATTAATACCAAAATGTGATTACAGAATATATTTAAATTATCCATCAAATTGTTATTTTTTTCTCCTTACTGTCTTGCGAGTTAACAATAATGCCAAAGATGAACAAAGAAAACATTGTGGCATTAGCCATTGGCATTAGTTAATGCCTAAAAATGAAAAAGTTTTACCGTATAAATATAATTTTGTTTAATTAGGCCTAATTTAAAAAATCGTCGCCGGAGTGAATGGGAACATTAGTTATTGAAAATATTAACATTATTTATTGAAAATATTTGAAAATATATGTGTTTCTTAATTACTTTTTATTGGCTTGTCTGTCAACTTTCCATTCCTCCGCTGCGTGATTCAGCGCTGGATTCTAGCCACTAACGTTACCGGATTTATGTCGGCGCGAAACACATTTTTGAGCACGTGAATGCTGAGTCAGCGCTGGATTCTAGTCAGGACTTGACCGCTGGTCTATGACTGGAAATATAATAGATGGGTTTCCGTTTCTCTAACTACCCATTATCCTCTGGGGCGCAGTATTATCCCTCCTCAAAGCTGTCATGCTCATATTTACCCAAGTATTTTTGACTCTTTTGTGTTGAGATAACGATGACAAATTCCTCAAAAACTGGCGACAAGGTGAAGGTTATTTACAGGGACACATTAGACAATGTTTGCAAGGCAAGATATGATGAGAAATTGAGTTATATCGATGGAAAGGATCCTTACACAATGTCGGAAGAGGACTGGTCATGTAAATTTTTTGTATGTTTTAAATCCGTGTGTTATTCGTTCAATCAAATTTTTGTCCCGCCAACATCTTATTTGATCGGTGAGTAATGTAAAAGAACTGCTGCGCTTGTGACAGGACGCATGTTTAACTGAAAGAACGAGCAGAAAGAGAGAGAGAGAGCATGTGTTCTGACGATTCATGCTACCCATCGAGATTTGCTACTTACTGGTTCCCTTTCGAGAGGTCTCTCCTATTGCGTAAGTAGCTTACGCTATGGGAAAACTCCTTTTCTCGAGAAATATTGAAGTCTTTATGTAAAACGCATTGCAGCTGCACAGCATACAGCAATGAGCGAGGCAGCTCGGTCATTGGCTGTGCTGCGGCAACTGCACGAACCTATGACGGGGCGACTCTTAACCCGCTTCCATTGAGCGTGTTTCGAGCCCGCCAAGATGGGCGTGGCCAAGGGCTATATATTGGGCGCCCCGTCGTCTGAGTTCTTTAGATTTAATCTCCTTCAGCAAAGACCTTCTCTTCGCTGGATCCTCCGGATTTCTTGGAGTCTTTTCGCCGCCGCCGTCGACAAGCCTACAGCAGGACTGCTTCGAGGACGCCGGCGCCTTCAGCCGCCTTCTGCTAAGCCATCCGGCGCGCATCATCTAATATCCTTTTACAAAGATAGAAACTACAGTGTTAGCCTGCGCGACACTTCTAAAAGAGCAAATTAACTGGGCGTTGTTTCAAATGCCTTCCTGCGCCTCGTGTCGAGGCCCTCTTCAGGACGGGGATCGTCACATGATTTGCACCCGCTGCTTGGGACCGGACCACGCAGAGGCTGCCCTTACTCGAGGCGGATGTCCCGAGTGTGACGCCCTGGGCCTCACCGAGCTGCGCGCTCGCTTCGCCGTTTTCACCGCGAAAGAGCCCACCTCCACCGTGCTACCATCCCCTCTGGTCGAGCCGCGCAAGAAAAAGCGCCGCTCACAGAGGCCGCCAGAGCACGCGGTTTGCAGTGACGTCACGCCGGGCCAATCCCCGCGTGCTTCACCACCACCCGAAGACTCCCCGCCGCCAGTCCAGTTCACACAGGCGGACCAGCACCCCTCCAGCGGAGCGATGGGTCTCGTCTCGTTTGGCGCGTCAGGGGATGACGACGAAAAGGATGACAGCCTTTCCTCTGATGCTGCATCCGACGACTGGCCGGGCTCGTCCTTCGACCCCACGCCATCGACATTAGCGGGCACAAGCGTGGGCTCCAGCATGGATTCGGAAATCATCCGCATCCTGTCTAAGGCCGTGGAAGACCTCGGGCTCGATTGGTCTTCCCCGGAAGAACCCGCCCGCAGCCGACTGGACGAGTGGTTCCTGCAGGGGCGCCGACAGGCCCCTCGGCAAAGGCCCTCCCCTTTCTTCCCGGAGGTTCACGACGAACTCACGAAGTCGTGGAAAGCCCCACACTCCGCTCGCCTGAAGCCTTCTTTTTCTTTGTCACTCTCCTCTGTGGACGGCGCGAAAGAAAGAGGCTATGAGGGGACTCCGCCCCTCGAGGAGGCTGTGGCCAATCACCTGTGTCCACCCTCCAACGCTGGATGGAAAGCCAAAGCTTCTCATCCCTCGAAGCCTTGCCGGTCTACTTCAGCTCTCGCCGGTCGCGCATACGCCGCCGCCGGCCAAGCTGCATCAGCGCTTCACTCTATGGCTGTACTCCAGGTGTTTCAAGCTAAACTTCTCCGCAGTATGGACGAGTCTGGACCTGATCCTGAGGCATTCAAGGACCTGCGCAGCGCCACCGACATAGCGCTGCGAGCCACAAAAGCCACCGCCCAATCCATCGGCCGTGCTATGGCTAACCTAACTGTCCTTGAGCGCCATCTGTGGCTAACGCTAACAGAGATGAAGGATGCAGATAAGGCGTCATTCCTCGACGCGCATATCTCCCAAAGTGGCCTGTTCGGACCAGCGGTGAAGGAGTTCGCTGAGTGCTTCACCGAAGCCCGTAAGGATTCGCAGGCTATGCGTCACTTCCTGCCCAAGCGATCTAGCTCATCACAGAGCCGCCAAAGGCCGCCTCAGCAGCAGCGAGCTAAGACGGCGCCTCCCGTCTCTCAGCCCAGACCTGAAACTGATTTTCGACGCCGCTCGCGCTCTGCCAACAGGAAGCAATCGCCCGAGCGACGGGGACCTCGGCCCAAGATTGTGCTGAACCCAGAGCCTCGTAAGTCCTCCTAGCTACAGGGAGAAAAAGGGAGAGCGCGTGTCTCGCAAAAGCCGGACCGTTCTCTCCAAAACGTTTAAAACATTACCCAGTCCCTTTACAGGCGGCTGGAAATGTCTGTATAGCAGCCAATGTGCCAGCCCCACAGCTCGCCCACCTGCAAACAAACGCCGTTTTTACGGCGACACACAGAAATCACAAAAAGAGCCAATTTCTGCCTGTGTCATTAAAGGGTCACGTGTCCACACCAAAGTGCGCATTCCCAAATATCAAAACTGTCAAAGCAGTGCCAAATGCTTTCCCAGCTCAGGCTGGACGTTCCACAAATGTAGATTGTGTGCCAACTGTCACGTATGCACCACTACACATAAGCACTGTTCCCACAGTTATAAACACTTCCCCAGTAAAAGCGGGAAATTCTATAAGAGTAGCGCGTGTGCCCGCTGTTATGCACGCACCCCAACTCACAAACACTGTTTATATGGCCAAAAACCTCCCGCCACGAGCGGGAAGTTTTATGGAAGTGGCGCGCGTGCCTACCACAGTCTATGCACCCCCACCCATAAGCGCTGTCCATACAATCTTAAATATTTCCCCATCTCACACTGTGAGCATTACGGCGAGCGTGCCTGTAATCTCACACGCACCCCTGCACTCGGTATTCAACAAAGCTGATCAGCGCGCGCGCGCGCCCCTGAGAGCTGTATGCTCGGGAGCCATGCGTCACTGCGACATGCCCCCAGCCAGCTTTCAGCCCATAGTTGTGCGAGCGAAAGCATGGGAAAATATCCCAGGCATGCCGAAATGGGTTTTGAACATAATAAAACACGGTTACTCTCTTCAATTCGCTCGCAGACCGCCCCGCTTCACAGCGGTGGTCGAGATGAAAGTGAGAAAAGAGTTTTTCTACGCACCGAGGTGCTCAAACTGATAGAGAAAGGCGCTATAGAAACAGTCCCTCCCTCTATGAGCGAGGCAGGTTTTTACAGTCGCTATTTTCTCGTCCCGAAGAAGGATGGTGGTCTCCGCCCCATTCTAGATCTCAGACATCTGAACAAAGCTTTAATGACTCGCTCGTTCAGAATGTTAACAACCAAGCATATCCTCGCGCAACTTCGCCCGGGGGATTGGTTTCTATCAGTGGATCTGAAAGACGCTTACTTTCACATTCCGATAGCGCCTCATCACAGGCCTTTTCTGAGATTCGCTTTCGAGGGACAGTCATACCAGTACACAGTACTACCATTCGGCCTGTCACTGGCACCCCGTACATTCACGAAATGTATGGATGCAGCACTTTCCCCCCTGAAACAGTGGGGAGTGCGAATACTAAATTATCTCGACGATTGGTTAGTCCTAGCACAATCAGAGAGCCAGTTAGTGACACACAGGTCTTGGATTATCAGTCATCTGGAATGCCTGGGTCTAAGAGTCAATTTGCCAAAGAGCATGCTATCCCCCAGCCAGAATATTTCTTTTCTGGGAATAGTGCTAGACTCAGTGCAGATGACGGCGCGCCTCTCATCAGAGCGCGCGCGCACTATCCGGCGCCTTGCAACATCGTTCAGAGCGGGCGCGCACGCCCCCGTCAAGCGATTTCAAAGGATGCTCGGTCTCATGGCCTCGGCATCACCTGTACTCCAGCTAGGTTTGTTGCATATGCGTCCTCTCCAACGCTGGCTCAAAAGCCGTGTCCCCACTCACGCGTGGCGCTCGGGCCATTTTTTAATCAGAGCAAATCACGGCTGCATAAGAGCCCTGACGCCCTGGAAAGCTGTCGACTGGTATCAGTCCGGCGTGAGCTTGGGCGTGAACACAAGGAGGAAAATGATCACGACAGATGCCTCCAAAATAGGTTGGGGGGCCCTTTACGAGGGCAGGCCTGTCTCCGGCTTGTGGTCGAACCCGGAGAAACGCCTACATATAAACTGTCTGGAATTGAAAGCGGTCGCTTTGGCTCTCAGAGCCCTGCTACCGTACCTGAAGGACGAGCACGTTCTAGTCCGAACGGACAACATGACGGTAGTCTCCTACATAAATCGTCAGGGCGGACTCAGATCGAGCTCCCTGCACTCGATGGCCAGGGAGCTCCTCCTATGGTCCCAGCGCAACCTGCGCTCGCTGAGAGCAGCGCATGTGCCAGGTGTTCTGAACCAGGGAGCGGACATGCTGTCCAGAGACAAAATTCTCCCAGGGGAATGGTCTCTCCACCCCCTGACGATTCAGTGGTTATGGCAAACCTTTAGCAGAGCAGAGGTCGACCTCTTTGCCTCCAAGGAAAATGCGCACTGCCCTCTCTTCTTTTCAAAGAGCACAGACGCGCTCGCCCAAATCTGGCCGAGCCGCCCGCTGTATGCCTTCCCTCCGGTCGCGATGCTACCTCAGGTCATCAGTCGGTTCAGGGAGGAGAAATGTGCAGTGCTCCTGGTAACCCCACTCTGGAAGAACCAGACGTGGTTTCCAGAACTGATGCAGATGATGCAATCTGCTCCATGGCCGATTCCGCTGAGGATGGACCTCCTCAGGCAGGCCAACGGGATGATCCTCCAAACCCGCCCCGATCTGTGGGCCCTCCATGCATGGCCCCTCAACGGGTTCCCGGGAACCTCCCCAGTGGAGTGTTGAGAACCATCACTGAGGCGCGAGCGCCCTCTACAAGGCGCTTATATGCCCAGAAATGGAAGGTGTTCAGTGACTGGTGCAAATCCAGGAACCTGAACCCTGAGACATGCGAAGTACCGAGTGTGCTCGTTTTCTTACAAGAGCTGTTGGAGGCAGGACCCACCCCCTCCACGTTTAAAGTATATGTGGCTGCCATAGCGGCATCACACGACCCTGTAGAAGGATGCACACTAGGGAAAAACTACCTAGTTGTTCGTTTCCTGAGGGGCGCCAGGAGGATAAATCCCCCACGCCCCCCCTCAGTGCCGATCTGGGACCTGGCCACGGTCCTGGACGCACTGAAAAGTGCCCCGTTCGAACCCCTCCGAACTGTGCACCTTAAACAGCTCTCGCTCAAAACTGCTCTCTTGCTGGCTCTCGCCTCGGTCAAGAGAGTGGGCGACCTGCACGCGCTGTCATCAAGCGCTACCTGCCTGGAGTTTGGACCTAACGACAGCAGATTTGTCCTCAGGCCAAAACACGGGTATATTCCTAAGGTGCTCTCTACACCCTTCAGAGCACAGGTGATATCTTTGGCTGTGCTATCGTCTCCAGCAGACGAAAGCAACGCTAATTTACTCTGCCCGGTCAGGGCGCTCAGAGTATATTTGGAACGTTCTGCCCTGTTCAGACAGACAGAGCAATTGTTCGTATGCTTTGGCGGCCGCACCAAGGGTCTCGCTGTTTCAAAGCAGAGAATATCGCGCTGGATAGTTGATGCTATAGCGCTGGCTTATGAAGCCAAGGGCCTTCAGTGCCCCTTGGGCATCAGAGCTCACTCTATGAGAGGTATGGCCTCCTCGTGGGCGTGGTCGAGTGGGGTACCCATTCAAGATATTTGTGCGGCAGCAGGCTGGGCCTCACCGTCAACATTTATCAGGTTTTATAACCTACAGGTCCCCTCATTGCACTCCAACATACTGTCGGTCTAACTATGCATAGGCTGGAGTGTGTACATGCTGAGCATTGTCTCCTCCCTTATAGGATCCGTCTCTGACTGACTTAGAGGTTTTTCATGCATGTCAGTACATAAAAATGTGCTTGTGTGTTTCTCTGGACGCCCATTGGGCCGTTCCACATTGTCCCTTATAAAGCCCGCCTTCGGCCGGCTCGCTCGATAATTGCTTTGCTTAAAGGCTCAGGCATCTGCCTCCGGCTTAATAGAGCGAAGTCAGCACGCACGGCGTTTTACATGGTGTTCCCATAGCGTAAGCTACTTACGCAATAGGAGAGACCTCTCGAAAGGGAACGACTCGGTTACTAACGTAACCTCGGTTCCCTGAGAGGAGGGAACGAGTATTGCGTAAGCTGCCGTGCTTGTGCTTGGTCAGTTCGCTTCAGTCGATTGAACCTAAAGAACTCAGACGACGGGGCGCCCAATATATGGCCCTTGGCCACGCCCATCTTGGCGGGTTCTGACGCGCGCGGGCGCGAAGCGCGCTCATTGGAAGCGGGTTCAGAGTCGCCCCGTCATAGGTTCGTGCAGTTGCCGCAGCACAGCCAATGACCGAGCTGCCTCGCTCATTGCTGTATGCTGTGCAGCTGCAATGCATTTTACATAAAGACTTCAATATTTCTCGAGAAAAGGAGTTTTCCCATAGCGTAAGCTACTTACGCAATACTCGTTCCCTCCTCTCAGGGAACCGAGGTTACGTTAGTAACCGAGTCGTTATGCGCATGTGCAGACTCACAGTTTTTTTAACAAAAGGTAAATTTTCATGTGTTATAATGTAATTTCCCTTTAAAAAATGCTAACTACTATATGAATATTTGTACGGTCAGCCAGCTGAACAAGAATAACTGAAAGTTTCAGTTACTAAGGAAAGGTGTGCTTTGACAAGTCAAAGATGAATATATTTGATGATAATTTTTACTTTTCACACCGTTTTAAAAATAAAAACAGTAGCCTATAGTCTACAGTAGGCTATACAGTAGCTACTCATAACTTAGAATTGTATTATAATTGACCCTTCGCTAAGCCCCGCCCTCCTTAGTTACTGTTGCTACGCCTGTCAAGCTTTCGCGACTGCCACGTCTATTACAGTGTGAATGCACCGGTGTCAGACATTCCCAAGGAGATAATAAGTCATTTTTGGCGAACAGGTGAAATATCTGAGAGAGCAAGACAAAAGGGACTGCAGTATGCATTCGAGGGATATATCCACGACATAATATGCAACCGATTAGAGAATAATTTCATCAAAATTGAAGCTAAAGCCTATAACGTTAGGTCCCAGCGCAAGCAGCAGCCGCTTCCTTAGCAGACCATTCACATAGGAAACGCACAAATGGAGGAACAGCTATGTTCATGCACAGCAGGGTAAGTGAAATGTGAAAATAATCTAATAATTACAAATCAAACAGCTTATCCATCAATCTAACACCGGGAGAGCCGCGATCGGATAGAGGCCAAAGTTACTCAGGGGTAGGCCGTCGATTAACAAAATGCTGAAATATATTTTAAAGTAGGTCAGTGAGCCTCCGTCTTGCCATTAATCTTCTTATTTTACGTTCAAATATATGCATTATGAACAAAGAACCGCCATTATTTCCAAGCAATAGGGTTTTTTTGTTGTTAATCCTGTCGACATTTACGTTAGTTGTGAATGGGTCTCCCACACTTACTGCTTGATCCACGCCCGGCATTTCTCCCCTTTGGCTTTTAGGTTTCGGGAAGGCACATCATATTTTTTACATTATTGATACTGCTTTCAATCGTAGAAATTAACACAAAAACCTACATAGTGCCTACCTACCTTATACAACACTGACGGTGGACTTGCGGTTAGGAGTAGAGCGGCTGCGGACAAATTCTGTTTTTGTTTTGTTTTGTTTTTGAGCGGCTACTGGCGAATTCTTTCTACGCGCACCGTAGACGCGCACACACAATATCACGTCACACTCTCCGCGCATGTATTAAAAAATATAATTTAACATATAAATAGTCCTAACGCTTTTTTTAAATAGCCCAGTTAAAGTGTTTATTACAAATAAATTACTAAATGCTTAAAATGAATACAAGTAAATTAACAAAAATGTGCGTTATATTTAAACTCGAGAACAGAACTAGGCCCTTTCAAAAATCTTGCTTCTAACGCCCCCCCTCCCCCTTCTCTGAACGCCCCCCCCCCCTTCTCTGAACGCCCCCCCCCCCCCCCTCCCTCTTCTCTGAACGCCCCCCCCCCCCCCCCCCTCCCTCTTCTCTGAACGCCCCCCCCCCCCTCCCTCTTCTCTGAACGCCCCCCCCCCCCCTCCCTCTTCTCTGAACGCCCCGTTGAGAACCACTAATCGAATCAAAAATTTTCACAAATATTTTTTTCTTGTGAATATTGTTTGAATTGATAAAGAATTAGCAGTTTTTTCCTGTATCTTTTCCATCCTGAGTTAAAAAAAATAAAAGTAAGTTGCTTAATGACATCATTCTCCAGGAAGTGATATCATTTGGAGGGGGAAGTGGGCAACAGCATAAACATTGGTTAGTATTAACAATGAATTTAAAGAATTCTGTGATGTTAAGTAACAGAAATGCTCAGCATGGACCATTAAAAACCCATATCTGTTGATCAGACTTCTCTATTTTAATCAAAACGAACAGCATAAATCCCTAAAGTTCAGCATTTGACATTTCTCATGCCAAAACACTCCAAAAATAGGCAGATGTTGGGGCTTCTTTTAGTGTAAATTCAGAGAGTCCAGCTAAAATTGTGAACTCCAGATTAATTTCACACCACAGCTCGATCCCTCGGGACCTTTGCATGCGTTGGATCTTATTCTCGCCGCTGCCGCGCCTTGTGTTGGTCGTGCAATTTGACTGACAGGTACAAATCTGTGTGAGGTGGAGGGCGCCTCCATCACGGGCTGCAGCAGATGGTTGAAATAATTAACATGATGCTGTTCTCATCGCAGGGGAAATCAGTGGCATGGAGATCATGCCGCTGCTACTTTAACACACATACAGTGAGGAGTTTAATGGTAACATTAAATGAAGGGATTTAGAAGGCATATGGGATTGTGCTGTAATGATAAGAAATGCACAGTCATTGACTTGCAGCAAAACATGTATTTCAGTGGTGAAGATCAAGCCAATATTTGTCCACTTTAAAAAAATGCTTTGCCTGTGAGCCTACTATAAAATCTGGTAACATCTAAATCAAGTCAAAAGTATTACTTTATCAATCTGACTACACAGGTTACACTAATGAAATAATGGATCAGGGCAAAAAGAAACAACTCTTTAAAGGAAAAAACGCCACATTTTCACTCCTTACATTGCGAAATCATTGTAAACGAGGTGTGTGTGCAGTGCACAGCTATATCCGCGTCGGCCTCCAGCACATTTAAATATGATTTACTGCCGTCTGAACTTTAGCATCAGCATCGGCGGTGGCTCTTGAAGACGCAAGGCTGACTGTCTGCTCTATGATGCCACACCAACTGGCATTATGGGACTGGCTGCTATCCAGAGGAGGTGATGAGTGTGTGTGTGTGTGTGTGTGTGTGTGGGCGCTGTTAGACAGCTGGAGGAGTGGACGAGCATCAAGGCCATGCATTCATGTCCATCTGCTTGAAAAGAGATGGAAGGTCTAGTGTTGATAATGATAAAATTAATAAAGACCAGAAGATACAGAGAATAATATTGCTGAGAAATGACTCAGTGTAAAAAAATGTGTAGTCAGGTAACCTAAAAAATTTACTGTTTTTTTTTATATTTACATTTATGTATTAAGTAGATGCTTTTATCCAAAGCGATATATATATATATATATATATATATATATATATATATATATATATAAATGATAATATTCATTATATATAAAATATTTTATATATACTATATATATTAAAATATGAATATTATATATATACACACTTAAATTATATATGCAATGAATCTATTTGAAGTAAAATATGTTAATAATAATATTAATGTAACTAAACCAGCGACTATATTATTGCACCACTGAAAGTTCTTTGTAAGGGTCAAATTACACTCTTAAAAAAAAGGTTCCACAAAGGGGGTTTTCGCAGTGATGCCATAGAGGAATATTTACATTTTCTAAAGAACCTTTTTTTTTCACTGTAACTTTTTTGGCATCTGTGGTTCCAGAGAAAACCTTCCACATTCATGGAACCTTTCCATTGCATAAAAGGTTCTTTATAGTGAAAAAAAGTTAAACAGCAACTGTTCATTCAAAGGTTCTTTTGGGAACCAAAAATGTTTCTTCTATGGCATCGAGGTAAAGAATAGAGAACCTTTCATTTTAAGAGTGTACGTAGCCTACAATTCACTTTTTATTGAGCAGGATAATTTCTCTTTGATTCTTGTAAAAAGTATTTTGCCTAAACTAAAACCTGAAAGCTGCCAATTCTAATATTTTGATCCTCAACATGTGTGTCCCGCGTCGGCCCTGCCGATAGTGTGAGATTATTTGATCATTAGTGTTTGTGTGTGTGGCGTTCTATAGAGATGCAGTGTGTATCTCAGTATAGCTACAGCATTATCAGTGTGCCATGTTCCCGCTGGTCATGGCACCGTGCCCTCCTCCAGCATCCGCAGCGTGCCAACAGATGTCTGTGAGCGTGCCCGCTTCTCCACCCCTCCTGCCAACCCTCTGCCCAGCAACACACTCACACACTTCTGCTGCTACACACCTTCTTCTCCCCGGCTGCTTTTTCTTCCCTTCTTCTCTCTGTTGTTCCTCCGTTTCTTTGTTTTCTCTGCACTCGTCCTTTCCTCTCTTTCACTGCTGATTTCCATCCCTCCATTTTGAAGCTCTTCTTCGGTTTGTGTTTTGGAGCTGAACACAAGTAAAACATAGAGATGGAAATTATTTGACATTCTGTGAAGAGGAAATTGTTAGAATAATTATAATAAATTAGTTTAAAATAATTGCCTTTGTAATGAAATACTTATTCTGGGTGAAGGGATTTGTTTGTTTGTGTCAAATATGCAAATCAAAGATGTAAACAGTGTTCTATTTTCAATTTTCCCTCTTTTTATTTTACCTCTTACCCCTAAAAATATTGGTATTATTTATATTATCAATAAAAACACAGATTCTACCCCACTGTCAGATTTACCCTGGAAAAAAAAATCACTTTGTAAAATTGATTCATACTTTACTGATTCTTCAAGAATGTTTTTTATTGATTTTATAAGAAAAATAATTTTTAAATAATTTATGCATCTGTGAATATCTGTTGCATTTGCATTTAACAGATACATTTGGAGATTATCAAAGTTATTAAGATAATCTATTAATGGTTAATATACATTTTAATAATAATAGTTATTATTATAAAAACAAATCATAAAAAGGTATGAATTATATTTGAATCATAATAAAAACAATTCCACTTTAGTTAATATTTACCCCTAATTTGAAGAACCACTAGAAATTCACATCAAACATATTCACATAGTTATTTTCATAACTATAAAATAAATTCTATTAAAATAAAATAGAAAATAAGCAATTTTAACATTATTCCTTAAATGTATAGACAACAGTTTCAATCTAACAACCTCTTCTAACACACACACACACACACACAGACACACACACACAAACAATACAAATTAAAAAGACGTTATTGTTTCCTTAATGAGCTTATACCATCTCTGACCCATAAAAACGACTTTTGTTGCTGTCAGGTTGACATTAAATAACATTTCTGGTTATTTTAGATGTTACCACTTGAAGCAGATTATTTTAGGTTACCTGACAAAACATTTTTTTTTTCAGTGGAGTCTGAAAGAAATGACAGCAAGACCTTTGAAATATAGCAACACTTAAACATTTAACAGCTTGTGAAACAACATGCAAAGCCACCAGACACATTAAGAGAGGAGCAGATTTTCTACAGTTACGTAACTGACCGTTTTTGAGGACAACAACAATTGCTCTGCACGTTTAACACATTTTTAATCAGAATCAATCACCACTTATCAAGTTTAATAAACTGCATGACTACATTTTCAAGAAAGAGACCAGGAAGTTGACTTTGTTTAAAGAAGTCAATCCTAAATGCAAAACCCCAAAATATTGTTTTGCATCCTGCCAAAAGAGAGTTTCATTCTTTATTTTTACCAGCAGATCTTTTAGAGCATTTTTATACTGTAATCCAGGCTAAATCAGTGTTATTGTGCATCTAGTATATATTACAACCAGAAAACAAATGATCAACCTCTTTATTTTTATCCAAATCCTATTATGTCCAGCATTGAGCAAAATATCCTCCCTAAGGGATTTATTTGCAGTCTTCCCTTCCGTTTAGGTTTGCAAGGATAACATTCAGTGGGTATCAGTCACAAACGGCATATGAACGCTCTGACAGAATAATTGCATTGAAATACAGCTGCACGCAATTTCTGCAATACCTTCATTAAAGGCTGCCAAGGGAGAAAAAATACACAGAATATCGAGTTGATTCATCTATAATTATTAGATTACAAATGCCGTTGCACAGTCCACAACAGTTGCGGTTAATTACATGCTTGCAGGGAGCACTTGCGCCCATGACAGATGTAACAATAACAGCATAATATCACATTTCTGAGCAGAGCTGCCAGTTAATCAGAGGCCCTTATTCTAATGCGCCTAATATAATTGTCCGATCCATGCCGTTTCATTTAAAACATCTGGACTAGAATGTTTGCATTTGGATCTTATTTATCTCTCGTTTTTTTTTGTGGCATGATGGTTTTGCTCGCAGACGCAGCAGTGCAACACAACAGGAAAGAGAAGCATAAAAAAACAACACTCATCTGTATTTTCACAGAGAGGTTGGATGTAGACGGCTCAGAAAAGTGAATCTACATCTGCCAGCCTCCATGCAAATAGCGCCGCCATCCTTAATGGTGAAACCTTCGATGAAAAACAGATAAAAATATTAAATATTCAGGCGCCCCTTTCACACAGTATCAAAAGGCTCCAGATGTGCCAGGCCGGAGTTGTTATCGGGCGGCCAAACGACAGGCATTGAAAGACATTCCTCTGAATTTCAGACCATATAAAAAGTGTTTTATACGATGCAAATGAATGGTAATTTTTGACTATGGAGGAGAAGCGGGGGGGGGTGGGAGGAAAGATGCCAATAAACCCTATCATTTTGGACTAAAAGTCCACAAACGGGAGACACTTTGGATTCGCTTTGCCTGTCTTCCCGCGTTAGATGCCCGAGATTGCCGCGAAATTAATCCATTTAACAATCTGTGGCTTTAAATTTAAGGATTTCCAGTTTTTTGGAATATCAATAAGTTCCAATTGAAGAGAGAATTCTTTTGCAATTCAGGCATGTGCGGGCGATAACGGAGGAGTTGGCATGGAAGGCAGGCAGAGATGGATTAATTATGCAGGGAACATGGAAATTCTGCTTATCAACGCTTAGCAAAGGAGCCGAGCTCACATAATCAGAAAAACCAGGATGAAAAAATATAACAATGCGGTGGCACCTTCCAGCTCATCGTCTTACAAGTTAGATTCTTCCTGTAATTAAAAACTAACATACAATTATATTCATATCTCATAGGCAGACTATGAGTGGTTATGTGTTAAATATCAGAACGGGGTATAAGGGTTGAGGTGGGGGTAAAAATAAAATAAATAAATAAATAAACGTCTTACACAGGGATGGAGGTCTCTAGGGACGGACGGAACTACTTAGCCAGGAAAACTTCAATTATCATTTAAAAGCCAGGAAAGACAAAGCTAGTGGAGCTCAGAGACGCCCGCTTATTTACGGCAGGCAAGCAGGGAGGGAATATATGCACTGCTGAGTTCAGTTCTCACTTATCACTGGGAACTTTGAAGGGAACGTCAATGGATAGAGCTGCGCAAATCCCAACAGAGCATGTGTGTGATTCTGGCTTGCGGACCTTTGGTGGTGTTTTCGCTACAGCGATATGGCGAATAATACCGAATGATGGGTCATTTCCACTTTTGCGTTTAGAAAACTGGGATTTTGCAGTAACGTTTGCAAAGCTCTTTGTTCCTAAAACCGTTTGGTGTTGCGAGGAACAGGAATAAGGTGGCAAAGCTTAATCCAAAACAGACCCTGATTTCTGCTGTTTCTTTCGTTCTGTTGAAGATACCTCTATTTCCAGTTTTGTTGTTTTATTTGAGCCGGAATGACTATTACAACAACAAATGCAGGGATCATGGAAGTTTCAACACAGTTCTTCAACACACCGTTCTTTCACCAGTAAACACCAGAAGCTTTTAAAAGGGACTCCCTTCTTGCAAATACATTTCAACAGTCTTATTCGTCACTCTTCCAAACTTTTACGTTTTAGCCAATCAACCAAATGAAATTGTGGGAAAAAAACATTCCCACAATGCTTAGTGACTTACTTTGACCCAGTGGTTAAAACTCCACGTTCACACATTTAAACCTGGCATTTTGCGATACATGCGAGAACTGTTTTTTTGTGGTTTCTCCTCGTCTTTCTTCTCCGAAAACGGTGAGTGCAACACTATGAGAGAATGAACAAAGGAGGCATACTGTAAAGCGAAACGAAAATGCATTTTAAGGAATAGTTTGCCAGAAAATGACAAATCTGTCACTTTCAGATACTCACCCTTCCACGGTGTTATTTTTCTGTGGAACACAAAAGAAATCATGGTCACCATCAGTCACACACTATAACCATTTTTTTTTGTGTCAGTATCAAATGTTATCATCTAAATAAACTAAACATGTATTATATTTTTGGGTTGTTTCTCACTCAAAACTGTAGTATGACCTCAGAACACTAGGAATATAGCACACTGTCATGCAAACCAAGCCCTTTCACTATATTTTTTGACCATTTTCTACTGTACTGGGCTGTGTTTCCCAAAAGCACTGTGCGCTAGTCGATCGTAGAGACCAATGGTGGCAATGCTAACAATGCTTTTGGAAAACGGAGCCCTGGTCATTCAAACTACATTTGAACTAATTTTCATCTGCCTTCATTTAACCGCTGTTCGATCTTAGAGCTGTATGGCTACATACACTTAAGTCACCAGCAGCAAATCTCAGTTTTTTGACTGCATTGAATTCTCTTTTCTGCTAAGATGCTCCTAAATGATTTTCCACCTTCCTGAAACACCTCACGTCTGCCCCTTTTGACACAGACCGACGGATGAAAGAAACCAGGGTTAGGAGAGACCAAATCTCCTCAGTTCATTTGCAAGATTCTTGCAGCTTTGAAGGATGTACCGCACCTGTTGCCGATGCCTCGATTCTGTTTTTTGATCGGGACGCTCTCTGACAAAGAGGAGAAGTGGAAGCAGAATAGAAAAGAGAGAGTGGATGAGATCCTTATCGAAAACTCTCCACTGGACAATGAATTTTTCTCCACCATTCAAATGTATCGGCGAATGCTTGAGCGGTTCATTTCAGCCGATCCCGTGGGGCGACAATGGACCGGAGAAATGAGTGATGCTATCTCCCTCCTGATGTCATTTCCCTGATCCGCCTCATCCTCTGGCCCTGTGTACCTCCATTAATTAGAAAGCAGAGGGATTTCCACTCATCAGCTCATGGCTTTCTGCTTGTCTACTATCTGAAGACTTCTTTCCACTTCCTCAGGAAAGTCAGAAGGGAAAAACAAGACATTGTTTCAACCCTATGGCATTTAGGCTTTACGATGAACACGGCTTATAGCAATTTAAAAAATATTCATCAGAGTCTGATGAAATGAGAGGATAATGAAGTGATGAAGCTTTGCTTGGTTCCCCTTGACTGCAAGTTTGATGGCTCACTTAAGACGGTGTGAAACGACTCCTATCAGTGTCACAAAGATTAATAATCGGTAGTTAAAACTTCGAAATAAAATGTGTCTTTTGTGTTATAGACATGAATGATGTCTGAAACAATGCAAAAAAAAATTGCAGAGAGATAAGTGACAGCTTTGGCTCGAAAAGAATACAAAGGTTTTGCGAGAGAACGCAAAAGCATCGAAATATATTTTATATTTATACATTTATATTTATACTTTTTCATCACCATATCTCCTTTAGGGGCTCTGTATGAAATATTTAAATTCTTTATATATACAGTATGTATATATATATATATATATATATATATATATATATATATATATATATATATATATATATATATATATATATATATATATACACACACTCACCAAAAGGATTATTAGGAACACCATACTAATACTGTGTTTGACCCCCTTTCGCCTTCAGAACTGCCTTTTTCAAGGCAAGCATTGATTGGCATTGATTCAAGGCAAGCATTCTTTAGAAATGTTGGCCCATATTGATAGGATAGCATCTTGCAGTTGATGGAGATTTGTGGGATGCACATCCAGGGCATGAAGCTCCTGTTCCACCACATCCCAAATATGCTCTATCGGGTTGAGATCTGGTGACTGTGGGGGCCATTTTAGTACAGTGAACTCATTGTCATGTTCAAGAAACCAATTTGAAATGATTCGAGCTTTGTGACATGGTGTATTATCCTGCTGGAAGTAGCCATCAGAGGATGGGTACATGGTCAAGTCAAGTCAAGTCATCTTCATTTATATAGCGCTTTTAACAATGGATTGTTTCAAAGCAGCTTTACAGAGATAAACATATAATTTAAGGTAACAGATTGTTTTGGCATTATAGCGATTCTTGAATAATGTTATTTCCAGCTAAAGTTAACTTTGATTGATTCACCTCCGTCGAAATGATCAGACTTTAAACGCGAACCTGTGATTAACGCTGACGGCGTTCACATGCTCATTCAGAATGGATTCTATAGTTATGTGCTTTTTAAAATATGTGCGCAGGTTTATAATTCATACAACCCAGCCTAAACAAACTACTTTTCTTGCCTATAAATTTTGATACAGAATTTTGTTTTATTTTATCACTTCGGGGTACGCGAGCCGGAATTCACAACGCTTTATCTGTAGAGTGGGAAAGGGATCCTCCATAGGGAGAGGATAGTGGATACTTCAGCACTGCATTGTCATCGGGTCCAGGCGGATCTCCTTCGTCAGATCTGGACACGGCCTGGATCCGGCAGGCTGCGGTAAAACCTCGGGATAAACAAAGACACTAATATTAGCGTAGATGCCATTCTTCTTATGATGTAGCGAGTACATCAAGATTTAAGGGAAGTGTTCCCAGTTCCGGCTGACCTAATCTATGCAGCCTAACATTGAATTATAGAAGTCTATAGTGTGTTATGTGTATGCTAGGTCAAAGAGATGTGTTTTTAGTCTAGCTTTGAACTGACAGAGTGTGTCTGCTTCCCGGACAATGGTAGGAAGACTGTTCCAAAGTTTTGGTGCTAAATAGGAAAAGGATCTACCGCCTGCAGTCGATTTAGATATTCTAGGTATTATCAACTGGCCGGAATTTTGAGATCGCAATAGACGTGAAGGACTATAATACGTTAAGAGCTCGCTCAAGTACTGCGGAGCTAAACCATTTAGTGCTTTGTAGGTAATCAACAATATTTTAAAATTTATACGATGTTTAATAGGGAGCCAATGCAGTGTTGACAGAACCGGGCTAATATGGTCATATTTCCTGGTTCTGGTAAGAACTCGAGCTGCGGCGTTTTGAACTAGCTGTAGTTTATTTATTAAGCGTGCAGGGCAACCACCCAGTAGAGCATTACAATAATCTAGCCTTGAGGTCATGAACGCATGAACTAATTGTTCCGCATTTCCCAATGAGAGCATATGGCGTATTTTAGATATATTTTTAAGATGGAAAAATGCAGTTTTACAGATACTAGACACGTGGCTTTCAAAAGAAAGGTTGGTATCAAAGAGCACACCCAGGTTCCTAACCGACGACGAAGACTTGACAGAGCAGCCATCAAGTGTTAGACAGTATTCTGGGTTATTACGTGTGGAAGTTTTTTGTCCAATAATTAGAATCTCTGTCTTTTCAGAATTTAGTAGTAGGAAATTACTAGTCATCCAATTTTTTATATCAGCTATGCATTCCGTTAATTTTGTGAATTGGTAAGTTTCGTTGGGTTTTGAAGAAATATACAGCTGAGTATCATCGGCATAACAGTGAAAGCTAACTCCATGTTTCCTAATGATATCTCCTAATGGTAGCATGTACAGAGTGAACAGCAACGGTCCTAGTACTGAGCCTTGTGGTACGCCATACTGAACTTGTGATCGATAAGACATCTCTTCATTTACTGCTACAAACTGATAACGGTCAGATAAGTATGATTTAAACCATGCTAGTGCAATTCCACTAATGCCCACATAGTTTTCTAGTCTATTTAAAAGAATGTTGTGGTCAATTGTGTCAAATGCAGCACTAAGATCGAGTAACACTAATAGAGAGATACAACCACGATCGGATGATAAGAGCAAATCATTTGTGACTCTAATGAGAGCGGTCTCAGTACTATGGTACGGTCTAAATCCGGACTGAAAATCCTCGCAGATATCATTTCTTTCTAGAAAGGAACACAGTTGTGAAGACACTGCTTTCTCTAATATCTTTGACAGAAAAGGCAGATTCGAGATCGGCCTGTAATTGACTAATTCTGTAGGATCAAGTTGTGTTTTTTTAACAAGCGGTTTTATCATAGCCAGTTTAAAGGTTTTTGGTACGTATCCTAGAGACAAAGATGAATTAATGATATTAAGAAGAGGATATATGACCTCTGAAAACATCTCTTTCAGTAGCTTAGTCGGTATAGGATCTAACATACAAGTTGTCGATTTAGATGAATTAACGAGTTTGCTGAATTCTTCCTCTCCTATAGCAACAAATGAATCAAATTTTTCCTCAGGGAGACTACAATGCACTTCCTGATGCGATACTGTGGTAGACGGTTGCATAGTTATAATTTTGTCCCTGATATTATCAATCTTATAAGTGAAGAAGTTCATAAAGTCATCACTGCTGTGTTGCTTGGACACTTCTGAGCTTGAAGCTTTCTTTTTCGTTAGTTTAGCCACTGTTTCAAATAAATACCTTGGATTATGTTTATTTTCTTCTAATAGGTTTGAAAAATAAGCAGATCTAGCAGCTTTTAAAGCCTCTCTGTAAGCAATCGAGCTCTCTTTCCACGAAATCCGAAATACCTCTAGTTTAGTTTTCTTCCAGTTGCGCTCCATTTTTCTGGCTGCTCTCTTAAGGGCCCGGGTGTGCTCGCTGTACCACGGCGTTGGGCTATTTTCTTTAATCTTCTTTAAGCGCAACGGAGCAACTGCGTCTAAAGTGCTGGAAAAGAGAGAGTTAAACGTTTCTGTTGCAATATCAAGTTCTTCTAAGCTATCCGGGATGCTGAGATGATGAAACTGATTAGGAAGATTATTGATAAAGCAATCTTTAGTGGCAGAAGTTATAGGTCTAACGTATTTATAACACGGAGTCGGCTTTGCAGCCTTGGCTAAATGTAATTTACATGAGACTAGATAATGATCTGAGATGTCATCGCTCTGCTGCAGAATTTCAACGGCATCAACATCTATTCCATGTGATAATATTAGATCTAGAGTATGATTACGACAATGAGTAGGTCCTGACACGTGTTGTCTAACTCCAATTGAGTTTACAATGTCTTTAAATGCCAATCCCAATGCATCTTTTTCATTATCTACATGTATATTAAAATCACCAACAATTAGTACTTTATCTGCAGCCAATACTAATTCTGATAGAAAGTCCGCAAATTCTTTGATAAAATCTTTATGGTGCCCTGGTGGCCTGTATACAGTAGCCAGCATAATTCTCAAATGTGATTTATCGTTTACACTATATATTTTTACATTAAGCACCAATACTTCAAAAGAAGTATATTTAAAGCTAGATTTCTTAGTGGTTTTGAAAATATTACTATAAATTACAGCAACACCTCCCCCTTTGCCTTTCAGACGAGGTTCATGTTTATAACTGTAATCTTGTGGGGTTGACTCATTTAAAATAATGTAATCGTTTGGTTTTAGCCAGGTTTCTGTCAAACACAGCATATCAAGATTATAATCTGAAATCATATCATTAACTATGAGAGATTTTGAAGTAAGGGATCGAATATTCAGCAACCCAAGCTTTATCATTTGCTCATCTGTATTATATCTGTTTTTTATTTGTTGAACATCAATTAAATTTTTAACCTGACGTTTTTTGGATTTCCAAATTCGGGGAACAGACACAGTCTCTATATGATGACATCTAGGTGAAAGAGACTCTATGTGATGGGATTTATCTGACCTTGGTGACGTGAGGCCGCTAGCAGACGGTCGGTTTAGCCAGTCTGTCTGCTTCCTGACCTGAGCCCCAGATTGTCATGTTTTATCTCTAAGACTATGAGCCAAATTACTAGAGAGAAGAGCAGCACCAGCCCAGGAGGGATGGATACCATCTCTTTTCAACAGATCAGGCTTGCCCCAAAAACTTTTCCAATTGTCTATGAATTTTATATTATTCTGCGGACACCACTTCGACAGCCAACCGTTCAGTGAGGCCAATCGGCTAACTATCTCATCACTCCTGCGTACAGGAAGGGGGCCAGAGTAAATTACAGTGCCTGACATCGTACTTGCGAGTTCACACACCTCTTTAATATTAATTTTGGTGATCTCCGACTGGCGGAGTCGAACATCATTAGTGCCGACATGAATAATGATCTTAGAGAATTTACGTTTAGCATTAGCCAGCACTTTTAAATTTGCTTTGATGTCAGGCGCTCTGGCTCCCGGCAAACATGTGACTATGGTGGTTGGTGTCTCTATTTTCACGTTCCGTGTGATCGAATCACCAATTACCAGGGCACAATCAACAGAATTCTCAGTGGGTGTTTCACTGAGTGGGGCAAATCGGTTTGTTATGGGAATCGGAACGGAAGAGTGGTTCTTTGATCCGCGACTAGAACGATCTCTCACGGTCACCCATCTGCCCTGCTGCACGGGCTCTACTTCAGCCGGAACCGAATCATGTAAAGAGTTCACTATGCTAGGCGCATCCAAAACACTATCTAAAGATCTAGCATTCTTACCATCCTCAATTAAAGTTTGGATGCGTGTCTCTAGTTCTGAAATCTTCTCCGTCAGCCTGACTGTCTCCTTGCACTTATCACATATAAATCCTATATTGCCATCGGAGAAGGCTATACTAAACATATGACATGTGACACAGGTGACGATAACAGGACAAGAAGACATTACTCACCGTGTTTGTTGACTGATTTCTTACTTACCTGGACTTTATGAACTCAAAGGCGCGGGCGCGCGAGAGAAAATAAATAAATAAATGAGCGCACGGGTGGCGCGTTAGCAGGCTAACGTTAGCGAGTTACTAGCGTGCTGTGTTAACAATAACGGAAGCTAGAGATGTAAGGTTAATCTGAGATGTTGGGTAAGCTGTATTTAGTAGTATAAACAACTAGATAGTAAATGATGGCTCAAAACATAAACATGGTGGGCATAAAGGAATGGACATGGTCAGAAACAATGCTCAGGTAGGCCGTGGCATTTAAACGATGCCCAATTGGCACTAAGGGGCCTAAAGTGTGCCAAGAAAACATCCCCCACACCAATACACCACCACCACCAGCCTGCACAGTGGTAACAAGGTATGATGGATCCATATTCTCATTCTGTTTATGCCAAATTCTGACTCTAGCATCTGAATGTCTCAACAGAAATCGAGGCTCATCAGACAAGGCAACATTTTTTCAGTCTTCAACTGTCCAATTTTGGTGAGCTCTTGCAAATTGTAGCCTCTTTTTCCTATTTGTAGTGGAGATGAGTGGTAACCGGTGGGGTCTTCTGCTGTTGTAGCCCATCCGCCTCAAGGTTGTGCGTGTCGTGGCTTTACAATGCTTTGCAGCATACCTTGGTTGTAACGAGTGGTTATTTCAGTCAAAGTTGCTCTTCTATCAGCTTGAATCAGTCGGCCCATTCTCCTCTGACCTCTAGCATCAACAAGGCATTTTTAGCCCACAGGAATGGCGCATACTGGATGTTTTTCCCTTTTCACACCCTTTTTGTAAACCCTAGAAATGGTTGTGCATGAAAATCCCAGTAACTGAGCAGATTGTGAAATACTCAGACCAGCCCATCTGGCACCAACAACCATGCCACACTCAAAATTGCTTAAATCACCTTTCTTTCCCATTCTGACATTCAGTTTGGAGTTCAGGAGATTGTAACACTTTTGTTTTTCCCCCCATTTTTCATGAGCTCAACCCAAAGATCTAAGACTTTTTCTATGTACACAAAAGGCATATTTCTCTCAAATATTGTTCACAAATCTGTCTAAATCGGTGTTAGTGAGCACTTCTCCTTTGCCGAGATAATCCATCCACCTCACAGGTGTGGCATATCAAGATGCTGATTAGACAGTATGATTATTGCACAGGTGTGCCTTAGGCTGGCCACAATAAAAGGCCACTCTAAAATGTGCAGTTTTACTGTATTGGGGGGTCCTTGGCTGGTGTGGTTACACGTGGTCTGCGTTAGGCCGGTTGGATGTACTGCCAAATTCTCTGAAACGTCTTTGGAGACGGCTTATGGTAGAAAAATGAACATTCAATTCACGGGCAACAGCTCTGGTGGACATGGGATGCTCTGGATCGGTGTATACGACAGCGTGTTCCAGGTCCTGCCAATATCCAGAAACGTTGCACAGCCATTAAAGAGGAGTGGACCAACATTCCACAGGCCACAATCAACAACCTTTTTTTTTTTTTTTTCGGGGGGATGGCGATGGACAGGGACGAGGAGGAGCCGATGGAAAAAGACACATTGTGGAGCCGGCGGTGGGAGGAGCCAGGGTTGAGCTTTGACAGAATGTCCATGCGGAACCTGGGGACTGACTGACGGAGGTGGAACCAAGGTGAATGGAGCAGAGAGAATGCTTTGCGAAGCAGAGAGGCTGACGGATCAGGGCAACATCCGCTGCCCTGAAGCCCTAGCAAGCCTAAGACCAAAGCGCAGATGGGGGATCGGCAGACCAGGGCAAAGATGGAGGGAGCGAGGATGCTGGGGAAGCCGGAGGGAAGGAGAAGCCTGGTGGAGCCAAAGGGGTTGAGGGGCAAGGTGTAGCCAGAGACACGGAAGTGGAGACCCGTGGCTGAGGCAGAACGACAACTGGCCGAGCCTGATCTGGAGAGACGAGAGAGCCCGGAGGAGTCCAAGGGCTGGCGGACCATGTTGGACTCGAGGGAACAAGGATCCACAAGGAACATGAGGGGACTGAATGGGAACAGCTTGACAAGTATTAACTGATTAGTAACCATAGAGACTAACGAGAACTAATACAGAAAGAGGAATGAACCAAACAGAACATAATCGTGAGAATTTTCTATTTGAATATACAGTTGTGGTCAGAATTAATGACACTCCTGGTAAATATGATCGCTTTGAAGAATTGAAAATTCCCATTTTGACCATCAGGGCAATAATTAAGAAGTTCCAATCAACTAAAGATGTTACGAATCTGCCAGTAAGAGGACGTGTGTCTATATTGTCTTAATGCATGGCGAGGAGGAAAGTTTGAGTGGCCAAAGACTCTCCAAATATCACAGATCGAGAATTGCAGAGATTACTTGAGTCTTGGGGGTCAGAAAGCCTACAACCCCTACAATCAAACAACCCCTACATCACCACAAGTTGTTTGGGATGGTTTCAAGAAAATCCTCCTCACTCCTCCAAAAATAAACTCCAGCATATTCTGTTGTCAGACATGACTGGAACTTCAAAAGGGACCGGATTCTGTGGTCAGATGAAACAACAACAAAAAAAGAGCTTTTTGGCAGCAAACCCACGAGAGGTGTTTGGTGCAAACAGGGATAAAAAGTACCCCTTGCCTACGGTTAAATATAATGCTGGATCTTATATGTTGTGGGCCTATTTTTTTTTGCTGGAGGTCCTGGACATCTTGTTCAGATACATGGTATTATGGATTCTAGCAAATACGAACAGATAAAAAATCAAAATCTGACTGCCTCTGCTAGAAATCTTATAATGGGCCGTGGTTGGATCTTCCATCAGGACAACAATCAAAAACAAACATCAAAATCAACACAAAAATGTGTTGAGCACAAAATGAAGGCTGTCCCAGTTCCCTGACCTGACCTGAAAATGAGTGTGTTCAACTGAAGAGAAGAACAACATGGATCTGGGAATCTGAACAATCTGGAAAGATTCTGTATTGAGGAATGGTCTCTGATCTCTTGTCAGGTGTTCTCCAAACTCATCAGGCATTATAGAAGAAGACTCAGAGCTGTTAGGAGGTTGTAAAAAGTATTTAATAAAAGGGTGCCAATATTTGTTGCCAATGTGTTTTGGAGAAAAACATTTATCTCATAATGTGATTTCCCCCTCACTTTCAATTTTTTTACTTCAATGAAAGATTAGATTTTTGCTAAATGTTTTAATGAAAGATGAAAAGGATAAACAATGCAGATTTATTTTTTACAGCCATTTTTGATCATATTTACCAGGGGTGCCTAGCCTGGCTAACGTCAGACCACGTCTCATTGACATTGAGACGTGGTCTGGGAACCACATTTTCTCGTATTTGAGGCGTGGTTTACGAATGCCCAGAGCCGTTTATTGGGTGCTACGAATGTCTATCAAATGCGCCTGTACGTAGCTCATAGCCAATCGTTTCAATTATACCAGATGACGTATGTAGAGCGAAAGAAATTAGACGAGGAAGAAGACAATGGGTCAGAGATTTATTTGCAATCTAATCTACTTAGAACAATATCTAAGGCTGCATCGAAAGGTAACTTCGCGTCTGCTGCCATGTTTGATCCATAGGTATAAACAAACTGCTTCGGTGTGTCACATAGACGTCGTCATCGTCTTGCTGCTCCCTCCCCGTTCTGTGATTGGTTCCCTCGCTGAGGCGAAAATTTGGTCCATGGTATCCAGACTGCCTTAGCCTGGATGCCAGCCCGAACCCCGCCCACAACATTTTTTGGTCGGGAAGTTCGGTCTGGAGTCTGGACTCGATCCATTGAGGAGTAATTATCGGTTCAGAAATCGTCGGGTCAATCAAATTGCCAGGGCGGGCTTTATACGATGATGGACAGATGATCTGCAGTTACGTAATCATCGCGTTATCAAAGAGCGCTTGGGTTGAACTGGTTGGTTTCCCTCAAAGATGACTGCAGCTGGAGAACTGAGATGTATAGATTCTGCTACTGCGTCTGTTGTAAAAGAAATCGCCAGCGCATTAATTTTAAAAGATGAACAGAGAACTGCAATCAAGGCATTTGTCGATCGGAAAGATTTGTTTGCCGTCCTTCCTACGGGATTCGGCAAAAGTTTAATTTATCAGCTGGCTCCGATGATCACTACGAAGATGGGACGCAATGAAAACCCTGTGGTCGTTGTGGTTTCTCCTTTCGTCGCACTCATGGAGGACCAAGTAAAAGAATCAACACTCATTATTTTACTACTTCCAG
>CM060606.1:41586847-41599347 GCA_030578255.1 Tiaroga cobitis
GGTGGCCTCTTTTATTTGTCAGACTCCTGTGCAGTTACGGTGTTGAGATGCAAATTTGTCTCCCATTAAAATCTGTACGCATGAGTAAAGGAGGTCTCCTACAAACTTCACACAGCTTCATGAACCAAGCCCATCCATTGCTCGCGGTTAACAAGAAACGGCATGATTTTGCTGATGCATTTTTAGTGGAAAAGGAAAGTGACTGTGACTGACAAATTGCCTGTAAAGACGGCAGCATTATTGTAAGTTTTATAGCATTATGATACTTGCTGTGTATAACAGTATCACTTTCCCAGATAACTTTGCAGAGGTGCATTAATCACGATCTAAAAATCATTTAAAATGAATCGTTTTCATTTTCTCACTTTTTCATTCTTTCAGCTCTTAAGCCCCGTTGACACCAAGAACGATAACTTTACAGTACATCTACTTAAAGTGTACTTACCTAAGAAAGTACTGGGTAATATAAGGTAACTACATGGGTTAAGGTTAGGTTTAGGGGTGGTTCATTAATACCTAGTTATTACCCAGTTATTGTAATTACTATAATAGTATGTACACGAGGAACAGGACTGTAAAAAAAAGTGCTACCTATAACTATAACGATAACTATATTAGTGTCACCAGTGGACAATATCGTTCTGTTTATTCTCGTTCACACCAAGAACGATAACTAAAGATAACTTATACCTTTATGACGGTCTGCGTGTCATCACATGCGGTTCTGATTAGTATTTCCGAATTTCCGTCTGCGTTATTGTCAATGGACGGACGGCAGTTTTGAGAAGAGAATTAAACTCATTTAGTTGAAATGACCTGAAGTCTGTTTGCCGACCGAATGACTCTTATGAGGCCTTTCTTTTTATAGAGAATCAAAACATACAGCGCAATTAGTGAAATTAGATTTTCTAACAAATGATTCTTTTAAACAGGTTCTTTTCAATGAATCAAACCATACAGTTTCGATTAAAAAGATTTTACCTATTAATATTAAGATGTGATTCAGCCAAACAACATTTTAGTTTTATATCAGATCAATTAAATATGTACGCTTATTTCCGCCACAGAATAAAACGTAAAAAAGGAAATTGTGACATTTATCTCACAATTCAGACTTTTTTTTTCTCGCATTTCAAACTTTTTTCTTAGAATTACGTAATATAAATTCACAATTGCGAGTTATAAAGTCAGAATTGCGAAATATAAACTCGCAATTGCGATTTTTAAAGTTAGAATTGCGAAATATAAACTCGCAATTGCGAGTTATAAAGTCAGAATTGCAAGATATACACTCACAACTTCGAGTTTAAAAGTCATAATTGCGTGATATAAAGTCGCAATTGTGAGTTATTAAGTCAGAATTGCAAGTTATAAAGTCAGATTTGCAAGATATAAACTCACAATTGCAAGTTACAAAGTCAGAATTGTGAGATATAAACTCACAATTGAATTAAACTCACAATTAGAAGTTATTAAGTCAGAATTGCGTGATATAAAGTCGCAATTGTGAGTTCTAAAGTCAGTATTGTGTGATATAAACTCCTAATTTTGAGTTATAAAGTCAGAATTGGAAGATATAAACTCATAATTGGAAGATATAAACTCACAATTAGAAGTTATTAAGTCAGAATTGCGTGATATAAACTTGCAATTTTGAGTTATAAAGTCAGAATTGTGAGATATAAACACAATTGGAATAAACTCACAATTAGAAGTTATTAAGTCAGAATTGCGAGATATAAACTCGCAATTTTGAGTTATAAAGTCAAAATTGGAAGATATAAACTCACAATTGGAAGATATAAACTCACAATTAGAAGTTATAAAGTCAGAATTGCGTGATATAAAGTCGCAATTACGAGTTATAAAGTCAGATTTGTAAGTTATAAAGTCAGATTTGCAAGATATAAACTCACAATTGGAAGATATAAACTCACAATTAGAAGTTATAAAGTCAGAATTGCGAGATATAAACTCGCAATTTTGAGTTATAAAGTCAGAATTGGAAGATATAAACTCACAATTGGAAGATATAAACTCACAATTAGAAGTTATAAAGTCAGAATTGCGTGATATAAAGTCGCAATTACGAGTTATAAAGTCAGATTTGTAAGTTATAAAGTCAGATTTGCAAGATATAAACTCACAATTGGAAGATATAAACTCACAATTAGAAGTTATAAAGTCAGAATTGCGAGATATAAACTCGCAATTTTGAGTTATAAAGTCAGGATTGGAAGATATAAACTCAATTGGAAAATATAAACTCACAATTAGAAGTTATAAAGTCAGAATTGCGTGATATAAAGTCGCAATTACAAGTTATAAAGTCAGAATTGCGAGATATAAAATCGCAATTTTGAGTTATACAGTCAGAATTGTAAGTTATAAAGTCAGATTTGCAAGATACAAACTCACAATTGGAAGATATAAACTCACAATTAGAAGTTATTAAGTCAGAATTGCGTGATATAAACTCGCAATTTTGAGTTATAAAGTCAGATTTACAAGATATAAACTCGCAATTTCGAGTTTTAAAGTCAGAATTGTGTGATGTAAACTAGCAAGTGAGTGTTTTTTTCCCGAGTTTATATCTCGCAGTTCTGACTTTATAACACGCAATTGCGAGTTTATATCTCGTAATTATTTATAACTCGCAATTCTTTATATCACGCAATTCTGAGAAGAAAAATTCAGAATTGTGAGATGCAAACTCGCAATTGCGAAAAAAAAAAAAGTCATATTTGTGAAATAAAAAGTCGCAATTACCTTCTTTATTTTTTAATTCAGTGGCGGAAACAAGCTTCCTTGCATTAAAGACAATCCCTCAGCCATCTTCGGGCTGTTGTACTATTTTGACCAAGTCCAGCTTTTCTCCGACACAAGCTATTGTCAAGCGTTGTGTGTCCCAGCAAAGGGAAATTAATGGAGTTCAGGCGGCAGAATTAGTTCTTGTGTTTGGTAAGCGTCTGTGGGTGCCAGAGCGCAGGTGGACAGCTGTGGGGGACGTCTGCATCTCTCACGCTTTACTGCACAGGACTCTCTCTCCTACCACACACAGAACATACGCTGTACCTGCAGCTTTAACATTCATACGCAGCGCTCTGATTGATTGTGTTGACAGATTAAAATGTGAATCTGTAACTCCAGATGTTTGGAAGCCTTGATAATTGTATTTCAGTATTTCAGTGTAATCTTAATGCTTTTGAATTAGGGGTGGGCAGCATGACCAAAACATTACATCATGATACAAGTCATTTTATCATGGTAGAGCTATATATTATACAACATTTATTTATCCTGTGTGTAAAAAATAAACCATGTAGTAATGTATATTTCTGATTAAAGATGACCTATTATGCTTTTGTTGTTGCTGCTGTTTGAGCATTAAAAGTGTCTGCAAAGTTACAAAGTCACTCCAAAGGGAGTTATTCTATCAGTGCGCACTGTTTCTGAACTCCCTGAAACACCTTGATCGTAGTCTTGAGTTTTCTCCTGGGAACGAACACGTCACAATATTCCTCATTAAAAAAATTCCCGCCCATGGCATATGCAAAAAAGTGAAAAATAATGATGTTTTTTTTTTATATTTAACCATAAAAACCTATTCCAGTAGACCCCAAAAACAAAACCAAGACTTTGTAAAAGTGCATAATATGGATTAAATATTTTTACAAATTAAAAGTAGCCTACTTTGATTATTCTGACTTTTGAAGGTGAACCAAAATCTACTTATATAACACTTGACTTAAAAGACTCAAAACAGTAAAACTGTATTATGAAATGGATAGTTGTGAATGAGCAACATTCAAAGCTGCTGTAAACACTAATTTTTCACAATTCAATCAATTCCCGATGGATAAAGTCCCATGGTCCCACCTTAAATTTCTTTGTTGAATATTCTGTTTCACTCAGAAATACGTCACATTACGGAAGTGGACTGCAAATGTTTTGTTGATTTAATATCTAAAAGGGCGCACATTCACCTTGATTTTCTCAGATTCTCGGTGTGATTCTCTGTCCGTTCTTCCGGTTCTGGACTGGATCGGGACAGACGGGCAAGATCAGACCGTAGAGCGACAGGCCTTGTGTTTTCACCAAACCGCAATTAACAGGAATAGTTTTTATCCTTGTCCTGCGAGTTCCCTGCAATGCAAATCCCAGATAGAAAAGGTTGGAAAATTATGCGAGAACTTGGGAGGAGAAAGTGGCTCACGTCTGTTTGCCGAATTAATCGCTTTCTAAATGGCTCCAGGCCAGGCAAAAGTTAACATTTGCAGTTTCAAAGGTTTTCAGCGCTTGCAATGAGCCATGAAATTACTGCATGCTGGTGAAAATGGCAGCTGATGAAAAGCCCACAGAGCAGGTCCCACAGGCGGACAGGCGGCACGGCGCGGGAGGGGAACGCAATCGCCCTCTCCTGCCCGACAGCCACGTGTCGTGGAGGAAGAGGAGGCAGCGAAGGGTGCTGCTTCTGAGGAAGTGCTCTCAGCAAATGAGGCCACATCTTCCTCACCCAAACGCATGGAATTACCTATCAGTATCAAATAGGGATGATGATTTTTAGACTAATTAATTAATAAAGTAATTAATAAATGATAACCCCATTAAGCACTTTCACCTTGTAATGCCTTGTAACCAAATGACCTGAAGTCAAACAAGATTTGATTTGAGAGGTCAAGATTATCAATGGCTTAAATTTTGGTTTGTTCCTCACACAAAACTAATCCATATATTCAAAGTCTTCTGAATCCATATGATAAACTACTTTTTGTGTCCTTCTTTTAAGTGATCGGTTTGGGGATTTGTTTTTAATGACCCCTACAACTAAACCATCAAAATATGAGGAAAATATTTTGATTATGAGAGAAGAACAAAACACTAAAAAGGGATTTATCCGGAAAAATCTTTTGGCAAAAAAAGGAGGTAAACTACAGCTGCAGGTTTTATTTTACTACGCATAAAAAAAAAACTCACAGGAAAAAGCACACATTGACTACAACATAATCAACTATTAATATTTCTCTGGTTCTCTTTGTTTTTTTTTCTCGTGTTCATAATTTCTTTGTACCACAGCCTGGCCAGATACAATGTCCGCACAATTTGGCATGTTTCATTGCGTTTTCACAAATAAAACAATTGACTCCAAGCACAACTACGCAATATGCTTACAAAAAGATGAATAATTTGTGGGTGAAAACATAATTTTTCATAGGCCTGATACCACTTCCCTACGGAGCCCCCCTAGTCCCACTTAGATAAGTATCTCGTGGCCTCAAGATAGTATCTCGTGGCCTCAAGATAGTATCTCGTGGCCTCAAGATAGTATCTCTATCTCGTGGCCTCAAGATAGTATCTCGTGGCCTCAAGATAGTATCTCTATCTCGTGGCCTCAAGATAGTATCTCTATCTCGTGGCCTCAAGATAGTATCTCTATCTCGTGGCCTCAAGATAGTATCTCGTGGCCTCAAGATAGTATCTCTATCTCGTGGCCTCAAGATAGTATCTCGTGGCCTCAAGATAGTATCTCTATCTCGTGGCCTCAAGATAGTATCTCGTGGCCTCAAGATAGTATCTCGTGGCCTCAAGATAGTATCTCTATCTCGTGGCCTCAAGATAGTATCTCGTGGCCTCAAGATAGTATCTCGTGGCCTCAAGATAGTATCTCTATCTCGTGGCCTCAAGATAGTATCTTGTGGCCTCAAGATAGTATCTCGTGGCCTCAAGATAGTATCTCTATCTTGAGGCCACGAGTTACTATCTTGAGGCCACGAGATACTATCTTGAGGCCACGAGATAGTATCTTGAAGCCACGAGATACTATCTTGAGGCCACAAGATACTATCTTGAGGCCACGAGATACTATCTTGAGGCCACAAGATACTTATCTTGAGGCCACGAGATAGTTATAATAGAGTTATAATTTAGTTATAATTATAGTTATAATTTCAAGATAGTATCTCGTGGCCTCAAGATAGTATCTCGTGGCCTCAAGATAGTATCTCGTGGCCTCAAGATAGTATCTTGAGGCCACGAGATACTATCTTGAGGCCACGAGATAGAGATACTATCTTGAGGCCACGAGATACTTATCTTGAGGCCACGAGATAGTTATAATAAATTTTTTTGACAAAGTGGGACTAGGGGGGCTCCGTACTTCCCACATGTATGTGTTTATATATATATTTTTTTTCAGTGAATCAAATGAACAAACAGATATATGAAACAGATATTATGAACAAACAGATAAATATATATATATATATATATATATATATATATATATATATATATATATATCTTAATGTCTGTTTGTTCATATATTACCTGATCAGTCAATCAGATTGACGTATTTTTGTTTTACACTTTTCTTTTCTTCAGTTTTCTTGCTGCAGGTAATGACCCGTCCATGACCAATTACCCTGACGTAAACAACTTATGCTTTTGTTCAGCGCACACACCTTCGGCTGGAACACTGAGACGACGCCTGCAGGGAAAAAGGAGGTGCGGCTCCATGAAATACTGAAACACACCGTGCCAAAAGTGAAGTTCCTCTCCAGTGAGGAGGTGTGTGGCGCTCCACAGATTGCTTGCTTCCACGGGCGTAAATATTCTGATTGATTTCAAACATGTAGAAACCGACTCTGAGAGACGCCCGTTAAGCAGTTTGTCTGGAAACGAAGCGTTTTATTAACACGGCTGCTTTTATTTTCCAGTGTCGGAATTGTTGACACCCTGAGGGTTGTTTTTTTTTGGTTTTGTTTTTAACATTCTGCCAATTTCTTTTCAGCTACTTGTATATGTTTCTTTGTCCCAGTATTAAGCTACAAGAGAGCTGTGTGAAAGATGTATTCCTGCTTTTCTTAAAACAGAATTTCAGATAAACAGAATTGTCGGATGAGCATAAAGTGATTGTTTTGAATTTAACCCAGATGAATCTTTCCTCAGAGATTATGTTCAAACATGTCTATATCATGTTATCCTTCTTATGGAGCCCATCGCATTGGGCTAAAAATGTAATGACATCATATAGAGTTTTTACTTTTCTATATTCTACTAGGATGTTTTCACAAATAATTTCCCCCTAAAGCCCCAGAATATTTTTGTGTGAGTTTCATTTGATATCTCCTTCCTCTGTACTTTCCTAACGCACATCAGAGATTAAAGCACTTCTCAAAGCACTGTGACACCAGCTTTTTGTGCGTGTGTGTGTGGCTGCTTACATTTACACTGACAGCTCCGTGATGTGGGCCAACGCTGGATGTGTCATCATCGCCATTTAAGTGCTTGATTTCCGCCTTATCCATCAGTAATGACAATGAAGGCTTTTTGTGGTGTTGCACACATTTGCAGTCCTTAAATGCATCATCCTGGTCTAAGAACATGCTGTAAAAATAATGAAAAGAAAGAGAGTTAAAACTGTCCAATAACTACAAAATGATTACACTAAATGGACCAAAATTGCTCAGTTTTTACTTTGAACTGCATTTTAATCAACTAATTAACTAAATTTCACCATGGCTGTGTTCATACATTAAACGTGAAATTAATTTGTAATTATGACTGAATTGCAGGGGAATTTGTGCTGCTCCAGACATCACCTAATGCTGTTAATAGAGTTTTGCAGTATGTTTATCTAGCCGTTGGAGTATCAGTGACATTTAAATATGTTATGCCTGGAACAGGAATCACTAATATGTTATTGTTAAGTCAGATTGAACGTGTACAGGATGTGTTGGATATTTATAAATGAGCACTTAATTAATTAAAGAATGCATTAGTGCTTAATGCGAGTTGTTAACTTTCCCTGCACCCTCATTAATATGAGCCCTATGGGGATTGCAGAGCTACATTTCAGCATCCTGCAAAGCTGAGCTCGCTCGTTTTCTCGGATACTCCTCCTTTTTCCTCCTCTCTCCTCATTTTCTGTGAGACTGATGGGTGACAAAGTAATTAATCATCTGCAGACGGCATGTGCAGATGACTGGTCAGACCTGAAAAGATACAAGGGTGTTTCATGCACCTTTTGTCTCAAGGTTTGATTTTTATTGAAACAAACAGATTTCATTTTTCCCCCCGCTTTTGTTACATGAAGGTCACATTAAAATAGGTTTGTCTCTATGGTAACCAAGAACAGTACAAAATAACTTGTTAAGGGACGCAACAACTAGGGTACAGTCATAAAAAAATCATATAAATATTTTTTACACAATCAATATTGAAATCAAAAATGGACTCTTCGGTCAGATCATCATAGTTTTAGACATTTATTAATTCATATTTTTATAATAGATAATTTATAGTTTAAGAGTGAAAGTAAGGGACAAGGGTAAAAATAAAATGGATACATAAATATCTATACATGAACCATATACATAATAAAAAATTACTATGCAAGCAAACTTCATATGCCTTCATTTATTTTTCCTGCTAGTAATTTTGAGATAGTCAGAAATAATTACAAGAAATATTATGGAACAATTATATTCTATTTGATTTTTTTTTTGCCCCAGAATTTCAATCTTAAACTATAAAATCCATTATAAAACACATATACTTTATACTATATAAAATACAGGTTTTAAGCTATGATGATCTAAACAGTGGGAAATAAAAATAATCCATTTCAATATTTATGATTTATAAAATACTACACAAATGTTCCTTAGGTGTGGTGTTCACAAACAACAATTTTGTCTTTTTTTTCCAGCAGTTAGTGTATTTGTGTCATTGAAGAGAATATGAAATATGAGACATGTTGTATGAAGAACACTTACAGTAATTATCACTTTTTCAGTTGTGATCAAAAAGCTGCCTGAAGATTCTTCAAAATTCTCCTTTGTGTTCTAAGAGGAAAAAGACACACAGGTTTGGAATGGCATGAGTAAATGGCAGAATTGTTATTTTTGGGTGAACTATTACATAAAATGCTTTTTTTAGACATATATAAGTTGTGTCTGCAACTTTCATCAGTTTCTGTTGAAAAATGAATAGAACTGGAAACACACCTAAAGAGTTCAACTTTCCCTGTCAATAACAAAAGCTCAACACAATTGTCACCATGTTCTCACACACTCATTGATGTGAAGACGGGGAACGGCAACGGCGGTCCCATCACGAGCTCACCGCGTAGAGCAACAGCATGCTGAGCAGCCAAAGGGCAAACAACCCCCACGCCACTCGAGCGGCTCCCCTCAGGACGGTTCCCTGCGGAAGCCACCGGCTCTGCTGCTGGCTCGTAATTACCATCGGCTCTCCAGAACGTTCCGTGGCCTCTCCATCTGTCCTCTCAGCAACGGGCAGAGAAGCTCCAGTCACCTCGTAGCATTTAACAAATGGGAGGCTGCCACCCGACTCAGCTGAGGTTCAGGCACTACAAGGGGGCAATGGTCCCTGCCTGTTGGGAAGGATGAGGGCGACTGATACACCTGGACCCGCCTAGAACCATCAAGAGCAAAATCAAGACATTATGAGATGTCTGAAGATGAAGAAAACCCACAAATAAGTTCAGAAAGTTTTGTTACTGAGGTATACCTTTCAAAAGTTTTGGGTCAGTAAGATTTTTGAAAGAAGTCTCTAATGCTCTCCAAGGCTGCATTTATTTATTCAAAAATGCCACTAAAAACTGAAATATTGGGAAATATTATTACAAATTACAATTAAAAAAATTGAATTTTTTTTTTTTATTATTATTTCTCTCATGACATCTCTTGGAGTGTTTGTCAAGATAATGGATTTGACAATGTTTATATGTTTTGTCTTGGCGGAATAGATCTGCTACCCCAGACAGCAACATAGTGTCGGCCCAGATCCGTGTCTACCAGATGTGGGCCAGATCTGGTCAGACACCATGTTGCTGTCTGGGATGCTGCTGCTGCAGAGCAAGTATGGGACTTGCTACTGCCAGTACATATATATGACACGCTGCTGTGAGCAAGACAAATAGAGTGCCGAAGTTACGACGTCACTCTGTAGGCCAAAACGCGGAAGTGAGTTAGCATTTTAGCACTCCCGGTTCCCTCGCTCTAAAGTATATCATGGGATTTTTGAATGGGTTTTTGCTAAATCGCCTGAAATAAGGTCTGTGGTGAACAAAGCCTCTAAATATGTTCACGTTTTGATCTATGACATAGAACACACAGTTATAACCTGCTTGTGGTTTTTTAAACTTTATTGTGTCTGCTTGTGTTTTTTAAAAACTTTATATAGGCTTCAAAATGTATACATTTTGGATTAACTTGTAAAGATTATCTTGATAGACAAAACGTGTAAGGGTCACAACTCTTTGTTAAACACAGATCTTATTTTTTGCGATTTTCCAAAAGTCTATGGGGAAAATGCATAGCTTTTCGATCGAGGGAACCCATGCGCCGCTAGCTTCCGAGTTGTCCTACAAAGTGACGTCATCACTTCGGCACTCTATATGCTGCCGCTAATATTTAGAGGCTTTGTTCACCACAGACCTTATTTCAGGCGATTTAGCAAAAACCCATTAAAAAATCCCATAGACTTTAGAGCGAGGGAACCGGGAGTGCTAAAATGCTAACTCACTTCCGCGTTTTGGCCTACAGAGTGACGTCGTAACTTCGGCACTCTATAGACGCTTTCAGCAGTAACAACATAAACAAACGGTACTGCGCATGTGCATTACTCTGGCCCAAACTTAACTTCCGGCAGACTTCCGCTGACAATCCATAACAAGTAAATAACTTAGTATTAGCTGGTAGGGCTGGGTAAAAAATATCGATTTCTCGATATTAATCGATTCTCATTTTTACGAACCGATATCAATTCTTAAATCTCAAGAATCGATTAGTCATCCTGTTTTCATTTGATGATCGCGTAGAACATTGTATCGTGCATCCCATCCAATAAATCGAAATAATCTTTGTGCTTTGTGACTATTATTATGAAATAAAGTCTCAAATTTCGAATTACGTCCATTTTCTTACGAAATTCAAAAACATAAATACCGTTTTGGCGCTGTGGCGTGAGATCGCTCTGCCTCAGCTCAAGAGAAGCAGCAGCACGGAGCGCACATGATCTCATTCTCCTCTTCCCCCTTACCAGTTACTCCGCCTTAATAATACCAGTTACAGCGCCAAATAAACATCAATGAGCATCTGAAAGTGTGTTAAAAGATAGAGTACAACTTCGAAATCCGCATCATGTAATGTGGTATCGCTCAATCAGTGTTTCATCCGTGGAAAGACGTCAGTTAAACAGCAAGTAAACAATGGCATGTAACGTCACATTTACCTCAGAAAAAACATTAAACTTAGTAACTTAGTCAGTTAGTCAGCAAGAAAAAATAACTCTAGAGAGGAAAATTTTGCTAAATAAATGCACCATATTACATATTCATTATAATTTTTAATGTTCTTCAATATTTAATGCATGTTTGAATAAATCTGGCAAGTTTTTATGACAGCCACCATTTACATGTTTATATTTCATTTAACTTTCTTATTATAAAAATAAATAAGTGTAATTTAAGTGTTTGTATAGCTTCAAATCAGTTAATTTTTACCTTCAAAATTATAGTAGGCTAATGAAGCCATAGTAGGCTACAACTGACTCCCATAGTTTACAGCATTAGTTAAGAGATTTGTTTTCCTTGAAAAAATTTGCCATGTATTGTACCTGATATCCAAAATAATATTGAATTGAATCGAATCGTAATCGAAATCGAATCGAATTGCAAGCTTGTGAATCGAAATCGAATCGAATTGTGAAATTTGTGTCAATACCCAGCCCTATTAGCTGGTATTTCTTGCCAGTCAAAGAAAAGAAATGTTACTTGGCCAAACTGAAATGTGACACTACCAGACCCGTTGAACAAAAATTGGAGACAAGAATGTTTTTCTACCGACGTGTCTGATTTACCGCAGTGTTAAAAAACTGGAGAGCGCGGCGGCGGGGTTTTATAAGGTTAACATAGCTCTCCTTATTAGCTAGGCTTCTTACATGCTTGCTAATAACCCTTTTTCAAGGTGGGTCTCCACATTGACAGCATGTCGGATATGAGGCGCCGGACTGGACAAAAGCGAAGCGAACTGTGCGAGAGAGACCGAGCGTGTCAGTGGTGTGCGCGAGAGAGACCGAGCGTGTCAGTGGTGTGCGCGAGAGAGACCGAGTGTGTCCGGGCATTAATAGCCTAATTAATTGGTACATATATATACTATATAAGAGTCATGGAAGTTCGATTTATGGACAACAATAATCAGTACAAACGTCTTGTTTTTAACTATTGTTTAATAAATATAAATAATTCGAGCAGATAAACTTTCATATGGAGGATTAAATAAGATTGAATTTATGTAGTAAGATTTCTAATCAATGTGCCACAACCAGGCTTTACTTTTCTTGAGCGTCAAATCACAATGACTCTGAATTTTATTCACGACATCGGGGTGTTGTCTGTGCAAGTAGTTACCACGAGAGCTGTGGATAGGATGGCATCTGTGAGAAAAATGGTTATATCGGCAGACTGCCTTCGA
>CM060606.1:41604347-41624347 GCA_030578255.1 Tiaroga cobitis
CAAAACCTGTTCGAAAACAGTCATATTTTTTGCACCTGATGCTATAGTGGCGCAGAACTCACACAAGTCTCCTCTATAAGAGCAACCTCAGTGTGAGCAGCGAGCTCTCTGACGAGCCTGACTGGAGACAATCCGCAGAAATAAGCGCGGTTCTGCATACACGGGACCCGTGGGAAGAACCCTTCAGCTTGTTAGAGTGAGCGCCTCAACACGGCTCCTCTCTGCTCCTGCTGACATTTCCAGTGGCACTGTCTGCGGAGACAAACTCAGATGGGACCCGAGCGAGTCGGAGTCACTTCCACCATCGCAAGCTCTCGGTGTGAAATGAGCTCCCCGAGGAGACAACTGTCAGCCGGGTGGGAGGAAGGGAGAGACTTTATCTAACTCACTAATGAACGATTGTCTAATTTCCATCAAACAGAGCCACAAAGCCTTGGCCATATCTCTCTCCAAACACTGTCATGATAAAGGAATGTTAAGAGAAAGAGGGAGAGATGGAGGAGCGGAACGAGGGATGAGAACTGTCAAGAGGTCAGAGCGGGAACTAGAAAAAAGAGAAACGTGCAAGTTCTCTCCCTCTTTATCTGTCGTTTCCTGAGCTTTTTCTGGCGAGGAATAATCTGCAAGTACAGACGATCGCGCGCCGCCACTGGAGATAAAACACGGATGACAAAATATCAACTTTCTGCTACGAAATACTCCAAAGCTGTTTGATTAGAATATCAGCACAGACTGTAATTAATTTCAACTTTAATTACTTGCTGTACATGCCGATTAGATCACAGGTCTTAGATGAGTTATTAAAACAGCAGGGAAATGTGCTTTGTGTGAATATGTGCACATATTTTTTTTTTTTTTTTAAAGAACGTGTTAATGTTCTTACCTCTCTTAACCTGTGTGCTGAATGATGAAATTACATCATGCACAGAGACTACGGGAAAGACTTTATCAGATCAAAAACACTTTATTCTTTGGCGTGTGTGAATGAGAGTTAATTTGAGTAATTTGATTTAACCCAGTGACTCGAATCTTTTGAACCTGTTCACCAAAAAGTCTATGGCCCGGTTTCACAGACAGGGCTTAGATTAAGCCAGGATTAGACCTTAGTTAAATGAGGACAATTAAGTACCTTTTTTTTAAACGTGCCTTAGAAGAAAGAAAAAAAAAACAATACTGGTGTGCATCTTGAGACAAAACAATGGCACTGACATTTTAAGATATGAAGGAGCAAGTAACTTTCAGTTAAGACAGCTCAAATATGCATTTTAGTCTGGGTCTAGACTTAAGCCTTGTCTGTGAAACCAGGCACAAATAGATTTGTTTACTAATTAATGGACCCTACATTGTAAAAAAAAAATATTTTTCAAAGTTGTAAATAAAATGGAGCACCGGAGTATGTTTTACAAGAAAATTCTATTTCTTTCCATTTGAAAATTTCACATTTAATTCAATGTGTTATCGCAACTTTTGGTTCAACACAGTGTACTGTACTGTATAGAAATTGAGAGAAAATTAAGCACAAACTTAAATTACAGTACAAATCAGTATATTAATAAGATCCAATTTCACACTAAATGCATTTATAGCTTCTGGAAATCCTTACTACAGTAAAATAAGTAAAATATAGTTAATAAGCACTGAAAATGTTGTGGAAATACATACACATAATAAATATGTAAACATAATGTGTAATTTAAAGATCTCGTGTTATGCTATTTTAAAGGTTGCTAATTTTTGTTTTGGAGATCTCGTTTACATGTATCCGAGGTAAAAAAAAACAAACAAAAAAAACTATAATTTTTCTCATGATATACATTGCAGAATCACCCTTTTTTATCACAGTGTCTGAAATGTCGCTTTTTTTTTCTTATCAGTGCGAAAAAGACAAAAAAAAAAGTCAATTTTGGTCATACAGATACAAGGTCATACAAGTGTTATACACATCATTCGAAACAGATCCAATCAAACTTGATCCAAATTAAATTACTATTTGATTGAAAGAGATTCTGCAGATACTGACTAAACATCCTGACCAGCCCAATGTATACCGTAGCAACCAAAGGTTTGAGTTTGGGGTGGGAAAACAGTATATGTTTGTCTGACCAATGGAAGAAGGGGGTAGTGTTCTGGAAACTGACCCAAAACCATGGCAATTGATAACTTGTGAAGGTTGTTGCAGAAATTGCACAATTTATGTTTAGATCAGTTTTACATAGAAACAATACATCTGGTATCGGCAATAGGATTGAAATTATTCTGACGCATTTGTTCAAATCTTGTGCACAAAGGAAGACCTTCCATAGTAGTCAATGGGGACCAGCAACTGTTTGGTTACCGACATTCTTCAAAATATCTTGTTTTGTGTTCAACCGAAGAAAGAAATTCATACAGGTTTGAAACAACTTGAGGGTGAGTAAATGATGACATAATTTTAATTTTTAAGTGAACTATTCCTTTAATAGGCATTGTTTTAGAATAAAAAAACAGATGTATGCCTATGTTTTTTTAATTGAAAATCACATGATGAACTGATGGCATGACTATTATTAATAATCACCACATGATCGTCCACAATGACTCTTATTATAAATTACAGACCTATATGATGAGGCTTTCTCTCTGTCTCACCTAAAGAATTTGATTTAGCAAGCAATAGGACTGATTGGAGAGCATGCTTCTGATTTCTGACTGCCATTACATTTGCTTTAAATCCCATGAATAAGGGGCCATGCAGGTCTAATAAAGCCACAAAGCATCACTTGACTTAAAATGCACTTTTCTCCACCAATCAGAGCAACCACGTACCAACCACGTGCACAAACACATGAGCCCTTTATCTCTCAATGACAATCTAATTAATTTACCTCACTTATAAATAAATATTTAGCTCCTTGGTGTGAAGAGTCTGTGGGAACAGCTAATCTAAAAAATCTCTGCCACACAATAACAGGAGTGACAGCGGAAGGGTGAATGAGATAAGTCTCGGTAATGAAAGTGGACGCCAGAAGAAGCGGACAGTATGTAATGAAGAGAGAGTGAGGGAGGGATGTTTAAAAGAAGTTCAAGAAGAGAGATAAAGAGAGCAGGGACGATGTTATCTGTAGGATTGAAGAAAAGCACTTCAGCGACCGAATGCTTCCAATCACTTAATCGGCATGACTCCACCCAACCCTGTCCTGTCCTCCCTCGTACGCTATTTCCAAACCTCGAACAGGTCATTTTTAGTGTGTTTGTGAGAGAGAGAGAGAGACCGAGAGGAATCTTTTCTCAGGTCAAAGTAAAGAACAAAATAAAAGTGAGCCTTTTGTGATGACAAATAATGATCCACATTATAATGTATGTTGTATTATGTCATTTACAGTGATGCACCAATATTACAAACTTTGAATTGTGGCTGATAACTGAGAAAAAAAAATAAAAAAAAATAATTCTACTTTGTCTATATAAAATAAAAATAAAAACACTAAAGTTAACCATGTTCAGTACTACAAGTAAATGTAGGCATCACAACATTAGAAATGTACATTCATTTTGAAATTTGCATAAAAATGTAACAGTATTAAATGATAAGTGTTTTTAAGATTAACTTTGTTAGTAAAGGCAATCTAATTGAAATATAGGACAAATGAGACTTGGGACTTTTGTTCTTACTTTTACATTTTGCATCACTTGAAAACGTAATAACATTCTAATTCAACATTCATTTAAAACCAGCAAGTAACTTTTAAGTGTTAAACTGTGCATGCTGTGACGTTTCAACCTGACTTTTGTCCACATGTCTGTGTATCTGTGTATGTGTCTTGGTTCCCTTTCAGACGTTCACGTTCGACGTAGTCGACGTCGACTGAATGGGATCACGCCAGGGAGCCAGTCATCTTCGAGTACTATTAAAAACGAGCCAATGGAATTGGCGTGCGTGATTGGCATCACACACACCGCCCCCCGCGGCGCAGATATAAATACGGAAGTGGATGCACGCACTAGTTGCCTTTCGCTTCGGAGCCGATCGTTTAATGTCTCTGAAGAGTGCTGTTGTTTACAACGAACGAGTGTGTCAATGTTCTTCTGGAAGACTCTCCCAGTGGTGGTGGTTTCTACAGTGCAAATGCAGCGGTGATCGCAAGCTTTGAGCTCTCAACTGCTGTGTTAACAGCAACAAATTTCTAAATGTTTGTGTTTGTTGACGGCTGGTTAGAGGGCGGAAAGGTGAGTGCTTCACTGTTTCAGTTTCTGTTCAGTGTTGCCGTAGTCATTCCCCTGTGTGCTCCGGCACTGGTGATGGGTCCTATTTCTTGAAAGAGCAACACGGGTGCGTTTGCATCTTTTCCAAGATGTCAGCCCAACCTGGGAATTAATTCCACCCGTGGGTTCTGGATGCGGTCGTTCCCTGTTCCTCTCTGACGGTCACAATTGTTGCATCACGTGTTCGGGACTTACAGCACGCTGAAGCAGCTTTTGTGGACGGTTCATGTTCCCATTGCGGGAATATGACCGTCGCGGTGTTGAGATCGAGACTCGTCTTCGTCCGCGAAGCTGGAGTCCCCATTACCATGCCCCACCCCCGGGTTCCGTGTGGGATGGGTGATCGGAGGATAGTGATGGATGTCTCGCCCAGTAACCATTCCCTGTGGGCTCCTCACTCCTCCATCACACCGCAGCCGGTGGAATTTCCTGTTGAATGTCCTGGTCCCTCTGTAATAGACCGATCAGCCGTTTCAATTGGGGTTCCCCTAGACGATAGGATGTCGATAGTAGCATCGGAGGGTGAGCTGGCCTCTGGAGATGATGACTCGGCTGCGTTATCTCCCTCTGGGAGTGTAACGTTGCCCGAGTCGGATCCAGAATTGTCAGCTATGCTGAAACGGGCCGCCGAGGGGCACGAGTGGCGTGGCATGCGCGATCGGTCTGGCGATATCCACCTTAGTGGTTCAGGACGCCATCGTTGGCTCAGCCTGGTTGATATGGCAGACAAGGGTCGGTTCCTGGTCTCCCCAATTTCCCAGGTTGGGCTGGTCGGCATCGCGGCGGCGAACTACACCCAACAGTTCTCAGCCGCCCTAGCACAGACGGAGGCCATCCGGCACATCCTGCCCCAGCGGCGCGCTGCTGCCTCCACCGCGCTGCCGGTGGCAGTTCCTCCGCCTGCTCGTCGCCAAGGCCGTTCCCCTGCCGCCGCTCCCGCTGGGCCTCCGCAGCAGCCTCCAGCCAGGCCACAGCATGGAGCCGGCTGCAGTTGGGACGCCCAGCCCGCTCCAGGCGCTGCCAAGCCAGGTGGCAAGCGACAGCGAAAACATTCCTGAGCGGGCCGCTCAGGGATGGAGGAGGATGCTCTTGGAGTTGGTCAACGATCCACTCCCTCCCCCCGGGTGAGGGCCGGTGGAGTTTTTATTTGTGTGTGTGTCTGTTCCACCACTGGCTCCCAAAAAAAGCAGAGCAAGTGGTATCCACACTTCAAAGAAAGAGCAAATTCCTCTGTTCCTCGGTCCCAAGAGGGCAATTCTGGCGGTGTGCGACCCTGTAAAGCCTTGCACCCCTCAGCCCCCTCTTGTTCACCAGCACGGCAACTGAGTGTGGTTCGAGGAGCCGGTCATCCGCCTTCTCACGCATCCCTGGCCGTCTTGTGGAGACGGAGAGTTTTGTGCACCACACTCAGACCCTGCTTCGGGCCACCTTCGGGCCTTCCAAGCCGGGTCCCTGTCCTCCAGCTTGCTGCTCCACCTCGGGTACGTCTGTGGTCCCCTGGCCCTGTTCGTGGAAGCCAAAAATGCTTCCCAACCGGTCTAGATGGCCCCAAACTATACCATCAGACTCGGCTTGCGATTCCTTTTTGCTCGGCTTCCGCCCAGTGATATTCATCACACCAAGGTGTTGAGCAAATATGCTCCTAAAATTAGTGACTTTAGTCACACCTAAGTGTTGAGCAGTGCTCCTGTCTTGTGTGCGCATAACGCAGTCTATTGGTGAAGGACGCAATGCAGCCGCTCCCTCCAGCTGATATAAAGGCCGGCTTCAATAAGCCCGTACTTCATTGTACCCTAGAGAGGTGGCTTTTCTCTGTCCGTCCGCTCCATTGCGGTTATACGTGCTCAGAATGCAAAGCCTGGACCTCAGAAAAGCTCTTGTCTGTTCCGGAGACCAGCAGAAGGGAAGGCTGTATCCAAGCAGAGGTTGGCCCACTATGTGGTTGCCTTCATCTTGATGAGAAAGTTTTCCCAAGATGCACGTGCCCACGTGGTGAGCTCCTCCAAAGTGAGAGTATTGCTCCCTCCTAGGCGTTGACACAGAGTGCCTCACTGAACAGATGTTAAATAGAGTTGGGGGCTGGGCGACACCTATCACGTCCGCTAGAGAACTAGCCTATGGGTCAAACTGCTGGTTCCCGTGGGCTCCCTTCACATGAAACCAGTTTCACTGTAAGCCCAGTTCGAAGTGTCGGCTTGCTGCGCCATTCCCCTCCTATGGACTGGATACGGGCGCAATTCTTGCTCCAGTAGAGTTCCTCTTATTAGCCGAACCCTGTTGAGATCCTCCATACCCTTCGGCAACGGATGTGGAGGAACGTCCAAAGCCAGGGCTACCATTCGTATGCACTTGTGGAACCTGTGTTATGCTGGATCCATATATTGGGATCCCTACGGCGATCCCATATGTGTATTCTTCCACGGTACGGCTCCCTGCGGCGAGCCCGTGTCTTCCGTCACTGTCCGGTTGAGTCTCCCCCCTGTGTCATAGGCTGGAGCCACCCCAGTGACATTCCATATGTTGTACGGCCCGGTCATCCGCCCAGTCCATATGTGTATTCTCCACATGTTTCCTCCCTTCAGGCAGGATGTGGCTTCCGCAGCGTCCCTTCCTTCCATTGATAGGGTACGCTTTCCCAGTGGTCCTGTGGAACAGCAGTGACTTCCCTGGCCTAAGCCCTGTCCTATCTCTGCCTCAAGTTGCGGGGGGATCAGGAGGGTTTTGTCTAGGCACTGGAAGGTGGCAGCTCTAGTGGCATTTTCAATGGGGGATCCCATTTGGTTGACGTCGACTATGTCGAACGTGAACGACTAAAAGGGAACATACTGGTTGCGTAGTCCCTTCGCCACTATTGCTGGACCACCGCTGACTCTGATTTACGCTTGGCTCCTCAGCGAAAAAGCAACTAGTGCGTGCATCCACTTCCGTATTTATACTCGCGCCACGGAGGCGGAGTGTGTGATGCAAATCACGCACGCCAATTACATTGGCTCGTTTCAATAGTACTCGAAAATGACTGGCTCCCTTGCGTGATCCCATTCAGTCGACGTCGACGTCGACTACGTCTCCATTCCCTCCTTCAGGGAAAGGGGGTTGCATACGCAACCAAGACGTTCCTCCTGTCTGTCTGAGCCTTTGCTCCTCCACCTGTGAGACATGAGAGAAGAGAACGTTTATCCCTAAAATCCACTAAAACTTAAATGTCATCAGCTGATTTGATAGAGTCATTGTCAGCTTAATCCATTAAAGAAGATGTTCTGTTGGAAGGGTTATCTCACAGATCTCCATCTCTATTCTATTCTCAGACGGAACGCTTACAGGCTGCCTACAAACCATCTGATGCATATTACAAAAAATGTCAACGTCTATATCTGATTAGCTGGCTTTACAAAATTTCAGTGTTAGTACACTGATTTTATCAGTGTGTGTATTTTTTTTCAGTCACTTGTGAAATATCTACAATAACAATGATAATGACAACAATAATAATAATAATAATATATTATAGATATAAGTGAATGAATTAATGAATAAATACAAATACAGTATAATGGTTATTATGTTGAAATCATTTACTCACCATCATGTTGTTCCAGACTCATATGACTTCCTTTCCTCTGAGAAACACAAAAAATATATTTTTTGTTGAATTTAGTACAATTCCACCACATAATGACTCACTTTTATGATTCATTAAAACACTTGTCATCACAACGATCAGTCAAGTTTTTCTAGAACCAAACCAACATTTTGGAGGAGCTCTGGATGAAGAGAAAACAGCAGAAACAGAGCAGGAATGTGTTGGCCTCTCTGTTTAAACAAAGATGTTGATAAGATTTCAAGACAATAACAAAGGTGAGATAACTTAGCCACTACTAGCGTTAGCAGACAGGGTGAGCAAAACGTTTAATATGCTCAAAAAATGAGAGATTGGTCTGCTCGAGATACACATATCAGTTCATTCCTCTGTATCTGTGTTCTTTCAGAATCAGAAAGAGAGCAGAGATAGCAGTAAACAGAGATTAGGTTAGCATTGATGTTGTAGCATTGACCTAAATGTTTGCTTCTGCACGTTACACATCCCCATAGATTTCAAGCTGATTTGTGTGTCATGTTACAATGTCGTCCCATCGCAGTTAAATATGCTGGGACATCTATAAGTAAGTTTGAATCATGAATAACTATTTGTTGAACAAATCAGTTTCATGCATTATTCAATGATCCCTCACAACACACATAATAAATATGCAGATTTACTGCGCAACGATGTAATAACTAATCAATGAACAAACCTTTTTAGTGAATAAAATCAATTAAAAGTATTCAAATCACTAAGAATCAAAATGTCCACCAGGAATTATAAAATAACAGAAAATGTCCTACTGTTTTGTTTAGGTCATTCTTTTTAATGTTTTTGAAAGAAGTCTCTTTGCTCACTCAGGCTGCATCTATTTGATAAAAAATACAGTAAAAACAGTAATATTGTGAAAAATTATTACAATTTATAATGACTGTTTTCGATTTTAATATATTGTAAAATGTAATATATTCCTGTGATTACTGAGCTAAATTTTCAGCATCATTACTCCAGTCTTCAGTGTCACATGATCCTTCACAAATCATTCGAATATGCTGATTTGGTGCTCAAGAAACATTTCTTATTATTATCAATGTTGAAAACAGTTGTGCTGCTTAATATTTCTGTGGAAACTGATACTTTTATTTGTGCTCAGAATTCTTTGATGAAATTGCAAGATGAAAGCTCAAAAGAACATAATTTATTTAAAGAAGAATTTATTTGAAATAAAATCCTTTTGAAACATTATGAATGTTGTTATTGTCACTTTTGATCAAATAAATGCCTTTTGCTGAATAAAATAATTTCTTTAACAAAAAACAAAACAAACGTACTGAACCCAAACTTTTGAAAGGTAGTGTACTCCAAGTTAAATTGGTTTTTGCACCAGATTCTTTCCATATTAGTGGGTTGCATGTGGATTTTATAATTCAGCATTTCTTGTTTACTCAGCGTAACAATGCGTTTAATTGTAGAATTGAAGAAAAGCGATAAGAACAGACATCAAGAACATAAGTAGGAAAACAGTGAGAGTCAACATATATTTTTGTGTTATTTTTTCTTGATTATGGTTACATCAAAAGAAAACGTAAAATTTTGTTGAATCATTTTTGTAATTTATGCAAAGGAACGCATTTGCACAAGCACCAGTTCTGGAGAGGTGTCTGATTTGAGAGGCGCGTGGGTAGACGGATGCCCAGCGCCCAGCACAGCGGTTTGGAGCAACAGAGAAATAATTAGCAGATAATAGCAGATTGTGCTAATGAGACCAGCATTTGACTAGGACACTTCACTTGACCTCCAGTGTTTTTCTGGCTGTCCGAGAAAAACGCCTGATTTATAATTACACTCTGCAATGCGCCATGAAATTGTTATTGTGGAATGCCTTTTTGAAAACGTTATCAAACAATAATTTCCATTTTTTCCCCCTCACTGTTGCATGGTGTAGTAATTGAAGAAGATGGCCACGGCTGTGCTGTCTGTTTGTGCTTCGGGGACGACGGTTCATGCAGATGAGCTTCGCCCGTCTCTCTTCCTCCCTTTCTTCCTCCCACCATCTTTCAAGGGATGATGCAGTGGCAAATAAAATAATACACTGATAAAACTGAAATATTTTGTGACGTGGTGATAATCACTGCTAGCATACGTGCCACTGATAGCAGGCAGTTGCGGTTGCGAGAAGAAAAGAAATAATCCTTTTTTTGTGGGCTTTTAAAAAATGAATCTGAGTTGAATCACATCAAATGAGAGAAAAAAGCAACAACTCAAAGACAGCTCCAAGATGAGCCAACTCTAGGAGAAAATGACCTCCTCGTTTTGGCGATAAAGTTCTAGCCAAAATATGATATCAGCCTGGGACGTGTCTCATTAGAAATGTGTGTATGGCGTGGAAGCCGCTCTCGCTATCTGCCGGTGCCTGGTTTGCCGGCTGATAAGAGGCAAATGCAAATGTCCTGATAAGAACTGAATGCAAATATTTATGATATGATATTCCCTGGGAATTATGTGTGGATAAAACAAAGTGCATTATTTCCGGAATTCCTTTTCAGGTTTGCCAAAATGCCCCCCTTTCGCACTCGGAATTTGCATTTCTTCAAAATTGATTGGGCCGCCGTATTATGTTAAGCTATTTGTTTGCCGAGGACGGTAATTAGTTACTGTAATTACAACGATGACAGTTTCTAAATTGTTTTTAAAGCATTACAGTGTGTCTGGGCCTGGAGATTGCAGTACTTATTTTAGGATTTAAGCAATTGCTGGAAGAACTCCCACACGAGGGCCAGACTGGGATGTTTTTGAACTACAAAGCGGCCATTTTCTGAGCAAAGACGGTTTTGAAAATGTCTGTTAATTTGCGCTAATTGCCGCCTTGACTGTGTTTTGCAGTTCACTGGCTGATCGGGGACGTGTTATTGATAGGAATTCTAGCGGGATCAAAATAGTCTCCAAAAGTTGATATGCGTGTGTATGCTCGCCGTTTAGGAAAGACTTTTATGCTTTTGTGTCAAAGAACAAATTGCTGGTTCAGGCACGACTGTAATTACAGAGCAAAGTCTCTATGTTGCAGACGCGTTCTCAAACTCGGTGAAATTTAATCCTTTAAAGAGCATTTCATGAAATTGTAAAAATTTTAAGTTTGAACCCACACAAGCTGGAGTGTCAAATGCACAATAAATGCACAACACACCAATGGTTTTGAACGAAGAGCCGGTTCTTATTCAGAAAAATACTAGAACTGAATGATTTACCTGACGTTCGGTTAACGGTTCTGTATACTTCCGCTGTTGCGGACAGAACACCGGCTGCATCATTACTGAATCTTTATCATCAAAAGTGTGCATTTTGGTTGCATTACGACTGCAAACAGATGAACATGTTCTTTTTAAAATAGCTACTTGTTACTCTTTTTTAATTTTTTTATTAAAACTCTCAAACTTACAGAGCCTCTATGGGGACATGGTGGTGGAAAAAAATATGAGATGGGAAGTGAAATAATTTTGCGTTCTCTCACAATTGTTTTGCATTCCCCCGAGAAACTTTGCGTTTGCTCACAAAACCTTTGCATTCCCTTGCAAAAACGTTTGGGTTCACTCGCAAAAGTTTTGTGTTCTTTGTGAGTGAAATAAAGTTTCTCGGGGGAATACAAACATTTTGTGAGCACACGCAAAGTTTCTTGGGAGAACAAACATTTGCGAGAGAACGCAGTTTCTTGGGGGAATGCAAATTTTTTTTTGAGAGAACGCAAAATTATTGGCAAATTATTTTTACTCCCATCTCATATTTTGTTTCTTCACCATGTCCTTTTAGGGGCTCCGTACAAACTCTCATATGTCTCAAACTTTTGATTTATCGATTTGTGTATTAAGACTTTAATATGAAATTTAAATCAGAAATCAAAATATTTCTGATTGTTTGTTCAAATGACAATTTGACATCACGTAAAAACAGTTTGGCTATGTTGTAATAAAAATACTATACACTATAACTTATACATTTTTATTAAGTTATCTTAAGTAATAACATGTTTTGAAAAATATTTAAACCTTTTAAAAAAAAATTATTTATTGATTTTTTTTAAATAAAAAATTTAATTAAATGACGTTAAAAGAATCACTCATGGAATGAGCCGGGAGCATAAACCAGAAATCAACTCTCATCTCTGTACTGCACAATATTAACAGCATTGCCTTCTCTTTGTTACATTCAATTTGTCTCCAAGTATCCTCTGATCTTTCAGGCTGCAAAACAAATATACAGAAATTATATAACAAACTCTTATGGACTAACTTTGTGTATAGTCCATTGAAATCTTTCACTGACCATCCAACTTTCCTTTTGTCTGGTCTTTATGATCCAACATGTAGGGAAACTAAAAGATCTTGCAGTGGAAGCAGAGCGCTACAGAGAGCTGTAAGCATTTCCCGCTACACGATTCTGTTATTACACGCATTAGCAAAGAGTCACCTTGACCATAAGACAGCATGCAGAAAAGAAACATGACTACTTATTGTTTTACAAGACTGATGAAACTAAATTGACTGAGGGAGTAAAATATAGAGTAAAAAGGATGAAAAGATATTTGTAGACATTTTCCCAATGAGGAACGCTACAAGCCCTTCTCTAAATCCCAGCCCAATAATGAGAGTGGTGATATTCTCAGGCGTTCAGCTGCAAGTGTGTAACAGGATTTCTTACACTCTTAATCAGAGGCAGCCATGTTGTCTGTCTGATTCCCTAAAGCCCAGAGGAAGGCATCTTAACCGTATATGACGGGGGATACGTTTTCCTCACAGGAGACACTTAAAAATGATGGAAATTGCGGTCAACAAGCATGAGACAAATGTAAAATATCTGACTCGCAGTGACAGAGTTGCAAAGTTGTTTTACCGCAATACCTTATTTTTCAGTTGATTTTAACTTTGTCATTTAAAGGGTTAGTTCACCCAAAAATGAAAATTCTGTCAGTAATTACTCACCCTCATGTTGTTCCAACCCCGTAAGACCTTCGTTCATCTTCGGAACACGAATTAAGATATTTTTGATGAAATCTGAGAGCTGGATCACTCCTCCATACTAGTCCATAGGCTTCTTCAGGGATTGAACTTGCCGGCCTCGAAAAGTTATTAAAGACATCGTTAAAATAGTCCAAGTGACTACAGTGGCTCAATCTTAAGTTTATCAAGCGACGAGAATACTTTTTGTGCGCAAAAAAAAACAAAAATAACGACTTTATTTCAACTATTCATTTCCTTCTCTTTGGGCCTCGAGTCAGTTCACTAGTGTAATAGCGTACGCTTCTGTTGTTGTACGTCACACGCATCATGCACATGACCAGCGTCGGCCAATAGTGAGCCTACGTGTGACGTAGCTCTACGCAATCACACTAGTTTAACTGACTCGAGGCCCACAGAGAAGGAAACGAATAGTTGAAATAAAGTCGTTATTTTTGTTTTTTTTGCGCACAAAAAGTATTCTCGTCGCTTGATAAACTTAAGATTGAGCCACTGTAGTCACTTGGACTATTTTAACGATGTCTTTAATAACTTTTCGAGGCCGGCAAGTTCAATCCCAGAAGAAGCCTATGGACTAGTATGGAGGAGTGATCCAGCTCTCAGATTTCATCAAAAATATCTTAATTCGTGTTCCGAAGATGAACGAAGGTCTTACGGGGTTGGAACAACATGAGGGTGAGTAAATACTGACAAAATTTTCGTTTTTGGGTGAACTAACCCTTTAATACCCAGTGGTAAGAAACGCCTGTAGTCTCGACTGAATTTGATTAATGCTTCACCCCATTATGTTGTATTTAAGTATCGACTTTCTCTCAGATGTTTTCCTAAAATTCCTAAAGAGACATAAAAATGGACACAAATGAGACGTTGACATACTGTAAGTGATTATTTGATGAGAAATGTTTGAGTTCATATCGAAATTTGTGACTTAAAGTTTTGTGACAAAAAATTTGTGACAAAGTAGAGATGACATGTGAGATTACGAGGGACAAAACTAAGAATTTACGCTTCGGTATCTTGTCAAACCAAAACTTATTTTTTTGATGATGTTGGGATCTCTTCAAAACACTAAAGTAATGACATGGAGTCTTTTTCTCAGGAGAAAACTCTAGAAAAATGAACAACAAATTAACAATCAGTTAAAAGAAGTTTTGAGTTTATTCATAGATCACTGATATTTGACTGAAAACTTGGAATATTGGAAAAGCACAGAACAACTTGATGTTGAGTAAAATAAATTTTTACTCAAGACTTTGGTATTCAGGAAAATTAGAGACATTTTTGAGCTCCTTTCTGAAACTAGAGATGACACAAAAGATTACTGAGCTTTTTTTCCTCAAGAAATTTCTGAGAAAGAAGCTTAACTAAGGATTTATTGATAAATGATGAGTTCATAGTGAGATTTTTCACCTTTGGGAGCAGACTTTGGCATATAGTCAAATCTGAGCACGGTTTGAGACATAATTGAGATCTCTTTTGAAACTCTTTTTTTCTCGTCCAAAAAATTTGAGCCTTAAACAAGTCTGCATTCTCTTTAATTAATCATTTCTGCCTTTAAGAAACAAATGAGACATTAAAGCGATGACTCACCAATGAGAGAGCTGGTCGCACTTTATTTTACAGTCCTGTTCCCCATATACATACTAAGTACTTATTATAGTAAATACAATTACTGTGTAATAACTACTGTAAGTACTAACCCTGAACCACCCCATAACTAAATCTTAACCCATGTAGTTACCTTATATAGTAGTACTTTATAGGCAAGTACACTGTAAGTACATGTAAGTGCACATACTGTAAAATAAAGTGCACTTAAAGTGCACCTTCCCACCATTTAATAGAAAATGTGTGCTTCTGTTGCAGTAACAAATTACTCACCGGTCACGTATTGTGTGGAAATGCTTCAGTTCTTGGAAATAAAGTTTCCTGCTCTAAATGTTGATGACATTAGAGTAGATAAAGTCATCTGTGTCTGTAAACACAGAGCTGAAGGGATTTAGATGTGCTGTTTTTTATCTGTCTTACACGCTTTTTTTCCCAGAGCAGTAGAACAGTACGCCTGCCCCAGGTTGTGGGGTGACCTCCCAGAATGCACTGCAGCGATGTAAACAGACAGCGAAGGATCATCCCCGTGCTCTGTTGATGCAGCCCCCCCATTTAGAGCTTAATTAGCACTTTGCCACCCTGATCACTCCGCTTTTCGATTTAACAAGATCCCTCTGAAATTACACAGGATTAAGAGAAGTTGGTTAGTAAATTAGGACGTGCATCTGTAATTTAATTGCATCTTAGACCATTAATTAACAAGCTACCTATGCAATAGTTACTGCGATTTCTGTTAATTAGTGGCCAGTTCTGATAAAGTCTCCCTGAGAAAAAAAGAGAAAACAATTAGCTTATGGAAGCGAGTGTCTTTAAAAAAATCCTAATTGTTCACAGTAGAGGTAATATAACAAAGATAAGCATTCAAGTACACATTTTAATTAATGGCTAAATCTAAATATTTGACATTCAATGGGGAATTAATACGTACTCATTACAATTACTAAGCTCATTGCTGCCATGAAAACAATACATCATGTTTCTGCAATTGAAACGCTCACAAGAGTTGATTATTTTTTTGTATTTTTTTTTTGTAAAAGGGCAGATCCAAGGACGACTGTTTTGTCCTTTTGTGCCATTATCTGAATAAAGGAAAATAATACTCACCATCTTACTGTTCGACCTGAACATGAGAGTATTCAGATGCAAACAATCCTCCTCAAGACTGACAACATCTGTGGAATGAATCAGACAAATTAATTAACAACAGCGCTGACCAATGTTTCCTCTAATTTTTTTTCTTGCTGAGCAAATTTTTTTTCTATTGGGCGGACATTTGCCGCCAGCCGAGCAAAAATATTCTTTAGACCTGACCTGTACAGCATATGTAGAAACACAATGGTTTCAACATTCAGTTGTAACTTTTAACTTGAATGTGCCATTTCTATTTTATTTGACCCTTGATGTAACTTATTGGGATTACATCATATTTTTGAGAAACAAGCAGTTAATTAAGAAGTCACTAAATGAAGCACATTTTAGGTTACCTGGTGATTTTTTTACAGTGCTGTTAACTGTACAGTCTTTACCAAGAAATCCTATGAAAAATAATTTACAAAATCTTCTGCAGGACAGTTCAATTCTTTACAATAATAGAATATAGTATGAAAGAAAAGTAAGCTGTTACACTGAGATGGTTTGGGAAAACCATAAAGTGTTTTTGTACAGACAATTAATTGTGCACAGGAAGCATTAAACCATCAAAGTTAAATGATTGTTTATTGCTTATGAATTTCCAATATTTTCTTTAGCAGGGGGTTTCAAACTTTTTAATGGCAATGAGCCCTAAACAATACCCTTGTGAGATTCTTTATTTAGGGTTATAATATAATACAATATAGGCCTAATATAACCTATCCCGTTGTGAGATTCTTTATTTAGGCTTATAGTATAATAAAATATAGGCCTAATATAACCTAAACAATACCTTTGTGAGATTATTTAGGCTTATAATATATAATCAATATAGGCCTAATATAACCTAAACTATACCGTTGTGAGATTCTTTATTTAGGCTTATAATATAATAAAATATAGGCCTAATATAATATAATATAAAAAACCCCGAATTGAAGTATTTGAAGTGATATAATATATCAGTTTAAATGCTTCAATTTGTTTACATATTATATTATTATAATATGAAAACAAACTGAAGCATTTAAATAGATCTAATAGCTAAATATTTTCAAGAAAAGTGAATATGTGAACTCTTTTATAGTAATCTAACCATGCCTGAAACTCCCCCACACACAAGTGATCTATTTAAACTAATGATGTATTTTGAATTTGCACGCGGGTGGGTGTGTAATTGTTACCGTTCTGTGTCCATCAACCGTTATTTCCACCACTAATCAAACCACTCTTCTTTAAAACATTATGATGTGATTTTATTTCACATGTCTTTGCGTTTCTCGTTGCCTCTCGTATTGAGCTATTTGGTCCGCACACACGACTCGCTGCCAATCACACGCGCTCACATCATTCTCTTTCTATGAGACCTGTAAACTGCATTCACCAGTTTTCACTCTATAGCGGTTGACCAGAGCACTGAAATTATTTCTCACTCAATCAAATGGATTTCCCCACACATTTCGCGTCAGTCCTCTGCGTGGCATTAGAGGGAACATTGGCGCTGACCTTGAAAAAAGACACCCACATATCCACAATGCTGTCATTTACTGTCTTCAAGTCATGTCAGAATGATCATATTTACAAGTGAACGTCACTACAATGCTGTAATAACAGATGTGGGCGTGTGTAATTAAAATATATATATATGTTAAAAGCAAATTGATACAGTATTGGTCATAATTAACAGTATTGGTCATAATTAAACTTTTGGATGTAGACAGTTTTACTCCGCTTCACTTAAAGGATTAGTTTACCCAAAAATGAAAATTAGCCCATGATTTACTCACCCTGAAGTCATCCTGTGTGTATGACATTCGTCTCTCAGACGAACACAATCAGAGTTATAAAAAGGTCCTGGCTCTTCCCAGCTTTACAATGCGAGTGAATGGGTGTATGTCTTTAAAAGTCCATCAAAGTGCATCCATCCCTGATTAAAGTGCTTCACACGGCCCTGGGGGGTTACTGTAATAAAGGCCTTCTGAAGCGAAGTGAAGCGATGCGTTCGTGTAAGAAAAATAGACATATTTAAAACGTTATCGACTTAAATAACTAGCTTCTGGCAGACGGCCTACGCAAGTCGACTTGTGGTCATATGTTTTAGATCTTTTGATTTATGTGTATATTGTCAAGATTTGATAAGTATTGCTATAATCTATTCTGTAAATGATAGAAAACATAGTACACTAAAATGGTTGGTCACTGGTGACCTTGTGCAAGTTATCAGATATTAATATGAATCAAAATCAGCATATGCTTTTTTTAAACATGCGTTTTTATATATACAGTTTCTTTTTTAAAGCAATAAAAAGGACAAATCCCATGAGCTAGATAGAAAAACAAGATGGAAAGAAAAATAGAAAGAAATCTACAAAATTTGTTCATGTTGAAAATATGACTTTTAAGTTCTATATACATCCGTAGCCTATATATGTGTATATATATATATATATATATATATATATATATATATATATATATATATAACACACACACACTTACTCACATATACATACATATATACACACACACACTATACTGCAGGAAGAGTACGAATAGTATGGTAGTAAACTTTTCAAATTAGAATAATTCAAGATAAACGGTGATAGTCACAAACATTTTACACGGTCTCTGTGTCCTTGAATTGACGATACAGTTCCATGTATTCCTCCTCTCTCTCTCTCTCTCTCTCTCTCTCTCTCTCTCTCTCTCTCCTCCTCTCTCTCTCTCTCTCTCTCTCTCTCTCTCTCTCTCTCTCTCTCTCTCTCTCTCTCTCTCTCTCTCTCTCTCTCCTCTCTCTCTCTCTCTCTCTCTCTCTCTCTCTCTCTCTCTCTCTCTCTCTCTCTCTCTCTCTCTCTCTCTCTCTCTCAGGTGTAACATGCAGTGAGAAGCCCAGGGGAGAGAGGATAGACTGTCTGTCTGAGGTCCCTACAGGGACTGGTGTGCATGAGCGTGTGTGTGTGTGTGTGTGTGGGAGTGTGTGCAGCTCATTAGCTCACTTACGTAATTCAGGAAGTGTCTAATCCTCCTGGAGAAGAACACAGCGGCATCAGGAGCGCCGTCAGCAACACGCAGCCTGGGAATGCTGCAAAAACCCATAGCGCACAGGGGAAATTTCAACACACATTTCTCATTTCAACAAGCAGAGATTTTAAAGCCTGCGTCTTTCTTCTGATTAACTCATCTTTCTTCTGAAACTCTGATTTCTGGTCATGTTAGTGGCTTGTAGTTTCGAGCTGCTCTTATCATTCATCCTGACTCACGCTGCACCATGACAACACACCACAGAGCGTCATTTAACCTTTACAACACACGTATTGATCCGTTTTGGTTATCAGGCCACGATCAGAGCGCCACGGTCCACCCAACTCAAGTTCAGAATCACTGACAAAGACAGCCGCACAGATCACTGCAAGTGAAGTACTATTCATTTAACTTACTAGCAGTCCTTATTATAATCATTAGGATAATAATAATACAGCACCCCCGAAATGCATTTGGACAATTAAGTCACATTTCAAAGTGTTCGAATGTCATTGCAAAATTTCAAATCAAAGGCCAAACTATTTTTTTTTGCAAATGTGAGAAGCCTTCTTGACTATTCTTAAAGTGATTTTTAAGGGGCTGTGTGACGTTATTTCACGTAGGTTTCCTAGCGGAGGAACCACAAGTGTAGTTCATCACATTAACTATGAACATGTTCTACTAACGTTTGACATCCACAAAGAGTCACAATACTTTAGGCTCTATATGAAACACCTGATATAACTCTTTAAGGTTCTATATAGAACCTTATCTTTTAAGAGTGATAGTCTTTTGTAAAATTTTGTTAAACAGCAAAAGCCAGGTCCTTAAAGGGATACTACACCCAAAAATGAAAATTCTGTCATCATTTACTCACCCTCAAGTTGTTGCAAACCTGTATGGGTTTCTTTCTTCTGCTGAACACAAAGGAAGATATTTTGAAGAACGATTGGAACTTTGGCGCCATTGACTTCCATAGTATATTTTTTTTCTACTATGGAAGTCAATGGCGCCAAACAACTGTTTGGCACCATTGACTTCTTTTGAACAACTCATACAGGTTTGCAACAAATTGAGGGTGAGTAAATGATGACAGAATTTTCATTTTTGGGTGGAGTATCCCTTTAATGACATGATCCTCAAGAAATGGCATCATTTCTGGTTAGAAAACAACAGCACAAACATCATTTACTATTATCATTGGAATTGATAAACATCATTTTGCTTGACTTTATGCTATATTTCTTTATATTCTTTGACATTTTGTTACCGAATGCAGTGACATTCATATATTTTTGTCTGTGACTTCAATGCAAAACCATACAGATATTGCAGCAGATTTAACACATCGCAAAAACAAGAGGCTGAGGACGTTGTTATTCTAAACCCATGAGATCATAATTAAATCA